>CAKNXH010000738.1:238455-313583 GCA_932178445.1 Andricus quercusramuli | reverse complement strand
AGAATCCATATCCTGAAGTCCAAGGAAAATCATCTGGGCCCAGAGTTCCAAATTTTCAAGAAATGATAATTTTCCTGAAGGAGAAGATCGAAAAATATTTAAAGAGTCTTTACATCCTGTCAGAAATTATTGGTAATGACTTCCATTTCAAATGCGAGAGTGGGTTTGTATGGCTGTTCTGTTTTAAATGCCAGAATAATTTTTGCACCACCGAATTTCGCTGAGCGTAGAATGAATACTTTCGGTGAGCCTAGACCTAGACACTTTCTTGAAGGAAAGATCTTGTGATATAAGTATTTTGTAACTCTATGTATACTTTCAAAAATCACGAATTTTCAATCGAAATTCTTCAAAATTGTAAAACTTCCAATTTCATCACAGGAAGAGAACAGGAGGAGAAAGCGAAAATAGGATACCAAAACGTAAAATATATTTAGTAAATTTTTCTAATTTATTTATCATAGGTGAATTTTATTTTTCTTAATATACGTCAAATGTATTTCAATCTTCAAAAATGAAAACTGAATCATTTGAAATTTTCCTAGACATCTTTTTCATAGAACTTCGAAAATCTCCAGCGATTTCAAGCAATATATTCACTTCAGGGAAGTAAATTAAAAATTTTAGAGCTCCACTAAACTAAACCTTGGAATCTCCTCTTCAAAATAAGACCAAGAGAATAATGAAATATTTACTTTTTCTTACATTACAATGTTTGTTTGTCCTTCTATTAGTCTTTTAGTCTGTCTGTTGATTTTTAGTTTTTTAGCACGGTAACTTTCAAAAGAATCAACCTATTGGATTGGACTATAATATACTTTCCAAGTATACTGAAATGAAGGTCAGGATTGTTAGCCAGCTATTGGCTATTGCTATTGCTATTGCTAAAGTTGCAAAAAAGAAGTTTCTTCAAAAGAGGCTTCAATAATATTTTTATATTGTGTCAAATAACTATTTGTGAAAGCTAATACGATAGCTTTCTGATCCATGTTTGCCTATGTGGGTTCTTTTAATCATTGCAAGTATCTTTATTTGAAAGACAAAAACGATATATTACATCAAATATCACTAATTTCAAAATAATGTTATTCGTAAATGAAAGAATAAAATAATAAATTCACGATCTTCTCTTAGAAATTATACAGAATTAAGCTATTTATCATATGTTCACAATTTAGTGTTCCAAGATGATCTTGCGATTCACAGATGTGGTTATCAAAACATCATAAATGTGTTGCACAAGACTATAATCATGAGTCAATGTCAAACAGGTTTAATACGAAAGCTAGCAGACGTGATATTTCACTGTCTCTTAAATGAGCAAACGAATTCACCTAAAAGTAAAGCATGGGCCGCGTTCAACTCAATCAACATAAAATTTGATAAATTTTCTAACTGTACTCATTTCAAAACATCGCAACCATTTAAAAAATGATACAATTGTAATAGAAGTATTTGAAACATAAACGCACACTTAAATATTATACAAATTATAGTCAATTTTCAACTACATAAACTGAAAGGAAGTAATCAATTAATATTACTTAATTAGATAAATCAAACAGTTATTTGTATAGAATCATTGAAATATTTATCTTATAATTTTGAAAATTAAAGTCAGATACTTATTTCACAAGATCACAGACATTTTATGCGAAACGGCTCGCGAGCTTGAACGGCGCTTATGGAGCGCGTCTGACAGTGGTACAGGTACGACGAACAGTTGGTCAAAGGTCTTAATTCGATTGGAAGAAATTGGCGTCGAAGAATTCGGAAATTTTTTCAGAATCTAAAGATTGTTAATTTGGGATTTCTGAAGATTCTGATAATAAGTATGTTACGAAAGATCCATAATTACTCAAAAATGATCATTCCTAATTACAATCGGTGAATTAAATGTAATATAGAAATTTCAGAAATATTTTATGTTGATTCGAAACATGAAAAGATAACGAAAAGTCGTATTTAAAATGCGGTATTTTCTCGATGACAGCGCAAATGACATAGAAATATTAAAATATGAACATCTGAATTTTGTGATGAATGAAAACAATGTATGCTTCTAATTTTACATATCAATGAAACTCATTTTAATTTTAAGATAGGAACATGTTGGTACTCACTAATATTTTTAATTCTAGAGAGTTTTGGGCAGGAATTGTGAAGCAATCGCAAGAAAAATTTCTCTTATGTATTTTCGCCAGAGAACTTTCTCGTGAACCGTTCTCAATATTTTCTGATATTTTTATTACTGGCTGCCAAGGCTTCCTCTAATAATAGAGAAATAGGAAAAATAGACTCACTTGCAATAGCAGGTCTGCTGATTAAAACTTTAAGGACAGTTGGTGTCATTGGATACGACCTATAACGTTCCACATAAAGTCTGGCAGTTTCTTTGCAAAAGTCTTCAAATTTTTTGATATTAAATAGATATATTCAATAGATATAGCCATCAATATATCTTTGAAGCGAAATATCGATTCTTTTTGAAGTCCTGAAAAAATTGTATTGTATCTGATTAATACTAATTAAAAATACAAGATAATTGCGACAAAGTAAGGTTTAAAGTTTCACCTGTGATTTCGGCTGCAATCTTAGGATTAAGTGAAATTCGTCTAGCTGTATTGCCATTATGAGAGTTTTTCTGTCCCTGTCTTGAAAAATCCACATTAAATCCCATTTGAGATTGAAAGGATTTCTGAATCAAAATGTTGTACAGTTATATGGAATATTTTCTCGAATAAAAATAAAAATCGCACATTTGTGTGTTGAAACAACCAATGAGAACATTTATTTTTTGTCGTCCATTGTTCGCTGTCTACACGATAAAGAATTTCGATAAGCGATTCGTGTATCCATTTCTGGCATACAAGTTATGGTCACCATTGAAGAAAATTCTACAGGTTAGTAGTGCTTTATTTGTTTCAGAATCAACTGATTAATACAAATAGATTACAGTTTAGTTCCAAAACTGTTATTCTGATAAATAAAACCAGAAGACTCAAATCAAAGGTTGGTGGTAAACATTGCCCCAGAGGAGGTGAACCGTACTTACAACGATAACAATTCAAAAAACCATTACCTATATAATTTATGTTAATGCTTATTCGTGTCACTTAATAAAAAACACGATAATTGTTCCGATAGAATTTCTATCAGAGCTATCCTAATATTCATCCAGATATTCCTGGTCTCACACATATCCCCACTTTCGTTTATGCGTGAGAATCTTACAGTTTGAAAAAATTGACATTCTACTAATAGATGGTACACTCGTTCCGTATCAAGTATATTCTCATGACAGTGGTTACAATAACCATCAACATTCAAACTACAGGTGGTTTACTTAAAAAATCATAATACCTTTAGAGCTGTTACGTACATGACGCAAGCAGTTTCACGGTACTGTAACAGCAGCTCTGATCAGATAACGGGGAGACTAGTTAGTTAGTTGAAATGTAGGCGGGGGGGGGGGCGTAAGGTCCCTACCGTTGGCGCTCAAGCTATAAAGCCTATTGTGCCATAACCGTGTTTATTCTCAAGGCAGTACTCCGAATACGGCCATCATTCACCGAGTGTTTTTGGATCTCGGTGGGTTTTCATTATCATCAACGTTCTGAGATTATACCTCTCAGGTGCCAGGCATACCTATCGCACAGTGAGCGACGTCCTCCTTTGTTGATCAGGCAAAGTGATACTCACCCACTCTGCCATTCGGCAGCCTCCCTAGCAGGCTAGGGGGTACGGAGCGATCCCTCTGAGGTCATCATGTAGATGCACAGATTCGAAGCGCTGGCCTGGTGTGTTATGTGAGTGTATGTGTGTGTGTTCATTACTCGAAATCGGCCAACGACCATCGAGCGTGGTGCCTCCTGTAGGAGCTCCGAAGCGCAAGAAGAACGCTGACTCATTTTCTTGTTTTCACAGAACCCCACCTTGGTACGATACCAGCTTTTTCTGAGGGGACCTACAGTTTAAGGTGGGTTCTGAACCACCGAAGCCCCGGTGGAAGTACATAGAAAATTTCCCATTGGTACCCGGCTCAGGGATCGAACCCCAGACTTCCTGCATGGAAGTTCAATGCGCAGTCGTCTGAGCCACCGAGGCTTATAACGGGGAGACTAATAATAATTAAGAATCTACCGGCTGAGCAAGCTCATCCTCATCGTGCTCATTAATAATTATTACGTATTACCCTAGTCAAGGGGCACAATAAGCTTTATAGCTTGAGCGCCAGGGGCTGGGACTTCACGGAGCCCTCCCCGCCTACATTACAAACTAACTACCCTAGTCAAGAAAATTCACATCAAAAAATTTTAATTTAAACCTATCTGTTTAAGTGCTATAATCTTGCAAGCATAAGGAATGACATCGACATTCTACTCGTAAGGATTGTGAAGAAAATTATCTCGTTATATACTTTTTTTTTTGCTTTCATGATGTTTAAGTATTGCTGAATACATTTATCAATTCATTTTCTTGACATATTAGAGTTGAAAAATCGATGGAAGGAAATTGAGCATGTACCAGACCCTTGCTTGGTCGGTAACTGGTACATCAATCTGCATTTGCACTGATCCGTAGATTACTTGATTAATCTTATATTTGAATCTACGAATTCAATAACATTAATAAATAAAGTCTATTTTAGAATAAATATCAAATAAGACATGAGATTAATACATAATAATTACACTGAGTCATTCGTTTGTAGCTCTTGTGCATGTCAAGGTAGAAATAAAAAGGAATAAACTGTATGTTTAAGGAATAGGAACTTACAAAAGTTGATGAAAACATACGGAAATCAGAAAATGGAGTCTTCATGAATTGAATATGAGAGTCTACCAGGTAGTGATTTCAAAAGTTGGGTTAGGAGTATTGTACAAATCTTTGGAAAAAGCTTTTTGAAACGATACATGGAAGTTGCATTTCTGATATCGTATGGTACTTCATTCCGTGAACGGGCACTTCTTACTGTAAATGACCTTACAAGCTGACACGTTCTGTGGAAGAGAATTTTAGGGATTTTATGTCTTTCACGAAGCTGAGACTGTTCTGGAAGTTTGTGTATGCTTTCCTCGAGTTGCTTTGTACCTGTTTCTTCCGATCTGTTCCTTCCGTCATGAAAAGGGCCCTTACGGCCGGCTGGAGTTAAGTATAGGGACATATAGATCCCAGTATCATCCCCTGATCAAACACAAAACTAATATTTTTCGCTTCAAGTTAGAAGAACGTGAATCTCTTTCATCCAGATAACCACACATATAATTACATCTAAGCATCTAACCGAATAATCGATATGCAACTTTCAGATTCAATTTTGTCATGTATTAGTAGTATATTATAATATTATTAATTCATGACTTTTCTAGCAAACAATACTACCGAAATGTGAATTAAGACCTTCGATTAGTTGAAAAACTATTATAATTATAATTGGAAAAAAATCTTAGATCAGCCTCTCAAATAATTTTATTACTGTAAAATTATTCAAAACCTTGTAGCAGCTAAATTTAAAACTTTTAGATTTATTTTTTTCGTGTAGGTGGAAAATTCTATCAAAATGAATATCCGGAGGATTACTTTCTGAGACTCGAAGGCTTTGATGACATTCCCTATGGATTAGTATACGCCTTCATGACAAAGACTGACCTTTATTGGCGATGAAGGCAATTTAGAATATGTTAAAACAGGTCTAATAGCAGTACGATAATATAAGAATAATTAAGGTTTGAATATTAACGCCTGAGCGATTGACTCTACAGCAGCAAATCAAGATCTCAAGAGTTAATACACAAACAAAAAACCAGTGCTACAGTGAAACCAATCATTACCAGGAAACAACAAGATTTTGGATAAGGAAAAAACATATGCTTGCGAATTTTGCCACATTCTTTATTTTAACTTCTTCTCTCAATTGATTTCGGTTACCAAACTTACATTCAGCGCGCCTGACTGTACAGATGTGGTTCGTTACGTAAATACGGTCGAATATAATCCATTAGCCACCTATAGTATTCGTTACCATTATTTACGAGTCTAAAAACATCAGGAACAGGATAGGTATTTCCAGCCCGATCTAGAACAGCGAAGAGTCTATCACCCACCACCAAGGCAGAACCGCGATCCTCAGTTGAAAGACTATTGTGAGCTTGGATTGCTTTAACAGTGCATATATTGTTTTGTGTGATATAATAATTTCGGGAGCCCTATGCCTATAGATGGAGGCACATTCCATCTGGTCGGCTATTTCCACTTGCATAATTGTTCTCACTTGATCAGTGGATCCCCAGGCAATAATAGTAGGATGTATGCCTACCGGAAGGTCTCCTTCAGCAGGTAACATCGGTCGACTGAGTCGACTTTCGAATGTGATGCGTGGATGAATCAGAAGCAAGTAAAGAAATCCGTGGTGCAATGTATCATATATTCTGTGAGTTTTTATAGGACCCCTACCTGGTGCACCAGATTTGACTCTGTACCTTCTCATCGGAGAAACGAGACATTTTTTAGAAGTTAAGATATGTTTAGGAGTGACTATAAGACCTGTGCAAATTTTTTCGTCACCTTTGAAAATCTTCACAATATGGATAACATCATCAATCAGCCATTCTCCGTGTCCGAGGAATGTGTGACCAATCATACGTTTTGTGCGCAAGTGGAGATTTGATGAGTTCTCTGTAAGTATCAAAAATTAATCATTCAAGATTCACTATGGTGGTTCAAAAAAAAGAAAATTCCAAATATTATTCGGAAGAATGGCTCATTCTGTGAAGTTCTAATAATCTCGATGTGTTTCGATAAGAAGCACATATTAGAAAAAGCACTTCCTAGATGTGCCTCATGCCCTCCAAATGAGGATCGCATCGATACGTTCAGAGAGTTCAAGGCATTCAGATATTTCATGGAGTTTGGAGAATGCAAGGAATTCAGAGAATTTGAAGATTCAGAGAATTCAGAGAATTCTTCAGAATTTAGAGAATTGAACACATTCGGGAAATTCAGAGAATTTGAGGTATTCAGATAATTTGATGGTTCCAGAAAATTGAAGAGATTTAGAGAATTCTAAGAATTCAGACAATATGATGAATTCTGAGAATTCTAGGAATCCAAGTAATTCCACAAACTCGGAGAATGCTTGTCATTTGAAGAATTCTAAGAATTCGGAGAATCCTTGTCATGGAAGTTAGATAATTCATGGAATTGGGGCAATTTAAGTGTTCCAAAAAATTTGATAAATTCAGGTAATTAAGGGATTCAGAAAAATAATGGTATTGAAAATATTCAAGGAATTCAGAGAATTTGAGGGATTCAGAGAATTTCATCAAACTGAGGGGATTTAAAGAATTCTGAGCACTCAGAGAATTCTAGGATTCAGGGGGATTCTAAGAATTCAGAGAATCGTAGGAATTCAAGGTGTTTCTGTGATTCAGGAAATTCAGATTATTCATTGAATCCAGATAATTGATGGAATTTAGATAATTGATGGAATTGGTTTAATTTAAGTGATTCAGAAATTTCATTATATTCAGGTAATTCAAGGGATTCAGGAAAATCATGAAATTCGAAATATTTGAGGATTTCGGAGTATTCAAGGAATTCGGAAAATTTGAGGATCGCAAAGAATGGAAGGAATTTCGAATATTTAACGCATTCTAGGGATTCGGAATATTCAAGGACTTCAGAATATTCCAGGATTTCGCAAAGTACGAGGACTTCAGAGAATTCAAGAAACTATTAGATTTTCGGGAATTTAGAAAATTTATAGAATTCCGAATATTGAATATTAAATGGAGTTGAAATTAATAATTATTTCGTAAAACCAACGAAAACAAAATTACTGGGTTGTAGATCTTATACAAAGTACCAGTTTTCTGACAAAATTATTTGATCTCATATTTTATCTATTATCGAAGGTTTCCTATTGACACAACTCTCGTATACTTCATGAAACTTGGAAATGCGCAATCAAATACAGTTAATTCATTTAAGTGCTCATCAAATTCTCAGAAAATTTATGGTATTTAAGGTATTCAGAATATTAGAGGAATTTAAGAGATTCAGCGATTTCCAGAATTTGGAAAAGAATTAATGGAATTTGGGGAATTTAGGAAGTTGAGGGGAATAAATGTTTAAAATGATTCAGGGAACTTAGGGAGTACAGGGCATTGCGGTCCTTCCAGAAATTCGAAAACTCAAAAAATTCACGTGATTCAGAGAGTTTAAGGAAACTGAAGAAATACAGTCAATTGATCGAATTCGAGGAGTTCGGAGAATTCATGTAATTCCGAGTAATGAAAAATATTTCAAGAAAAAAGAATTCTAAGAAATGAAAACTCAAAAAGCATGGTCGTTCTTTTAGACGAGCACCGACAGAGCTGTTAAATTTTAGATGTACACTCCTAGCGCGGTTTTCATAATATGAATGTATCAAAAATTACTTCCTGTAACGCATTTCGATCAGTTTTCATTAATCTGTATGAGGATCACTTTTATTCATATATATGTAAGATTTTGTCTCCAGAGGAATTCCAAGCAAATAAGTTAAGTAATACATAAGTTTTTGACATCTTTTTGAAATGGGTCTATCTTGAAGATATGCAATTAAATATTCTATCATTTTTAATGTGTATAATTAAGGAAAATTTTCAAATATTGGATTGAGAATTTATTAATTTTTAATATTTATATTTTAAAGGTTTGCAATTTTAAACTCTTTTCTTTACTAGATCGCTTGTGAAGATTTTGAATTGAATATTGTTGAATATTAAAGATGCTTCATTAAAAATTTTCCCATTTTTAAGATTCAAAATTGAAGATCGATCAGTTTAGAATGTTTACACTTTAAAATGGTGTAATTTTGAATCTTTTTGCAATATCTAGTATAATTTTTCTCTAATTCAAAATAATTTCCTTCAATTTCAAGTTATTTTTGGTTAAGTTAAACAAATTATGTTAAAGAAATGGTTTATTTGAATTAAAACACATATTGTTCTGAGTGGTGCTGGAATTATAAATGTTTAAGATGTTTTCGGTTTTCGGCATTGATTCATTTAAAAAATATTTTCAATAGAAAATTTGCGAAATTATTTAGTTTTGAATGCTTACATTCTTAAGGTCTTCTGAAAATGGGTCCAAAGCTGTATAATTTTAAATAGTTGCAATATTTGCAATTAAAATTCGTGAATTAACAAAATATTGAGTACAAAATTAATGAATTCTCAAGATTTATATTTTAAATCCTTTTTTTAATATTCTGTAGAATTTTAAAGATTTGCAATGGAAAATTCTTCAGTTTCAAGGATTTGCCGTCAAAGATTTTTTGACTTTGATGATAAAAAGTCAAGACTTTAGAATTCTCAATCTTCGAAATTCAATAAATTTTTAATTTGAATCATCCCAAAATTACATGATTCTTAATTTTCAAACTTTAAACTTGCATAATTCTCGATAGTAAATTTTCAAAATTAAAAATCTTCAAATTTTGAAGATACACAATTGAAATTTTTACAATTTCGATGAGTTACAATTCAAAATTCTGGAATTATGAAGTTATAGAAATTAAAATTATTCATTTCTCAAGATCTATATTTTTAAGATTTACAGTTGACGATTTATTAACTTGTATTATTTAAAGTTTAAAATTATGAAGTTTCCAAAGTTTTTATGGAATATTTGACAAGATACAGGGGGCGCTGCTGTAGCGTGTTCAAGAATAGACGTGTGTCGATTCACTCTGTCCTTTGTAAGGAAATTTAATAGTTTATACAAAGATTGAGAAGGGGAAAACCCCGAATCGAGTTTGTCTTCATTGGGAATTGAGTGAATGGTGTGAAGTCACATTTGGGTGAGATCTGTCTCACAGTTCGATAGAGTTCTTGACTTCTCGAAATACTTAATCCTATATCGTATTGATGAGAATGCCCAAGAGATTGTTAACAAGGATATACAGTTCTCAAATAGGGAATTAGAATAACATAAAAGCCGGATGCTCCTGTCCATCATATCGAGCTAATAAATTACATGATGACATTTATTGAAAGCAGGCTAGAGATAGAAGTGAGGAACTCAGAAGCTAATTACGCTAGTATTCTGAAAGCAGAGTTAGCAAGCTCAAAGTCCACAGTTCTCCTATCATGTGTTACACTATTGAAGGACCAGGAAGTTATGCAGAAGAAATAAAAACTCCAGAAGGGGAAGATCTTTATTGACAGTGACTACAGAATAGAGACATTGGAAATAAGAAAGCTGATACCACTCTTTGAAGAGCTCAGAAAGATGGAGATTGAGTCTCAACTCAGGGACAATTACCTGATAATAGGAGAGAAGCCCTATGGCATCAAGGAGGCAAAACGTTTCATTCGATCATGCAAACTTGGAAAAAAATGAGATAGAAGCAACGACGATATCGAGAAATTAGACAGGGAAGATATTGTGAATACCCAAGACAACAAGAATGGAAATGGGACGAAACCGAAAAGAAAATATTTCAAGAGAAAGTATGAACAGATGAGAAATAAAATGGTCCAATTTGTATATCGTAAAGCAGAAGGAAACAACCAGAAGTGTGAGGCTTTTCGGAAGGATACCAGCACACCATCCAAATGGTGATTCACGGAGAGGAAGGTATAATATAATTTTGATCACTGAAACTTGGTTGTCAACAACAATAGAGAAAAAATACAAGCTTCTTTGATGGCTTTCAAACAGTTCAGAGTTCAGCGGAAAGCATCCAGGAACTTCACGGACTTCTGGCTAACAACCAAGGATCAAGCGGTCCCGATCAAGAGAAGAGATCAACATCAGGTCTGAAGAGTAAGCATTTGAAAAGGAAAATAAGAAAAAAAATCGTATCGAATTACTAAGAGTATACGTCCTCCTTGCTGTCTGACGTTAAACATACTCTGTTGTTCCAGAGCACTACTCTTCCTCAGCAAAAAACCGTGTTACTTTGCAAACAGGTTATTGTAGTAGAACGATACCGTGAATTTCACTTTATTGAAGGACAAAGAATTCAAATATACGCACAAAATTTCTTACGCGACACCATCTTACACCGACAAGTTAGAAAATAAGCCCACTGACATCCCAAGAATATCCTGTTAATTTAGAAATAGAGTACGATACATACGGGACAGACTATTTTTCTAGCATGTCAGGAGCATAATCCCCTAACCATCATTGAAACTCTGATGGCCAACATGGTACCATTAGAAATAGAAAATCAAAATAGAACTTTAGAGATTCAATGGATAGTAAAAGGATCAGGCTACAAAGGAGATATAGAAACAGATGAAGGAGAACCCGAATTAAGGGAAGACCTTTAATCTGGGTGGAGAAAGTGGATGACTAGAGAATAGTCATTTGCCAATCAAGCAAATGCCAGAAGTGGATATAAAAACAACATTTATCCCACCCACAAATATCGGAAATAGAAGCAACGGTACCGCAATCATCAAATAAAGATGACCCTTGAAGAGGAAGAGGTAAGCCATAGCCTTGCCAAAAATGAACAGCTACTGAGAAAAAGAGAAGAAACTAGGTCACACCAAGTTTTGACTGATGAAAAAGACGACAGAAAAGCTACAGTGCGGCGCCAACTGAGGAACGAACAATTACTAAAAGAGAAAGAGGGAATAAAATCACTCCAATAACAAGTCGAAGAAGAGGGAAAAATAAATGCTCAACTAGCCATCGAAACCATAAAAACTATTAATGGCCAAGATGACATTGAAGTAGAGGACTTCATTCAAAGTGTCCAAAACGCGAAAGCCAGATGCACATGACCTAACTCACTCCTGGACCTAATTTTAGCCAAGGAAATACAAGGTGCAGGAGAAAAGGCAACTTGCTACACGCCTATGAAAATTTATGCTTACGATTGAGGCAACTAACTAATAAACTCAACTATGCCATTCAAGCAAAACATTTCAATCTTCAGGTAAGACTATTGAAGCCTACTAGTTTAGCAGAAGCCCAAAGTCATGCAGCAAAAACAGAAATGTGGTTGAAGGAATCACAACCTGTTCGACAAATAGCGTTGAAACCTTTATTCAAATTCCAACCTGGGCCAACACAGCCACCTTCACACCAAGATCTAATACTACACCTACCCAAACAGCACACAATCATAGCATGGCACTAAGTGAAAAGATGAAAATAAAGTGTCATTTTGGTAACTCAGAACATTTTGCTAATCAATGTACAGCGAAAAATTTCAATTTTGAGGCAGGTCGATTTCCAAGTCGATCACTGCAAGTCAGGGATATTCAAGCAACGGATGAGGAATTGGAAAACAAAATAATTACAACAGAAGAAACACAGGAACAAATAGATTATGAGAATCGAGCCGAATACATCTCTATGGGAAAAGATAAACATATATCCGACGAAGCAATATATATACCATATTTTTCCAAAAACACGTCTCTTTTATACAGTAAATTATAATTTCTCATTACCAAAATTCAAAGTCCCTGTTCTGATCATAATACTATACCAGTATGTACCTGTGAATAAAATAAAATTGAAAATAACTAAGCTGTGCTGCAACATAAAGCTAGAACTTTTTCAAAGCTTTAATGCGAAAGAAAATTGAAATTTTTGAAGGCCAAAAACTCTTTCTTGCTGAAGAAAGTTCTGCATACGATTAACCCGACAATTAGGGCCCTTCGTCAAGAATTAGTAGCAGCACAAATAAATCCATTACAGCAAATTCAGGTGCACTTCCGAGAAGCGCATACCTCCGGTTAAGTTGAAACTCTGTACACCTATGTATTTTGAAGCGCTCATCGCGAATAGGGTAGTGGAAATACCCACAATTTTCATATGTATAATCAATAATTATCAATAATCCAATCAATTTTTAATTTTGCGTACTCTTCCTCCCAAATTATTGGGTTCTCAGAAAATCGCTTTTTATATTTTGTAATTGCAGCCGGCTTGAGTCCATTAAGTGTTCAACCCTTCGGTTACTTGTCACAGAAATGAAATTGATCAATGCCTTACCCCTGTCCATAACTTTTGCGGACAAGAAGACACGCCTGTGACTTGTCACAGAAATACTGTTGGTCAGCCATAAAATCTTTTCCGTATTGTTGTTGAGTTGGGTAGGCACAACCGTGGATGGTCAGAGAAATAATGTTGGTCATAACCCTAACCCTTTTCAGCGTCTCGTTGGGGATCCAACTCTGTGACGAGTTACACGAAAATAAGGTCACAACCCTAACCTTTTCCAATGTGTTTTAATGTGTGACGTAAACTAGCAAGTTGCCCAATAATGCATTGAAATCTGTTACATTCAATCAAATTTATCAATCACTTTCTTGGAAAATATCACTCGTGGAAAAATGCGTGTAACAACAAATATCTATTTTGATGGAATCCACAACTTTTGTTTGACATATTCTCCGAAATTGTGCGTATTGTCTAAAATAAACGATGAAAAAAAAAACATATTTGTGACCCTTGTATGGGTTCCGCCGTGAACATGGAATTTGCAGCAATTTTCACTATCATATTCGTAATAAACGCTTCAACGTACATTTAAGTGTAGTGGGTTCCAGAGAGCGGAGGTATGCGCTTTTCGGAAGTCTATCTTCGAAATATTAGGCAGTTTATGTGTTATTGTTAATTGTTCATCTCTACAGAGAAAAGTTCTCTAAGTACTTATAGTTGTTGCACTCGATGGTTCGAAACCCACCTTAAAATGCAGGTCCGCCTCTCACCACCAAGTGAGTGTGTGAGGGGTGTATAAAGAAATAAGGAAGAGATAAAAGAAAAATGAAACCCTCAGGAGACACATTAGAAGCTTCCAGTCCAATAATAAATTATTATATTATATTATATAAATGTGGGCATCTAAACCTGATGAATGCCATAAGCACACGTGTTATACTTTTTCTTCCAACATGAACTATACCTACTTCCGGTTACTGTCTATACATGAGTATAGTCCCACTAGATTCACTAGAACTCCCAGTACCACCCTTCAATCAAACCCGAAAATAATAATGTTAACCTCAACTGAGAAAAACGAGAATATCTTCTAAACCAGATCTGGCCCGCAAACATCATTACATCTTCAAAACTAATCGACACATCGATGTGCAACTTTTGGATTCAATTTTGTCATGAAGTAGTAGTATATTATAATATTGTTACTTCCTGGTTTTTCTTGTGAAAAATGCTTTCGGAATATGCATTAAGAGCATACTGTCTGCGAAAAATTAGTCCTAAGTCCGTGTCAGAAAATAATACTGTGTGAGTGATATGAGTTCTATTACCCCTTAAATGTATAATATGTAGCTTATTTACGTCGAAGAAAGTAACAAATTTGATAATTATGCCGGTATAATGTTTTACTAATTTAGTTTCTGTCAGAGCTAAGAGAAAAAATTGTTGACTATGGTTGTACACTACACATAGAGAAGTTGTGTATACCGACAAATACAGAACAAATCCTCAAGATCTAAGCGTAGACACGGCAACATCGCATTTTTATGGTGTTTGCTTTCACAGTTGTAATCTTTGACTGCAAATGAAAACGTGACATTCGTTGAAAATGACTGATCGATTAGTAGTTAAAGGCGAATTTATAAAAAATAAAGTTTTCCATTAAAGATTGAAGGCCTGGACTATGCGCTAGACCCGCTAGTCGCTCCAACCGCGTTGCCGGATAACTACCACGTGCTTGTTTCATTTTTCGAAAAGTTCAAAATTCTCAAACTTTGCATACGTCTGATCCTCAAACTAAGAGGACCAAGATTCTGAAATTGTGTAAAAATCGTCATGAAACCCCCTGCTAATATATATTAGTTTTTGAAAAAAATTATGAGAATAGTTTACGAGTTAGAGTTAGGAATATAACATTTTCCTATGCTTGGGATAGGCTTGACGTGTATGAAGGTTCAACTTTGATCTAAATTATCTCAGTTCAGGAGAGGACAATATTTTCTAAATTTCGCATTCGCTTGGATAACACTCCAAAGAACCTATAGTCAAAGAAAGAAAAGTGTGTTCGTGACCGTACCTCCTTAAGAGCTCGATGAGTTAGAAAACTATGATAATCATGTTTTGAAAAGAATTTACCGCTCAAATAATTGTATTACTGTCACATTAGTCAAAATCTCAAAGTAGCTAGATTTGAAAATTTAGATTCATTTTTCTCACAAAGGTAAGCAATCCTATAAAAATAAGTATCTGGGTGATCACGTCTTTGTAACAAAAGACTTTAATAATATCCCCTATGGAATAGGATAGGCCTTCATGACAAAGACTGACCTTATAGGTGACAAAAAATAATAAGACTGTAAAGACCAAAAAATTCGACTACTTGGATTTTATCGACAACAGTCCATAAACGGATATTTGGTTTTGGTTACCACCAACGGATATTATTGTCTTATAGGTGACGTTTGCTAATTAGGGCATGGTGCAACCGATCTTACCACTGTATGATAATATAATGATAATCAATGTTTAAGTATTTACGCTTGAGCGCCTGACTCTGCAGTAATGAGTTAAGCTGTGATGATTAAATACACAAACAAAAAGCCAGTGCGACAGTGAGACTAATCTTTACCAGTGGACAACAAGATTTTGGATAGGAAAGAACATCTAATTGCGAATTTCGACACACTCTGCTTTATTGTAACATCTTCCCTTAGTTATTTTCGTTTGACAAATTTACATTCAGCGCGCCGGATTGTACAGATATGACTGGCTATGTAAATATGGTCGAATGTATGCCATGAGCATTTTATAGTGTTTGTTACCATTATTCACGAGTACATAAACATCAGGAATATTACGTTCAAGATCTCCAGGCTCAATGAGAACAGCAAAGAGTCTATTGCCCACCACCATGGCAGAACCACGATCCCTAGGCAAAAAGCGATTATAGGGTTCAAGTGATTGCACAGTATAGATATTGAATCCTTTGATATGTATTATCAGGACTTGCGTAATTGTTCGTAATTCGCCAAAGAATCCCCAAGAAATAGTAGTGGGATGCATGTCTAACGTTTGGGCTTTTCCAGCAGGTAGTATCGGTCGACTTATTTGGCTTCCGTCAATGATATCTGGAGATATCCGAAGCATGTAGAAAGGTTCATAGGAATATATATAACTTATTTTGTGATTTTTCATAGGACCCCTATTCGGTGCCCCGGATACAACTCTGTTCTTTTTTGATGGAAAAGAAATACATGCTTCAGGAGTCAAGATATCTCTAGGCGTGACTATAACACCTGTACAAATTTTTTTGTCACGTACAAAAATCTTCACAATGTGGATAGGATCATGATTCAGCAGGTTTCCGTGTCCAAGGGAGGTTTGACCAATCATACGTTTTGTGCGAAAATGAAGATTTGATGAGTTCTCTGCAAGTATAAAAGATTAATAATTCAGTATTAAGTATGGTGGTTGAAAAAAAGAAAATTTCGAATATTGTTTGGAGAAATGAATCATTTTGTGAGGTTCCGTAACAAAATTATGATTTATTTTTTATTTTTACGACCTGATAATATAAGGAGGCACCGTTCAATGCAGGGATATTCAGATAAGAAGCACATCTTAGAAAAGCCACTTCCCCAAATATGAATTATGCCTTCTAAACGAAGATCATGTCGATAACTCCATGCTAAAAGAACCTCTCTCGGGGTATAGGTCTGAAACTCTTGAGCTGCGGTTTTGGTATATTATTTGGAATTATTTTACTTTTCATAAATTACCTTAAATTAACATTCAATTCCTTTGAATTCTTTTGAATTCAATAAATTCCTTTGCATTCTACGAATTCTTTTTAATTCTGTTAAATTTCTTGGAGTGCATTTGGACTCTTCAAATATATTTTTAAATTCTTGTAACTTTCTTGAAATCTCTTGAGTTTAGGGAATTCAAGGAATGCAGAGATTTCGTGGAGTGCAAAGAATCTGATGCATTAAGAGAGTTCGAGGGATTCAGAGAATTTAAGAAATTCAGAAAATTCAAGTGACTTAGAGGATTCTGAGAATTCAGAGCATTTTATGGATTCGGAAAATTCTAGCAGATAATTTTTATCACGATGCGGATAAAAATTATCTGTTGCCGGATAATTGTAGTTTGCAATTGTTTGCAGCGTTTTCATCCAACTTCAGATAAATAATATCTTGGGGGTTTACTATGTGTAATTCAGAGAATTCTAGGAACTCAGATAATTCTTTGAAGATCGAGTATTCTGTTCCGGAAAAATATGCCGGATTTTAATTTTCTCTCCGGGCATATTTTATCGTGTACTAAAAATTGAACCCCAAAGAATTTATTACAAATTCCAAACGATTTATCATTCATTCCAAACAATTGTAGATTGATTGCATCGAGAGGAAAAAATATACAGCTTTTTCCGCTTCACAAGGACACTTTGAATATAATAGGATGCTCTTTGGATTGAAGAACGCCCCAGCTACCTTCCAACATATGATGGATAATGCATTTAGAGGACTTGTAGGTGAGAAATGCTTCATCTACATTGATGATATAGTAGTATTCGGTGAACCACTAGATAAAGATAACAAGAACTTAATTGAAGTTTTTGAAAGAATTAAAAAATTAGGACTACGATGAGAACCATCTGAATGTGAATATCTCCGACCAGAATTATAATAATTAGGTCATTTATTTACAAAAAATGGAGATAAACTAAACCCAACAAAAAGAGAAGCTATACCAAATTTTAAAACGCCAACTACAGTCAAAACAATACAATCATTTTTAGGACTCGCTGGATATTATAGAAAGTTTGAAAAAAACTTGTCCGCCATAGCTAAAACTTTTACCAACTTAATACGAAAGAAAGTAATATTTGATTGGACACCTAGATGCCAAGAAAGCTTTGAGAAATTAAAAGAACTTTTATGCAATGCACCATTACTACAATTTCCAAATTTTAAAGAAGAATTTACACTTGCAACAGACGCCTCGAATCAAGGATTAGGAGCTGTATCATTGCAGCAAGGACTTCCCTGTTTATTTATTTCAAGAACATTAAATAAAGCAAAAGAAAATTATAGCACAACTGAAGAAGAATTATTAGCAATTGTTTGGGCCTGCAAAATATTACTTCAATATCTATTAGGAACCAAGTTTCTAATATAAACCGATCATAAAGCCTTAGTCTGGTTACATAATGTAAAAGACCCTAGTTCCAGATTACTTCGATGGAGATTAAGACTCGAAAAATAGTGTACGTAAAAGGAAAAGAAAATAAAGCAGCTGATTGTCTGTCAAGAGTTTTCCCACTTCAAGATCAAGAAACAGTTAATGATTCAGATACCACGGTACCATTAGACAGTAGTGATTCTGATACTGAAAGTGATAGTAAGAACCCGCACTGAAAAAAACGTCTGATTACCGAACAAAGAATATTAGGAGGTAAGGAAAAAATAAAAATTAAGGAACCATCGGAAGAAGAAGAAGAAGAAGAGGGAGAAGAAGATAACCAACTATATAAAGGATTTTTAGAATGGAAAGAAACCCCAGTAACGAACAGTAGCGTTAAAATTAAACCAAACGCTGAAGTAAAACTTTGGATATCAATTAATAAAGCAGGCATGCCCGATTATAATGAGGAAAATTGAATACGTTATTCAGGGTTATTGATAACAGAATTTAGGGATAGAGAATTAACAATAGTAAGACTGATTGTTGGTGACCCATCCTTCACACCATTTGAAAAGGAAACTCTTTTGGAAATGTTACAATACTTACCTAATTATTACCCTGAAAGAGGATTCCATATATGTTTTAATAAAAACAGAGAAGTAACTAAAGAAGAAAGGAAAACCATCGTTAAAGAAACTCACGCTAACCACCTTGTATAGGAAAATACAATTCAAAAAGGAAGAGAAATTGGTGAATGGAAGAATATGGATGAAGAAATTAAGAAATACCTGAAAGCATGCCCTGTTTGCCAATTGCAAAAGACAACAAGAGTCACTAATCAGGGACAGTCAATCATTCCAGACACACCTACTATCAAAACATCAATTGAAGTAATGGTAAGCAATGTGATGTAAATTTGAAATTCATTACATTTGTAATTAATGCAACGAAAAATGCAAGTAAAGGTTTCTCACCTTTTGAGATGACATTCGGAAGGAATCCGGATATCCCATCAGCGATACCAAGATCAGCAACGCTTACTTATGCTGATTTGATAAAGAAATGGAAAATCAAACACGACAACATCATTAGGAGAGCAAGACAGAGAATGCAAATTGACACAAGAAAAGACCAAGAAACGTTTAGAGGAAAATATAGTAAAAAGCCTTCCAGTTTACAAAATAGAAGATCAAGTCAAATGGGAAAATAATACGAAACAGAATAAATTAGACTTGAGTTGGAAAGGTCCAGGAATTGTTACAGGAATTACAACAAATAATAATTTCAGAATTAAATTTGAAAGCAAAACTGTTCAATTTCATATTTTTCAAGTGATGCCATTTTATTTTTCAGAAAAATAATGATTCTGTTATTATGGATGCTGATAACAATAAAACAAAGCAAACTTCGTTCTTCAAGAAATCTATGGAAACATTTACATGGAGGAAATTGGGAATGCTTACCTTTATCATGAAAAGTGGAAACGAATTATAGGGATCAACTTAACTACAACTGAAAGTAGATTTCAAGCCATTGAACAAACAATTGATTTAATAGAAAGGACATGCGAAAATGAATGTACAGCGAATAATGAAATAAGACTAATAAAACATAGACGTAATAGAATAATGCACAACATTACAATTTCAGACAAGCGAAAAAATTATAATTAGATGAATTGTTTAAACAATTCATAATCAATTTTAATAATATTCTCTTTGAATAATACTAGTCAGTTGCTGTTTTTTTTTGTAATGTTTAAATTTTTTACACTTTTCACTTAGATCGAGGTAACAAATAAGAAAATTTAACGAACTCAATTGTGTAAACAATGTATTATTGTTCATAACTATCTTCTCATAGAGTGATGTTAGAAAGTCGCAGGTTTTTCTGAAATATTCAGTTTTCCTTTGACTTTTTCCTTAGTAATAAATACAAAATATAATACTTTCAACTATTTAAACAAGCACGCTCTCAGCATCTGCTTTAAGGAAAATATGCATTTAATGTAATCCATATGGAATATTTGTTAAACATTTCAAACAAATTTCACTTCCAGCAAAATAAATTCACAAAAAAGAAAGAAATCGTTTGAAAAATGATTTTCTCTGACGTTCATTTACAATTTGTTCACAACTAAGAAGACACAGCAAGGTTAAAAATTTGTAATTAAAACCACAACTTTCTATCAATTATCTAAGATAAACTGGTTAGAGACGATGATGAATTGCTTAAACAATTGATTTTATTGATTTGCATTAATTATTACCTCACTGCAAATGAAAAGTGAATAAAAAGTTGAAAATTGCAGAAAAAATTGCAGCTGTTCAGCATTACTACGGAAGAAGATGGTAATAAACAATTATAATGTTTTTAAACAATACTTTCGCTGAATTCCACAAATTATTATCACAATCATTTTTGTTAACTGACGGGTTTTTATTTCCAAGTGTAAAGTTCATTATTATATTTTTGGTTCCGAATCCACCTCCTTTGCTTAGACTTTTGGTTGAAATGCTTCGATAAAAATTAATTTTATCATTGCTGGGAGATTTAACTATTTTGTCAAGAATTAATCTCTTCATTTTTGAAAATTTGTTTATCTGACTAAAAATTTACCTATTTCATTTTTAACTGAAAATTGACCCTTTCTGATTGAAAATCGAACTATAACATTTTTTTGTTATTGAAAATTAATCTTTTTTGGTTGAAGATTTAATAGCTTGGTATTCAAGTATTTTTGATTCCGAACTAATTTTTTTTCTCAATATCAATTATTGCATTTTTTTCTTGAGAATTCATCTTTTATGTTTGAATTAAACTATTTTTCATTGGAAATTAAAATATTTTTTTTTTCGAAATATCAAGTACACATAACATTTTTTGCTAATAATTCATCAATTCTATTAAAAATGGAACTACGTGATTGAAAGCTAAGCTCATATAATCAAAAAAAAATTTTTTTGTTGAAAATTCAACTCTTTGGTTAAAAATCTAAATATTTTATTGAAAATCGACATGTTCGATTTGGGGTTGAATACTGATCTTTTTTATCTGAAAATTCAGTTATTCGGTTGAAAATTGATCTTTTTGAGTAAAAAATTGAACTCTTTGATGAAAAATGTTTTTTTTTAGTTTGAAAATTTCCCTATTTTGTTGAACATTACATAAGTTTTCTGAAAATTGCGCTACTTTCCAAGAAAGTAATTTTTTTGGTCAAAAATTTAAACGTTTTTTTGAACATTCGCGGATTCGTAATAACGTTTGTTCTTTTTTACTATGATGTGCCATGGAGGATGAGTTTTCAACAGAGCAGATAAATATTTTACTAAATGGTTGAATTGTCAGCTAAAAATGGTTCCAAAATTTCATTTTCAACAAAGAAGCAAATTTTCAACCTGTTCAGCTGAACCAGAAAATACGAATTTTCATCCAAATAATAGCATCCTTAACCAAAAAAATGAATTTTCTACCCAAAAACTTGAATTTTTAACAATTTGTATGACTTTTAAACGAAATAATCCAATTTTGAACTTACTGAAGATAAACGGTCCACTCAAAATGGACTCGTTAAATTTTCAGATTGAAAAAAAAAATTATTTTCCACCTTAAAAATCTAATTTAACAAAGTGCTTCAGTTTTCAACAAACTAGTAGAATTTCAACGGACTGAAGATGAATTTTCAACTAAATAGTTAAATTTTCAATCAAAAAGAGGACTTTGTCACCAAAAAGATTAGTTTACTATCAAAAATTACGATTTTTATCAAAATAAATGATGAATTTTTACCCAAATTATTAAATTTTTGAACCAAAAAGACAAATTTCCTATTGAAGTGTTGCATTTTCATTCCAAAAAGATGAACTCTCAATAAAAAACGGAACAGTTGATATTTCATGCGAAAATAATATAAATTTGAATTCAAAAATAGTAAAATTCTAACAAAACAAATTTTCAACAAAATATTTGAATTTTGAGCCGAAACATATCAATTTTCAATCAAATAGGAACTGAATTTATTGAATTCAGATAATTCTAGGAATTTAGAAAATTCGAGAATTCCAGAGTATTCAAGGACTTTCGAGAGATTCAGAAATACAGAGAATTAATAGAATTACAAATGCTCACAAAATTTCGGACATTCTAAATAATTAGGGAATAGGGTATTGTGAAGGAATTCAGAATATTTCAGGATTTCGGAAAGTAGAAGGATTTCAGAGAATTCAAGGAATTTTTACATTTTTGACGAAAATTCAGAGAATTCCGAATATTACATCTTAATTTGCCTCAAATTTAAACATTATTTCGTATACCAAACAAAAAACAATTGCAGGGACCTACTTCTTATACATAGTGCCAGTTTATAGAACAGAAAATTACACATAGTCATTAGAATAATAATGACTGTCTGGTACTGGAATATTTCAGGAAACTCGAAGTTTTTCAGTGATTTCAGGGCATTTAAGAAATTCAAAGAATTTCCGGAATTCATCATTTTTTAGGAATTCATCATTTTTAAGGAATTTAGCATATTTACGGTATTCAGAATATTAGAGGAATTTGGAAAATTCAAGGAGTTCAAGAAATGCAGGTAATTCAAGAAATTCGAAAACTCAAGAAATTCACGAGACCCAGAGATTTTTGAGCATTTATGGAATTCTGGGAGTTTAAGGAAATTGCAGAAATACAATAAATTGATGAAATTCGAGGAGTTCAGGGAATACAAGTACTTCCGCGCAATGCAAAATATTTCGAGAAATTAAAAAAAAATTCTAAGGAATAAAAAGGCTTGAGAAGAATTCCGTCAGAATTAAATATAATTGAAAATATCATACTAAACCAGGGAGTGTCACTTATGAGACTGGTCTGCTGCTTACCGCGTATAATGTGTAATGAAAGCGAGTGGCCAACTCAAAAAGCAAGGTGGTTCTTTTTTAGGTAACCACCGGCAGAGTTGTAACATTTCAGAGGTACACTTCTACCGCGGTTTTTGTAGTATGGAGGTATCAAACAGTACTTCCTGTAACGCATGCACGGAATATCCACTCTTCCAGGCATGTATAGCGTGCGGAAAGTGATCACTTTAAAAATCGTGGCAAAAAGCAATGCTGAAATTAGTGCTGAAAGTAGGCAGTTTTAACTTTCATAAAGTTTACAGTATTAGTCATCGGCTGATTTAAGGGTCGTTTACAAATCGCCTGAAGCTTTACACTCGTGTGGAACTGCCTCTTTTCCGCACTTGTGGCATAATATACTATATTATCGCTAAGGGGCTAATAATTATTGAGAATATCAGTTCACTTACCAAGATTATCTTCGAAGGAACTCCCAAGAATCCCTTGGAACAGAATGCCACCAAATATTAAGAGATTCAAATGTATTATTTCCCACATTTTGAACGCGAAATTAGAAGCTCCATATAATGAAATTGTACTTCTTACAAATGTCACACTAAAGGCGGTACTGAAGGTGGAAATACATAATTTTCTGACTGTGAATAGCGTTCTTCTTCGAAATTATGCTTCATTTGCTGAGCTTACTTATTCTTATCAAACTTTTGACATTGTGCCCTAAATTCCACACGGAATGATATCCGCCTCGAATGAAAGAAACTTTTCCTTCATTATGACTTTTTTTTATTGGCCCAGAAACTTTCAACTCAATTCGATCAGAATCGACTGCGTAATTACCTTTCCAATAGCTAATTTAATCTTACAATTGTTTTTATTCTTAAATATTTGTCCAGTGACAATCAAATCTTATTAAATGAAAATGAGATCCGATAGATCATCTTTATTCACATAATTGAATATTTTATAAACATCAATAACTATTTAAAAACAACAGTTTTCGTATATCCAGTAACAGAATATCACTGTTCAGTTAATCTTCAGATAATACGGCCATATTTCTAATGTTGTATTTACCAACATTTTATCATTACTCTACTCATTGAAGAGTAGAAGGCTCTAGACATGTGCCATCTTCATTAAATCGTGGACATGATAATGTGGTAAATTTAGGCGGGTGGTCTAGATATGAAATTATATGTATTGTGTTCTTGCAAAAGTTTGTGCGCGATCTGCGATTGAAACTTGCAAGAGAAGACTAAAACAAAAACAATTCATTAATCAATCAAGTAATCTTCATCGCATCGTACAATCTCTCCCAACACGTTTCCAACTGACGATCCCAGTATTATGAAAACTGGTTAACTTTTCCGCAAATAACTAAGTAAGGTGATAACAAAATACAAATTTCCCATGTGGAGAGCGTCAAGAGTCACCTCACTTCATTCTTTTCCGCAAAGCCGACCAGTTTGTATAATACTGAAATTCGTCAGTCGAAAGCACTTTAGCAAAAGATTGTACAATCCGATGGAGATTACTTGATTGTTAAATGGTGTTTCATTTTTCTCTTCCTAATTTTAATTACAAACTGGGCACGAATTTTTGCGAAGACCCAATAAATCGAAGTCCCTGTTCTGCTCATAAAACTATTCTATTATGATCCAGTGAACAAAATAAAGTTCAAAATAACTGAGCTCTGCTGCAACATAAAGCTAGAAATTTTTCGAAACTTCAATGAGAAAGAAAACTAAAATTTATGAAGGCTGAAAACTCTTTTTTGCTGGAGAAAATTCTACATACGATTAAACCGATAATCAGTGTCCTTCGACAAGAATTACTAGCAGCACAAATAAATTCATTACAGCAAACTTGGGTGCACTCCGGGAAAGCACATTTCTCCGATTAAGGTGAAACTCTGTACACCTATGTATTTTGACGCGCTCATTGCGAAAAGGGTAGTGAAAATACCCGCAAATGTTATTTTTATACTGAAAACCATGGAAACCCCATGAAAGACTCACCTTTACTCATGCATCTCAATTAACAAAAAATTTGGAAAGTTTTCATAATAAATGTTGTAGATCCAATTAAAAGATACATGTTCAATTCTGCGAACTGTTCTTCCCAGATTAATGGGTTCTGAGGAAATTGCTGTTTGTATTCAGTGAATGCAACAGGCTTGAGTCCGGTTAGTGTTCAGACCTTCTGTTTATATATAATTAAACGAAAACTGAGGTCACAACCCTAACCTTTTCCAATGTGTGTTCGTATGTGACGTTAACTAGCAAAATGCTCAATACTGCACTGAAATTTGTTACACTAAATCAAATTTATCACATGTTCTTTTGCAAAATATCACTTGTGGAAAAAATGCGTTTAACAAGAAATATGTGTTGTGATGAGATCCACAACTTTTGTTTGAAACATTGAACATTGTCCGAAATTTTGCGTATTGCCGAAGATAAACGCAAAAAAAAACATTCTTTTTGTTAGCTCTGCAGGGGTTTCACCGTGAAAATGAAATTTGCGGCAATTTTCACTATTATACTCGTAATCAGCGCTTTAACCTACTTTCAAGTATAGTGAGTTTAAAAAAATCAAAGGTATGCGCTTCTCGGAATTCCATCCTCCAAATCTTAGGCAGTTTATTTGTTTTATTGATAAATTATTAAAGTGGAACGATGATCGTGGGGGTTAAGGCGTAGGATTTCGACCCACTCCGTCAGAAGGGAGTTGTTCGTCTCAGGAGAGTCGTGGGATCGGTACCTCTAGAGAAAAAGGTTCTCTATGTACTCATCGATGTTCCTTTCAGTGGTTCGGAACCCACCTTAAAGTGTCGGTCTGCCTTCCACCACCAAGTAAGTTTGTGTGGGGTGTGTGAAAAAATAGGGAAAAGATACAAGAAGAATGTCAGCTCTCAGGGGACACATTAGAAGCTTCCATTCCAATGATCAATTATCCTAATATATCATATAAATGTAGGCGGCCGCATAAAAAGGGCCCTAATGGTTGGCATGAAGTTACGTTTAGAGGAATATAGCGGGAGAAATTCCCGGCATTCCAGGCCCAAAACGAACCCTCTAATTTAAAAAGCGAGTCAGCGGGGCATTTTAAAGTTGGGACTTCGAAAAATCGTTTTCCGAGAAAAAAATCTAAACCTGGTGACTGCCATTAGCACAAGTGTCACCCCGCAGTCAAACCCGAAAATAATAATTTTTACCCCAACTTAGAAAAACATGAATATCTCCTGAACTTGAACGGGCCATGAGGGTGCTTTTCGTGCGGACGTCCGCAAATATAATTACATCTTCGAAACTAATCGAGGCATCAGTTTGCAACTTTCCAATTCAATTTTGTCATGAAGTAGTAATATATTATAATATTAATACTTCGTGGTTTTTCTTGTGAAAGATGTTTCCGGAATATGTATTAAGACCTCTATGAGTTCGAAAAATTGATAATCATGATTCAAACAAAATTTCACTTACCTCTTAAATAATTTCATTCTGACTGATTATTTCTTTGTACCAGAAAAATTTGTTGATATCCCCTATGGGATAGTATAGGCCTTACTGAAAAAGACTGACCTTTTAGGTGACGTTTGCTGTTTAGGGCATGGTGCAACAGATCTTATCACAGTATGATAATATAATAGTAATCAAGCTTTGAGTATTCACGCTTGAGCGCCTGAATTTGCAGTAACTAGTTAAGCTATGAAGAGTGAATACTCAAAAAAGGCAGTGCTATAGTGAGACTCATCTTCACCAAGGGAAAGCAAGATTTTGGATAAGAAAAAAACATCTGCTCGCGAATTTTGACACACGCTGCTTTATTTTAACTTCTTCCCATACTTATTTACGATTACAAAACTTACATTCCGCGCAACTAACTATACGGCTTCATTGCCTTCATATTTGTTACCATTATTCACGAGTACATAAACATCAGGAATAGCACGATCAAAAATGCCATCCTCAGTGAGAACAGCAAAGAGTCTATTGCCCACCACCAAGGCACAACCGTGATCCCTAGGCAAACAGCGATTTCATGGTTCAAATGATTTCACATTATCGGTATTGTTTTCTTCAATATGTAATATCAGCACTTGCATAACTAGGATTGATTATGCAAGTGCTGATATTACATATTAGAGAGAACAATATCTATACTGTGCAATCACTTGAACCATACAATCGCTGTTTGCCTCGGGATCGCGGTTCTGCCTTGGTGGTGGGCAATAGACTCTTTGATGTTCTTGCTTAGGCTGGAAATTTTGACCGTGTTATTCCTGATGTTTATGTACTCGTGAATAATGGTAACAAATACTATAGGTAGCTTATGAAATACATAATAGTAGGATGCATGTCTAACGTTTGGGCTTCTCCAGAAGGTAGTATCGGTCGACTGATCCGTCGTCTTTCGACAGCGATACCTGGAGATTTCAGAAGCAAGTAAGAAAGCTTTTCCAAAAATATACAATTCATCTTGTGAGCTTTAATAGGGCCTCTATCCAGTGCCGCAGATACAACTCTGTGCTTCCGTTACAGGAAAGAAATACATGCTGCAGGAGTCAAGATATATTCAGGCACCTATGATCACCTATGACACCTGTACAAATTTTGTTTTCATATTCAAAAATCTTCACAATGTGTGTAGGATCTTGTTTCAGCAGGTCTCCTTGTACAAGAGAGGTTTCACCAATGATTCTTTCTGTGCGAAAGTGAAGATTTGATGAGTTCTCTGCAAGTATAGAAAATTAATAATTTAGTATTAACCATGTTGGTTAAAAAAAAAGAAAAGGACCCCCCACCAAATGTACAGTAAATGGCTTTTTGTAAAAAGTCTAAATCTAATTTTTTCCTGTATCTTAGAACCTGCAAAGAAATAATCCGAAAAAAATTAAGAAAAATGGACAGTTTCTTAACAAAAAATTGTCAAAGTTTCAATTTTTATATGTATTTTAATAGAAAAATGCTTATTCTAGTGAAAAGTTTTTTTTTCTCCTAAACTCTTTGTTAGATTTTGTTAAGAGTTTCACATTTTGACTATCAGTCTTTCCGAAACCGAAGATTCATATTTAAGATCTAGAAAGATTAACGATTTTTTAGGTATACAGCATGTTATGGGGGTGTTTCCATAGTTCAAACATCCAAGTATGGAAATCATTTTTTCTTAGTAACTGAAGTCACTGGAGATTTTTTATTTAACTGCTAGGGTATGAAATCACTTTCAAATAAGTGAAGGAAGCGTGCATAGCACGGATATTATATATGTGCATTAACTTCAAGGGTTGTTTTATCATCCCTTGAAAATTTAATCCAGAATATCGACATTTCTTATTGACTAAAATTACAAAAATCGTTCTGATTAATCTATGACGATAGGAATCATATTAAGGTGAATAGGGGAGGTGTAGAACGACAAGGGTCTCTTTGAATTTTTCTGAAGGGTTGTTTAATCATCCCCTACTTAGAGAAGCAGAGAAATTAACTTTTCGTGAGGAATAAATCAGCAAGGATCAGGCCTACAATATCACTATAAAACATACATATAGAAAGTGTTCCTTAGGAGTACTTGCATCATAATTTATTTTCAAGGTAGTTTAATCATCCCTTAATTATTGAAACAAAGAAATCGATATTTCAGACAGGATAACCCACCACAGATTTTTTTATTAACATATTATTGATCAACAAAATCACTTTGAAGATAAATAGGAAGCGTCTTTTAGCAGGATTTGCATTAAAATTTATGTTCAGGGTCATAAGTTCATCCCCTAATTATTGAACCAATGAAATCGATATGTTAAACAGGATACAGCACCGAAGATTTTTTTATTAATATATTGATCCACAAAATCACTTTAAAACACATACAGGTAGCGGTTTCTTAGAAGTATAAGCATTAGAATTATATTTTCAGAGTCATCTAATCATCCCCTAATTATTGAAGCAAGGAAATTGATATTTCGTACGGATTAAAGCACCAGAGATTTTTTTATCAATACATTGATCAACAAAATCACTTTAAGTCATATATAGAAATCGTCTTTCAACAGGTTTTGAATTCGAATTTATTGTTATGGTTGTTTAATCATCCCTCAATTATAGAAACAAGGAAATCGATATTTTATACAGGATAAACAACCAGAGATTTTTTGAATTATACGCTGATCAACAAGATTACTTTAAAAATACATAGGAAGCGCCTGTTAGCGAAATTTGTATTAGAATTTATTGTTAGGATCATCTAATCACCCCCTAATTCCGTTTCTTTGCAAGATCAGCGTTTGAATTTATTGTGAGGATAGTTTGAACATCCCTTAAATATAGAAACAAGGAGATCAATATTTTATACGGTTTAAAGCAATATAGATTTTTTTATTGATACATTGATTAACAATATCACTTTAAAACATGCATAGGAAGTATATATGTTTTAAAGTGATTTTGTTGATCAATGTATCGTTAAAAAAATGTCTGGCGCCTTATCACGTATAAAATATTGATTTCCTTGTTCAATAAATAAGGGATGATTAGATGACCCTCGCAGTAAATACTTATGCAAATCCTGTTAAAAGGCGCCTCCTATGTATGTTTTAAAGTGATTTTGTTGATCAATAGTATGTTAATAAAAAAATATGTGGGCTGATTGAACTAGCGTGAAAATAAATTATTATGCAAGTCAGCCTGAAGGACACTTCCTATATGTATGTTTTGAAGCGATATTGTAGGCCTGATCCTTGGTGATTTATTCCTTAGGAAAAGTTAATTTCTCTGCTTCTCTAAATAAGGGATGATTGAACAGCCCTCTAGAAAAATTCAAAGACATCCTTGTCGTCTACACCTTCTTTATTTACTTTTAATATGTATCCTATCCTCATAGATTAATCCGAAAACTTTTTGTGATTTTAGTCATTAAGAAATGTCGACATTCCGGATTAAATTTTCATCTTTCTAGATCTTAGATATGAACCTTTTGTTTCGATGAGAATGATAGCCAAAATGTGAAACTTTTAGCAAAATCCAACAAAGAGTTTAGGAGAAAAAAAACTTTTCACTAAAATAAGCATGTTTATATTAAAATACATGTAAAAATTGAAACTTTGACAATTTTTTGATGAAAAACTGTCTATTTTTCTTACTTTTTTCTTTCGAATTATTGCTTTGCAGGTTCGAAAATACAAAAAAAATTAGATTTAGAATTTTTCTCAAAAAGCCATTTGCTGTACATTTGTTGCGGATTCTAAAACTCTGAAGCTCTGGTTCGGTATGTTATTTGGTATTATTTTAATTGACATAAATTACCTTAAACTAACATTCAATTCCTTTGAATTATTTTGAATTCCATGAATTCGTTTTTTATTTTATCAATTTTTTGTAAGCATTTTAAATACTTGGAATACATTTGCACTCTTTAAATATCTTTTTAGAATCTTGTAACTTCCGTGAATCTTTTTGAGTTGAGAGAATTTAAGGAATTTGAAGGTTTCATGGAATTCGCGGAATTTAACGGATTAAGAGAATTTATGAAATTCAAAGAATTCAGAGACTTCATGGAATACAGAAACAAATGAAAATAACGGATTTCGTGAAATTCAGAGAATACAATAAATTCAGAGAATTCAAGGCATTCAGAGAATTCAAGAAATTCAGAGAATTCAAGAAATTCAAAAAATTCAAGAAATTCAAAAAATTCAAGAAATTCATAGAATTCCAAGAATTTAGAAAATGCAAGGAATTCAGAGATTTCGAGGAATTTAGAGAATGTTAGGAATTGAGCGAATTTGTGAAATTCAGAAAATTCTTTGGAATCCCGAGAATTGTAAGAATTCAGGGAACTCTAGGAATTCAGATAATTTCTAAAATTCAGATAATTCAGGAAATTCTGAGTTCGAAGAATTCAGAGAATTTGGAGAATTCAGAGATTTGGAAGAATGCAGGGAATTGGAGGAATTCAGAAAATTCGTGAAATTTCGAGAGTCAATGAAATTTAGAAAAATCTTTGGAGTTCCGAGAGTTCTAAGAGTTCAGGGAACTCTAGGAATTCAGATAATTTTATAAATGCAGATAATTCAAGGAATTCTGAGAATTCAAGGAATTCAGACAATTTAAGGAAATCACAGAAGTTGAAGAATGCAGAGAATACAATAAATTCAGAGAATACAGTAAATTCAGAAAATTCAAGGAATTCAGAGAATTCACGAGAATTCTGAGAATTCATAGCATTTCATGGCTTCGGAAAATTCTAGTGGATAATTTTTTTCACGTGGAGGATTAAAATTATCCGTCGCCGGGTAACTGTAGTTTTCAATTATTTGCAACGTTTTTATCCAACTTCAGATAAATAATATCTTGGGGGTTTACTGTAATTCAGAGAATTCTAGGAACTCAAGTAATTCTAGATTATTTCTAACAAGTTAAAACTTCGATATTTGCAAAAATATGTCGGAAAATAGAAAATTGAAGGGAGATCTTGATGACAGGTGGAGGTTATGTGACATCTGTATGTATCTGTACTTCGTGCCGGATCTTAATTTTTCCTTCGGACAGATTTTACCGGATTTTAATATTTGCTTTCATCATAATTTTTATACTGTCATTACTTTCCGTAAATTATCAAAAATTTCATGAATTTCCACAATTTTCTTAAGATTCCACAAATTTCATAAATTTCCATAAACTTCATAAATTTCCAAAATGATGATAAATTTCCTTAAATTTGAGAAATTATGGTAATTCATGGAATTCAGAAAATTTAAGTGATTCATAGAATTCGTGGTATTCAGATAATTCGAGGGTTTCAGAGAATTCATGAAGTTCAAAATATTCAAGAAATTACAAAATTCGAGGATTTCAGAGTATTCAAGAAATTTTGCGGGGTTCAGAAATACAGAGAATTGATGCATCTCACAGTCTTAGCCATCGGCTGATTTTCGGGTCATTTACAACTTGCCTTAAGCTTCTCACTCGTGTGGAAAAGCCTCGTTTCCGCACTTGTGGCACAATATACTATATTTACGCTAAGGGGCTAATATTTATTGATAATATCAGTTCACTTACTGAGATAATCTTCCAAGGAACTTCCAACAATCTCTTGAAACAGAATGAAATTAAACGAAATGACATTAAGCTTTTCACAAATGTCACACTAAAGGCGAGACTGAAGGCGGAAATAAATGATTTGCTGACTGTGAATAGCATTCGTCTTTGAAATTCTACTTCATTTGCAGAGCCTACTTATTCTTATCAAACTTTTGACATTGTGTCGTCAATTCGACACAGAATAAAATCCGCCTCAAATGAAAAAAACTGTTTCTTCATCGTAACTTTTTTTATTGACCCAGAAACAAATTTAAAATTTAGGAAATAATTTTAAAGCATTCCATCTGCTCGCAATTCTTCCCCCCAATCCCCGAAAAACTTTTCTGACTACGGCCTTATATGTACTAGTAATTAATTGATAAATAATACAATCAATAATTGATACGGAAAAGTAGTAAAAATTATTATTTTTAACACGTTTCTTATTTTGATTACCTCATTATCAAATTAAAACACCTATTTCATTCAAAGGACTGCAAAATATTATTGGGAATCATAAATGAAAAAACAAGTTGAAATAGCTACATCAGCTTTTACCCAATTTTAATTTAATTGTAACTTTAATTAATTTCCATCAATCTGTATGAAGATTACTTTTGTTCGAAGCAGTCTTCTAGTTTTGTAGTTTTGTAAAATCAATTTTTTCCATATTTCAAATCAAGAAGTAATTAGGAGCATGCCCTGCCATAGATGATCTTATCGTCAGTTTTCCTAATCATGTTTCTTTCTGTCATTTATGTTTGATAGCGTTTTGCCAAAAGTCGTGTTCTAAAAAAGTCTTGGTAAGCCCTCGACTAGAAATATTACGGCAACCGGGTCACTTTTTTAAAATTGTTCAGCACATATGTCGCTAGGTTAGGACACAAACTTTTTTGACAACATTTCTTTTCTCAAATTTGTACCTCAAGCCTAGTCAAACTATAACCCTAAGCTCAAGTCAAGTTGTGGTGCAAGCTCAATCCAACTTACTTACTGAACAGGTCAACTTTTTAAGGCCCCGTCAGTTAGAAAAAATGGTTTTTACGTCGGTGTCTGTCTTTCTGCCGTCGTTGTCGTTATTGTCGTCGTCGTCAGTTTACCGGATAACTTTTGAAAGACTAATCGGATTGGATTGTGCTTTGGCACAATCCAATTTATGAGTATGGTCCCGCTAGATTAACAAGAACTTCTAGTCTCACCATTCAATCAAAAACGAAAATAATAATTTTGACCTCAACTTAGAAAAACGTGAATATCTCCTAAACTAGAACCGGCCATGAGGGCACTTTTCAGGCGGACGCCCGCAGATATAATTACATCTTCAAAACTAATCGACACATCGATGTGCAACATTCAGATGCGATTTTGTCATGAAATAGTAGTTCATTAAAATATTAATACTTCGTGGTTTTTCTTGTGAAAGATGCTTTCGAAAAATGTATCGAATGTTCTATGATTTGGAAAACTTTGATCATCATGATTCAAAAATACTTTCACTCACCTCTCAAATAATTGTATGATTGTCACATTAGTTAAAATCTCAAAGTAAACAGATTGAGAATTTAGATTCTTTTTTCTCAAGGGTAAGCAATTCTGCCAAAATAAGTATCTGGCTGATCATTTCTTTGTACCAGAAGACTTTGATGATATCCCCTATGGAATAGTATAGGCCTTTCTGACAAAGACTGACCTTATAGGTGACGTTTCCTAATTAGGGTCACAGTAAAAACTAAGAATAAAATTTGTTGCAGGAAATTTTCTAGAGCGATAAAGTTTTCTTCCGCCAACTTCGCGTCTTTCAAAATACATGTGTTTGTCATGGAATAAAAAAGAAAGTTTAACCGATATTTGTGTAAATTTTATCCTGTAAAGTTAATTTTTGTTGCAGAGAATCTTTCGTCGGATATCGATGTAAAGTTTATCTTCTGTTTTTTCTGTGTTATGGTGCAACAGATCTCACCACAATATGGTAATATAATAGTAATCAAGGTTTGAGTATTCACGCTTGAGTGAGACAAATCTTCACCAGGGGAAAACTAGGTTTTGGATAAGAAAAAAACATCTGTTTGCGAATTTTGACATACTCTGCTTTATTTCAACTTCTTCCCTCACTTATTCTCGATTACAAAACTTAAATTCCGCGCGCCTAATAGTACGGATTTGCGTATTTTCTTAAATATTTTTGAACGAATTCCATGAGCCACCAATAGTATTCATTACCATTATTCACGAGTACAAAATGATCAGGAATATGACGTTCGTAATCTCCAGAGTCAATGAGAACAGCAAAGAGTCTATGGTTCACCACCAAGGCAGAACCGTTATCCCTATCAGGCAAAAAGCGATGGTGTGGTTCAGGTGATTGCACAGTATATACATTGTTTTCATCAATATTCAATATCAGCACTTGCGTATCTGTTCGTAATTCGTCAGAGGATCCCCAAGAAAAAGTAATAGGATGTATGCCTTCCGGTCGGGCTTGTTCAGCAGGTAGTATCGGTCGAATGATTTGTCTTTCATCAGTGACAGCGTCAGATGTCAAAAGCATGCAAAGATCTCCTTTGGAAGAGATACGACCTATTCTGTGTTTTACAACTGGACCCCTATTCGGATCCCCAGACATAATTTGAAGATTTCGCAACGGAAAAGAAATACATTTTTCAGGAGCCAAGATATGTTTAGGCGTGACTATAACACCTGTACAAATTTTTCTATAAAATTTTAAAATCTTCACAATGTAGATAGGCTCATGATTTCGCAGGTCTTCGTGTCCAAGGGAGGTTTGACCAAGCATACGTTTTGTGCGAAAGTGAAGATTTGATGAGTTCTCTGCAAGTATGAAAAATTGATAATTTAGTATTCACTATGGTGCTTTAGAGAAAAAGAAAATTTCGAATATTTTTTGGAGAAATGATCATTTTGTGAGGTTCCGCAGCAAAATTATGATGTATTTTTGCTTTTTAGGATCAGAAAATATAAAAAGGTACCGTCCAATCTAGGAATTAAGAGAATTCGGGAAATTCCAAAAGTTCATAAAATTCAGACAATTCCTTGGAGCGCGGAGAATCCTAAGAATTAAGGGAACTCTAGGGATTCAGATAATTTTTGAAATTTGGTTAATTCAGGGAATTTGGAGAGTTCAAGGAATTAAGAGAATTTCAGGTTTTTTGAGAATTCAAGAAATTCAGAGATTTGGAGGAATGCAGAAAAGTGGAGGAATTCAGAGAATTCGTTAAATTTCGAAAGTTAATGAAATTCAGAAAATTCTTTGAAATTTCGAGAATTAAAAGAATTCAGGGAACTCTAGGAATTCAGATAATTCTAGAAATTCAGATGATTTTATTTATTTTTAGAATATTTACATTTGAAGATTCATTTACTTGCATTATTTATGGTTTACGAGTATGTAATCTTGAAAGTTTCTGTGATATATTTTAAAATATATTCAAAAAGATTTTGAATAATTTCCTAAAATTTAGAAAAAAAATTTGGAATACTTCAAAGCAAAATTTTTCAATTTTGCAAGACTTCAAAATTTTTAAAAAATGTTGAACAAGTTTAAGAGATATTTACGTGGTTTGAAAGAATTCAAAAATTAATTAACTTAAACCAAGATGTGGATTTTTGGAGACTTCAATCAAGCAATTAAGAAGCTTTCCAAGAATTTAACAATGCTTCCAGAAAATGAATACAATTTTTAAAAATTTGTTAGAAAATTTATTTTCATTTTTTATTTACAACATTCATTTTAAAAAAATTATTAAGAAGAATCTGTTAGATTTGTAGGAACTTTTTATAAACTTGCTAGGGATTTTGGAAGGTTCCAGGTCATGAAAAAAAATTCTTGTGACACCTGGAAATATTTAAAGTGATTTTTTATTTTTTCAAATTAATTTTTAGAGAATATCTAAAAAGATTATGAAGCATCACAAAAGATTTCCCAAATTATCAAAAAAGAATCCGGATGATTTATACAATCTTTGGAATGATTCGAATTATTTTGGAAGATATTGAGTCATTTTTGGAATGTTGGAGAGATTAAAAATATTTGGAAACATTGAAAGATTTTCGAACACTTGACAAATATTCTTAAATGGGCGAGATATTGATCCCGAGCCACAATCGAAATTCCGAACTTTTTTTGTATCAGAATTTTGGGCTTTTTTGGGCTTTTCTTGTGCTGTATTGCTGATTTTTGGGCTCCAATACTTTTTTTGAAAATTCAAATTCTGTGTGGAGGTGTTGGCTTGACTCAAGCCAGCACCTCCACTACATGAAAATTTGAAAAAATTGAAAATCAAAGACGACAGACATTTGGGCTTTTTTGGGCTCTTGAACGCGCCAACAACCAATTTCCACAAACAACCCCTAGCGAAAATAAAACTACCCCCTGTATAAAACCACAAATTAGGAAGAAACAAAGTACGCCACAATGTTGGGCTTATTTTGGGCTCTCGAATGCACGGAAAAAATTCAAAAAACCACCCCTGTGTGCTAAAGGAAGCAGTGTTGGGCGTTTGAGAAGCCCAAAAATCAGAGATTCTATTTACATTATCAAATTCTAAAAAAGACTTTTTTTGACAAAACCTTATCGACGTTGGTATTTTTTGGGAGCACAAATATTAGAGACTCTATTCACACTGTCAATTTATAAAAAAATATCATTTTTTGAGGAAGTCATATCTGCTTGTTGTCAAGGGGTTGATTGTGAACGTGACGGGTTGGAGGTTAAAAATCGATGTTGGTGTTTTTGAGGAACCCAAAACTCAGAGACTGCCGCATCTTCAAACTGCCACATTCCGCGAACCACAGTAGGTATTCAGGATTCACAACATTCACATCCGAGTTTGCATATTTAGAAAAGACCTACAAAAAAAAATCTCCTCTTTTGTGATATTTTTGACCATTTATGAGCAAAAATCGAAAAAACTATATTAATTAGATCGTGAAGCGGGCAGCAAGCGACCGCACTTCATGGTTTCCTAGAAACGAGTACAGTGAAGATTTTTCTGCTTTTCGCAAATTTGACAATTCTGTAAACAAATTTTTTTTCACATGTTCCATTTGTCTCCAAATTTATATCTTCCTTTGAGAATTTGCTGTGTCAATAGGGACGCAGATATGACTTTCTCAAAAAATGATCTTTTTCATAATTTCACAGTGTGTATCTTTTGCGCTCGCGCATTTTGGTTAAAAATTACTTCACATTACTCCCGGAGTCAGAATCTCACAAATTCTCGGAAAGTTCGTTTTTATAGGTTTAAAATTAAAAAATTTCCTACATTTGTTACAGAAAAATTTTGCGTGCAAGACGTGCTGAGAGTAGGCAGTTTCGGCTTTTATGAAGTTGACAGTATTAGCCATCGGCTCATTTTCAGGTCGTTCAGGGCTCGCCTTTAGCTTTACACTCGTGTGGAACTGCCTCTTTTCCGCACTTGTTGCACAATATACTACATTGTCGATAAGGGGCTAATATTAATTCAGAATATCAGTTCACTTACTGAGATCATCTTCCAAGGAACTTCCAACAATCTCTTGAAACAAAATGCCACCAAAAATTAGGAGATTCAAATATATTATTTTCCACATTTGGAACACAAAATTAGATGCTCCAGATGAAGAAATTCTACTTCTTACCGATGCCACACCAAAGGCCAGACTAAGGGCGAAAATAAATAATTTGATGAGTGCGAATAGCGATCGTCTTCTAAATCATACTTTATTTGCACAGCCTACTTATACTTATCAAACATTTGACATTGTGTCCTCAATTCTACGCAGAATAATATCCGCCTCAAAAGAAAGAAACAGTTTCTTTATCATACATTTTTATATTGACCCAGAAACAAATTCAAGAATCAGAAAATGATTTTAAAGTAAAGAACAATCTTGATTGGTACAAACAATAATTTTTTCGAATCAAAATGAATTTCTGTCAATCAAAGAAACTTTTCTTTGACATTAACAATTTTTCAATTTTTGTGAATGAAAAGCTATTCATAAATCACGTAACAGCTTTCTGGGAATAGGGGGTTCGGAAACTGTTCCGATTTGTCACATAGGGTGAAGGGAGGGGAGCGCAACTTAATGAATATACCCTCAGAGTTGGTCGTTTACTTTTCTAGATTAAATGGGAAGTAAAAGTTTCTAAAACAATACCAAAATAACCAGTAGACAAAATTCTGCACGCAAGTGCAAATTTTCATTTTCGAAACGAATTTCATGAACATAAAACATATTAAATAATCAGGGATATATATTCAAAGCCGTAGCCAGGGGGTTGGGGATCGAGCGGGTTTAATCGCCCACCCCCAAATTCTTGAAACATGTACATGATATACATATATACTCATGTGTGCTGCTTGCATACCTTGCCCCCAAAACTTTTCCCCGCTATGTACCCTCCCCCCAAGCCCTTTCCACCATGGAACAATTTTTCTGGGTGCGGCCTTGTATGTAAGAGTAATTAATTAATTACACTGGAGTCCCTCTATAGCCACCGTCTCGGGGGTACCCTCAATGGCCTTGAAGCTATCTCGGGACTCTTCAAACCATAAACATTCAGGGCCGTATGAACCATTTCTGTTAAAGTTTTGTCCCAATAAAAATATTTTCTTTGTATTTTCGCCATTTTGGTCTTATATAATAATTAACGTGACAATGCTTGTGCTTGATAATCAAACTTTATCAAAGTAATGATTTTTAAGTATGTACGTAATAGGATGGTTCTTATTTATACTTGGTGTTTTTTTTCTCTCGAATTTTTGTAAATCTAATATTTCAACCTGATAATATGATATAAATACTTCCGCGTTTTATTATATTGTTCAGAATTTGTAAGAGAATAAGAATCAATCATAAATTTTGAGGTTGAATAATTTTACGCCACTCTTATGGGTCCCCAAAGAAAACCCAACAAGTGACAAATGTGAATTTTACATAATATTGCGGTTTATTGACGCTTTTTAAAACTTTCTTTCTTAATAAATAATCATTGATCAGTAATTTTAGAATACCCAGTCATTTGTTAACTAATAAAAAAAATTTACTGCGCATCTCATTTTCTCTCCAGTGAGGACGAACTCTACGATTAAGAACTCCGACTTCCTCTGTACTCAACATCGTGGGAAACAGACAAAAAAAATAAAAACTTCTCTTAAAATACAAAATTCTTCTCTCTGGTCATTTCACGTCTTCTCGCTCCCCTCCCTCTTATCTCCGCTAAGGGGTTAGCTGGCATACCAGCCTGCCCTTTTCCGCTGAGACAGCTAGCATAACAGCCATTTCAGCCGACATACTGACTAACGTCATCCCTTTCCCACTTACTGACGGATTGAATCTCCGCTAATCAAATTCTTTACAGAGGAAAATCGAAATCAAAATCACTCGTTCACCTCGCTATCTCTTTCTATCTTAGGAGATAGATACATCAATCTCTCTCTGTCCACCTACTTCGAATTTATCCTTTCGGTCCCGCTTCTTGTACTCTCTAGATCACTCTTCCAAACCGCTATCTCTTGTTATCTGACGAGATAGACCCATACTCCCCCTTTTCACCTCCCTCGACATTCATCCTCTCCTCTTGTACTCTCCAGATTACTCTTTCATCCGCTATCTCTTTTTATCCTCTGAGATAGACACATCACACCCTCCTTTCACCTCCTTCGAAATCCTTCAACCATACATCCCTCCTTTACAAAAATGGAAACATTTCCTCTCACCCCCTCCTATGGTACTCTTACCTCTCCTGTCTCTTACTACCTAATGAGATCATTTCTTCTCACTTTCTTTCAGTAGAAAAAAATTCATTATCACCAACGAATATTCTTCTTAATAATTCAAAACTAATCCCACCCAAAATCAAGGAGCATATCAATTTGAAGAAATAAAAAGGCTAGAGAGAAATTCTGTCAGAATTAAATATAATTAAAAATATCATACAAAACCGGGGATATTATTTATTGAGAATATCAGTTCACTTACTAAGAATATCTTCCAATAAACTCCCTAGAATCCCTTGAAACAGAATGCAACCGAAAATTGGGAGATATAAATATATTCTTTCCCACATTTCGAACACGAAATTAGATGCTCCAGATGAAAACATTCTACTTCTTAACCAATGTTACACTAAAGGCGAGAATGAAGGCAAAAATAAATAATACTGTGAATAACACTCGTCTTTCATATCCAACTTTATTTGCACAGCCTACTAATTCTTATCAAACATTTGACATTGTGTCCTCAATTCCACGCACAATAATATCCGCCTCAAAAAAAAGAAACAGTTTCTTCATCATAACTTTTTTCATCAACCCAGAAAACAATACAAAAATCAGAAAATAATTTTAGAGTATAGAAAAAACTTTATTTATACAAGAAATAATTTCTTCAGATCAAAATGAATTCCTGTCAATCAAAAAAGCTTTTCTTTGACATAAAAATTTTTTCAATTTGAGTAAATGAAAAGCTATACACAAATCACGTAACAGCTTTCAGGGAATAGGAAGTTCGAAAACTGTTGCGAGATGTTACATAGGGGGGCGGAATTGAATATACCTTTTAGATTCGGTCATCTACTTTTCTAGATTAAATGGTAAGGAAAAGTTTCTAAAATAATACTAAAATAACCAGTAGACAAAATTCTTCACGCAAGTGCAAATTTTTATTTCGAAAACGAATTTCATGAACATAAAAAATATTGAATAATCAGAGATATATATCCAAAGCCGTAGCCAGGGGGGTGGCGATCGAGCGGGTTTAATCTCCCATCCCCAAATTCTTGAAACATGTACATAATATACATATACAGTTATACACTCATGTGTGCCGCTGCATACCCTCCCCCCCCCCCAACATTTTTCACTGATGTATACCCCTCCCCTCCTCCATTGCAAATTTTTTTTGGCTACGGCCTTATCTGCACGAGTAATTAATTAATAAATAATTTAATCAATAATTGATACAAAAAAGTAGCCCATATTATTATTTCCAACATGTTTCTGATTTTGACTTCCTGATTATCAAGTTAAAACACATATTTCATTTAAATAACTGCAAGATATAATAGAGAACCATGAATGAAGAAACTCTTTGGGATAGCTACATCAGCTTTTATCCAAGTTTAATTATATTTTAATCACTATAACTTTCCATTAACCTGAATGAAAATTATTTTTATTTGAGGCGGTCTTCTAGTTTTGTGGTTTTGAAAAATCGATTTTTTCCATATTGCAAATCTATAAGTTATTAGAAACGTGCCCTGCCGTAGCCGATCATATCGTAAGTTTTTCTAATCATGTTTTATTCCATCTTTTATGGTTGACAGCGTTTTCCCACAAGTCGTGTTAGAAAAGTTTTGGTAAGACTTCGACTAGAGATATTTCGAAAACCAAGTCATTTTGTTTTAATCGTTCAGCAGATATGTCGATAGGTTAGGACACAAGCTTTTTTGAAAATCTTCTTTGTTCAAATTTTTACAGCCTTCTCAAGATCAAAAAAATAGGTACAATTTTTTTTTTTTGTAAAAGTAGGCCGATTGCAAAGATTTCAAAAATTATAAAAACACTTGTGGCCCAACCTAGACAATGTTTTCATGTTTGAAGCCATATTTCACTTTTTGACAATGCAATTTGTATAGCCGAAACCTCACCACAAAGTCGACAGACATATTTGCAGTGGTGCCCTCAAGGATGCTCCAAGGACGCGGGTGTGGAAACAATTTTCTATGAACTTCTTTTTTTTTGGATCGATGAATGTATCAATAAATATCGAATAACCGTTTCTGGTTTTCATGCGCAGTCTTTTTGCAGTAAATTTCCAAAAATAAGTTCTAAATCGTGGCTAAAAACTAGAAAACCCCCTTAAATATAAGATTTTGTCGCTGGAGGAATTCGAAGCAAATAAATAAATCGATGCATGAGTTAATTTTTGATTTTATATCGCAATGAGATGTTCTTGAAAGGCATACATTTTAGAATTCTAAGTCTTTCTAATGTTTTCCATTTTTGACATATTTTTATATGGTTCTATCTTTAAGATTTGCAATCGAAGCTTCTATCATTTTTGATGTGTATAATTTAGAATGGTGTAAGTTTCAAGATTTAAAATTGATAACTCTTCAATTTTTAGGCAGAAAAAATCTCAATTTTAAAATTAGGATGATTTCGAACATCAAAATTTTATATCATAGAACTTGCATAAATTGAAATTGTGTGTTTTCAAAATCTAATAATGAAAAAATTTTGAAAATTTTCGATTGAGAGTTTTTCAATGTTCAAGATTTATATTTCAAAGGTTTTACATTTAAAAACTTTTTGTAATAGTTCAACTTTGAAGATTTTTAAGTGAAAATTCCGGAATTTTAAAAATTCTCCATTCAGAATTCTTAAATTTTTAAGATTTACCATTGAAGATTATTTAATGTAGAATGTTTACAGTTTAAAATGACGTAATTTTGAACGTTTTTCTTCCTCGTAGAGGAAGCTTTATAATGGTAACATTTTCCAAAATTTTTTAATTCATTCAATGGAACCTTTCTCAATTTAAAAATGTCTGATACAATGTTTTTAGCAATTGTCAGGATGTGTGGTGTGTGTGCGTGTTTGTGAATGTCACACTTTTTTGCGAACACGATAAATAGAAAACGTTTGCAGATAATTGGATGAAATTTGGAGGACTTATTTTTCTCACTAATATCTTGAAACTGACCTAAGGATTTCCAAAAATATTTATTGCATTTCTTTCAGCACTCAATAATATTTGTGAAATCGGTTTTTTATAGTACAATTTTTTTCATTAGCATAAGTCAAAGTCCAATCGATTGACCTATCATAATAAAACATTTTATTAAAGAGCAGGGAAGTTATGGTAATTTATATTTTTTTGGAAATTAGCTCTTGATAGTAAAACTTTTTACCTCAAAATAATTCAAAGTTGATGGAAAAACAGAGAAGATGCGTTAATTCGAGTCTAATCGATTAAACTATAATATTAATTCATTTTATTGATGATTGAGGCAGTTTTGCTCATTTACATTATTTCAGCCATCTGTTCCAAACAGAAAAACTTTTCCCGTCGACATAATTTAAAGTTTACGCATGAATAGAAAAGAATGTTTGATCATAAATTTTCAAATAGAGTAATTCTGACAATTTTTGTAAAGAAATCATAAAGCTGAGGAAGGGATAGTGTGCGACAGAACTTTTCCCTTCCATTTTCCAGCTCGAAAAATTATGATTTAGAATACAAAATTTGATTTGTCTTTGTATTTGAAAATTTGTTGTATTGTTTTGTAATTTCGTATTTTTCATACATCTCTATTTTTGAATTGAGCAAAATGAAAACTTTGGTTTGTCTATTATTGAAAAAATAACTATTGCTTCCTGTATGGGAAAGTAAATATATTTGCAAACGGGAAGCAGAATGCTCGTGAAATGAGTACCATATAATTATAAATACGAACCAATATGTTTCTACTTGATTCTGAACTTTTGAATGTTTAAGGTGTTTTCCATTTTTGACATTGATCCATTTTTAAGATAATTAAAATTGAACATTCGCAAAATTATTCAATTTTGAATGCTTCCAGTTTAAAATCATGAAATTTGAACATCTTTTCAAAATTCGTCGATCTTGCATATTTGACATTGAAGATTCTTCAGTTCTTGATGTGTATTATCTAAGAAGACCTAATTTTGAATTACATAATTTTCCGTTGTAAATTATCAAAATTGAAATTCTTTGAAAACAATTCGAAGCTCTACGATTAAGATGGTTACAATTAAAAATTATTGTATTATCAAAATATAGCAATGGAAAATTCTTCACTTTCAAAAATTTGCAAATTAAAGATTTTTTAAGTTTGCAGATCAAAAGTTAAGATTTTTTGTTTCCCAATCTTCCAAATATAATTTTTTATTTTGACACTTGAAACTCGCATAATACCTAATAGTAAATAAACCATGTATTTTGTATTGGATTTTTTGTTTTAATAAAAATTATAATATTGTATAATGCATTTTTAAATGCTTTTTCAATAAGGAAAAAACTGTAATAGTCTAATCTTCTTCTACAAATTGAATTCATCGTGACTAACCCTTTTCAGAAAAATATAAGTGGTTGCAATTTATCACGGAAATGATGCAAGATACGATGAAAGTTTACAGAAGAGTGAAGTTTGTTCTTGTCACCCTGCACATTTTAATAAATGCGCATTCTCATCGCTCTCTGTCTCTTTCTAATCTTTCGAGATCTTTTCTCTTGGCTTCAATTTCCTCATCTGTTCTACTCACTTCTAATTCCTGATTTTCTGAAGCAATACTATGCACATTTTCTAGTCTTAGTGTACTAATTCGAAATTTCTATAACTTATTTTTTCTCCACTTTCGCTTTGGGCCGACTGACTATCCCTGTTTTCGGATTGTACAATCCGCTGAAGATAACTTCATTATTAAATTGTGTTTCATTTTTCTCCTCCAAGTTTTATTCACAAATCTGGCACGAATTTTTGCAACGACCCAATAATTTGAAGTCCCTGTTCTGCTTAAATACTCTACTAGTATGTACCTTCAAATAAAATAAATTTGAAAATAACTGAATAACTGAAGCAAATATTAGGGCCCTTAGCCCAGAATTAGTAGTAGCACCTAGGCAAACCAAAAAACTGTTATAACAACAAAATTGAACCAGAACGAATACTGACACGCACATGAAACCCCACTGAGATGGAAAACAAACTTTCTTTGAAACCCAGTTGAATTGAGCAAAATTCTTTTCCTGTAAAATTATCACAAATAAATTTATTACAACAAATTGTGTGCACTTCCGATAAACTCATACCTCCGAGTTCTGCGTAATCTTTCTCCCAAATTAATAGGTTCTGAAAAAATCGCTGTTGAAATTCAACGATAGCAACATGCTTGAGTGCAGTCAGTGTTTGAACCTTCTATTACAGGTCACAGAAATGATTTTTGGTCATAACCTAACCTTACCAGCGTCTTGTAGGGGATGCAACCCTGTGATTATTCACAAAAAATTAAGGTCACAACCCTAACCTTTTCCATTCTGTGTTAATTTGTGACGTCAACTAGGAAGATGCTTGATGCTGCATGGAAATCTGATACATTTAGTCAAATTTGTCACAAATTTTCTCGGAAAACATGACACGTGGATGAAATGCGTGTAAGAACAATTATGTATTTCGATGAGTTGTGCAACTTTTGTTTAAAATATTTTCCGAAATTTTCCGTATTGACTGAGATAAACGCAAAAAAAACATTTTTGTGAACCTTGCATGTGTTGCATTTTTAATTTAGGACTTCAAAAAATTGTTTTTTGAGAAAAAATGCATCTACATCTGGTGAGTGCCATAAGAATCCGTGTTAAACTTTTTCGTCGAACATGAAATATACCTGATTCCGGTTACTTTCTGTATATGAGTATAGTCGCAATGTCATGCGGACGCCGACAAGTATAATTACATCTGCAAATCTAATATCGATATGCAACTTTCGGATTTAATTTTGTGATGAAGTAATTGTATATTATGATATTATTATTTCGTGGTTTCTCTTGTGAAAGATGCCATCGTAATATGAAATAAGAGCTCTATGAGTTGGAAAACTAGAAATAATTTTGAGCTCTGAAGAGTGAATACTCAAACAAGAAGCCAGTATATAGTGAAACTAATCTTTACCAGGAGACAACAAGGTTTCGAGTAAGAAAAAAACATCTGCTGGAGAATTTTGACATATTTTGCTTTATTTCTACTTCTTCCCATACTTATTTTCGGTTACAAAACTTACAATCCGCGAGCCTGATTTTACATATATCGATGGTTATTCCAATATGGTGCAATGAATCCCATGAGCCACCTATAGTATTCATTATCATTATTCACGGGTATAAAAACATCAGACATAGCACGGTGAAAATCTCCAGCCTCAGTAAGAACAGCAAAAAGTCTACCACCCACCAGCAAGGCAGAACCAAGATCCCTGTCCGCTTCATGTGATGGCACAATCGAGATTTTGTTTTCTGTATTCGGCAGTATCCGCACGTTCGTAATTAGTCGTGCTTGACCATTGGATCCCCAAGCATTAATAATGGGACGTATGCCTACCGGTAGGGCTCCTCTAGCAGGTTGTATCGGATGCAAGAATTGACTTATGTAAGTTATACGTGGCTCAATCCGAAGCAAGAAAAAAACTTTGTGCATATATGAATCACGTATCATGTGATTTTGAGTATGATCCCTTTCCGGTGCCACAGATACGACTCTGTAATGGTATAGCGGTTGAGAAAAACATGCTACAGGAGTCAACATATATTCATCCGTGACCATGACACCTGTACCAATTTTTCGGTCACCTTCAACAATCTTCACAATGTGACTAACATCATGCATCAGCTGGTCTCCGGATCCGAGGAAGGGGCGAGGAATCATACGTTTTGTGCGAGAGTGAAGATTTGATGAGTTCTCTGCAAGTTTGAAAATTTTATCATTTAGTATTCATTATAGTGGTTAAAAAAACGAAAATTTCGAATATTGCTTAGAGAAATGACTCATTTTTTGAGGTTCCGTAGCAAAATTAGGATGTATTTTTTCTTTTCACAATCAGACAATATAAGAAGTTACCGGCCAATACATGGATGTTTAGATAAGAAGCACACGCTAGAAAAGCCACTTCCCCAAATGTGAATTCAAGGAATTCAGGAAATGCAATGCATTCAGGGAATTCAAGGAATTCATAGAATTCATGGGATTCAGAGAATCCAAGATTTCAAGAATTCACGGAATTCAGAGAATTCAAGGAATTCAGAGATTTCGAGAAATGCAGTGTATTCAAGGAATTCATATATTTCAACGAATGCAGAGTATTCAAGAAATTTAGGGAATTCTATCTTCAGTTAATTAAGTAAATTCAAAAAATTCTTGGAATTTATATAATTCATGGAATTCATGAAATGTAAGCGACTCAGAGAATTCATGGAATTCCGATAATTTAAGGATTTCAGAGAAATTCATGGAATTTAGGATATTTAAGGAATTCAGAATATCAATGAAATTCAGGGATTTCTTTGAATTTAGAAGAATTTGAGGAATTTAGTGACAATCAAAAATTCTTCAATTTTAAAGATTCTAATTCAAAATTCTTCCATTTTTAAGATCTACACTTGAAGAATATTTGATTTTAAATGTTTACAGTTCAAGATGGTGTAATTTTGAAAGTTTTTTTTGTAATATATAGTTCAATTTCCCTCAAATTTGAAATAATTTTCTTTACTTTCAAGTTATTTTGGTTAAATAAGCCAAATCATGCAAATGAAACGGTTTCTTTAAATAAAAACAAACATTTTTCTACGAGATTCTGGAATTCTGAAGGTTTAGAATGTATTTCATTTTCAAAACTGAACTATTTGAAAGAAATTTAGAATTAAAAATTTGCAACATTTTTAATTTCGAATGCTTGCACTTTAAAATCATGAAATTTGAACACATTTTCAAAATAGTTTGATCTTGAGTATTTGGAATTGAAGGTTGTTCAGTTCTTGATGTGGATTGATTAAAAATACCTAATTCTGAATTACATAATTTTTAATTATAAATTTTCGAAATTAAATTCTTTTGAAAACAATTAAAAGCTATACAATCTTAAACCGATGCATTTAAAAATTCTTGAGTTATCAAAATATTGCATAAAAAATGTGTAAGATTCATATATAATAATAAATGATTTTTTGAATACTTTCTTTGAATATAAGGGTTTGCAATGGAAAATTCTTCAGTTTCGAAAATTTGAAAATTAAAGATTCTTTGAATTTGAAGATCAAAAATCAAGACTTTTCGATTTTCAATTTACCAAATACATTTCAGATGTGAATCACCAAAAATCACATCATTTTTAATTTTAACAATTGAAACTCGCATAATTCCTCATAGTAAATTCTCAAAATTAAAAATCTCAAATTTCAAAGATTTACGATTGAAAGTTTTACAATTCGATCGTGAAAATATAGAATGAAAAATTATCCAATTCAAAAGATTTATATTTTTTAGATTTACAGTTATAGATTCATTAAGTTGCATTATTCATGGTTGAAAATTGTGTAATTTTAGAAGTTCATGTAAAATATTTTTTAATGCATTCAAAAAAATTTCAAATAATCCACTGAAATTTCGAAAGAAATGTGGAATACTTCAAAAAAAAAAATTTCAATTCTGCAGGATTTCAAAATGTTTGAAAAATTTCGAATAAGTTTAAAAGGTATTTACAGGTTTTAAAATACTTTAAATATATTTTCGTTTGAAGCAAAATGTGGACTTTTGGAGACTTCAAACAAGCAATTCAGAAGCTTTTGAAGAATATTAAAATGTTTCCAAAGAATAAAAACAATTTTTCAGGATTTCTCAGAAATTTTTCCTCTATTTTTAATTCATAACATTCATTAAAAAAAAAAAATTTTAATAAAACAATTCCTATGATGACTTGGAATATTTAAACTGATCATTCATGGTTTCAAATAAATTTTTAGAGAATACTTAGAAAGATTATGAAGTATCACAAAAAATTTCCAGAATTTTCAAAGATGAATCGAAAATATTTGTATACAAGTTTTTCAATAAGTCGCATCAGTTTAAAAGATATTCAGACATTTTTGGTATTTTGAATTTATTGAAAATATTCAGAAACTTTGGAAGATTTTCGAAAATTTACAAAATATTTTTAAATTTTTGCCAAGCAACAAAAAGTGTTGAATATCTTTCAAACCACTAGAAATTTTCCTGAAGTTTTGTGCAATTCGACATGTCTGAAATCTTTCAAAATCTTCTGGAATTTTCTCGAGGAATCTACGAAAATTATATTTATATAACCTCAGAATAAATGAACAAAGAAAATTAAAAAATGAGTAGTCAATCGAATTCATTTTTTATTAGGTACTATTTTTTCCTTCAAGTTGTAATTTGCCTATTTTTTTATTTTGGACTGAAAAATCTGTGTTGATTGCAAGTTTAAAAATTGTGTAGAAAATTCGTCTCTTTGGTTTAGAAATTTATCTCTTTTGATGGAAATTTCACTTCTTTTTAGTAAAATCACAACTGTTTGGTTTAAAATTAAAATCTTGTTTGGCTAAGGATTTGACTGTTTTGTTAAAAATTACTTTTTTTGGATGAATTGAAATCTTTTTGATCAAAAATTGAAATTTAATTATCAAATATTATATTCTTGTTGTGAATTCATCTATTTCATCGACTATTACATTTTTTGTCGAGAATTCTTTTTTTTTGTATGAAAAATTCATCTTTGCGTGTTAAAAATTTTTTCACTTTTGTAGGAAATTCACCGCTATAGGAAAACATGTAATGTTTTTCGGCTAAAAATAGTACAGTCTAAAAATAAATATTTCTTCAACACATAAACCTAATTAGTAAATAGGTATTTGAAATTTTAATTTTGTATTCAAAATAATTTTTCTCCTCAAATTGAAAAACAGCACGCGCATGTGTCGCGCGATTTTTTAATATTTTTATCTTTATTCAAACAATAAGAAGGCCATGATTTGAAACTCGAAAACAGGTCTCGACACTTCTATACCAATATAATTGCAAATCATTGCTTGATAGTGATAAATACTGACTCATGTACACACTTAATTGTATTTGTTTTTTTGATGAGGAAAAAACTGTAACAGTTTCTAATTTTAATTCGAAGAGAAATCTATTTTACATTCATGATCAAATGAATTTCTTTTCGTTCATAAATTAAAAAATTCTTAAATAGAGACACTCAACTCATGATTCGTTCCGAGCTGCAAAGTTTTCTCATGAATATTCTCAAAATTATTTTAATCAAGTCTTAATAATTTACCTCAGTCTCTTGAAAGAAATATTTTTATTTTTCTCAAAAGAATGCGATAAATATTAGCAATTTCAGAAATCAGAAATCAAGTTTCGTCTTGTCACTCTACAGAATCCATTTGAAAATACATTAATTTTGCGAATTTGAAAATTGCAATTTGTTAAAACCCGGGGGCCAACGCTGTCACATTTCGCCCGCGGCGTTGGGCGAGTTATTGAATCCGAGCGCTCAATTTCAAAAGTTACTATTTTTCCCAAAAAATAAGAAAATCTACAAGTCAATGATAAGAGTTTTATCTTTCATAATTTTATTGGATTATTGCAGAAAATTACGAATTTCCACACAAAATATAGAAAATTTGGAATTTGACAAGCTACATATATTCATAGTACGCTGTGTATCACAAATATATTGTACACTAAGACAAATTTCTTATAAAAGTGTTGCATTTTCAACCCGAAAATATTATCTCTTAATAAAGAACGAAATATCTGATATTTCATTCAAGAAGAATTTTAATTTAATTTCAAAACAGTTGTTGTATAACAAAACAAAACAAAGTTGTACAAGAATCGCATTTATAACCAAAAAGAGGGTTAAAGATAAAGTTAAAGATAAAGTTGTCTACGGGCATCGCTTCTCCTATTTGCATGACTCATAAGGACTCAAAGGTTTCAAAGGAATTTCGTAAGAAATAAATACGAATAAAAATATTATACTGAATAAAATCTAGGGGCCAAGTAAAAAGCAAGGTAATTCTCTTAGGCGCCCAATTACAGAGTTATAAAATTTTAAGCGTACATGTCTAGTGAGTTTTTTGTAATATGGAGGTATCAAAAATTATTTTCTGTAACGCATGCACGGAATGTTTGCTTTTCGAGGCATGTATAGCGTGCGGAAAGTGATCAATTCCGAAACCATGGCAAAAAGCTGTTATAAAAAAAAATATATTCTAGGTACTGTCCTTGCGCACTTTGAACAATATTACTTTTCCTAGCTGTTGCCCTCGCGCATTACGATTTCAAATTAATTTTCATTACTTCCGTTGTCAGAATTTCAAAAATTCTCGGAAAATTTGCTTTTATAGGTATCAAAATAAAGCATTTCCTGCATTCGTTACAAAAAATATCGCGTGCGAGAGGTGCTGAAGTTTAAACTTTTGTGACGTTTATAGTATTTGCCATCGGCTCATCTTCGGACCGTTCACGGCTCGCCGTAAGCTTCACACTAGTGTGGAACTGCCTCCCTTCCGCACTTGTGGCACAATATACTATATTATCCCTAAGGGGCTAATATTAATTAAGAATATCAGTTTACTTACCAAGATTATCTTTCAGGAAATTCCCAAAAATCACTTGAAACAGAATGCCACCAAAAATTAAGAAATTCAAATATATTTTTTCCAGCATTTTTATCACGAAATTAGATGCTCCAGATGATGAAATTCTACTCCATTTACAATAATACACTCAAGGTGGAAATAAATACTTTGATGACTATGAAAACCGCTCGTCTTTTATATCCAACGCAACTTTATTTGCAGAGCCGTCTGATTCTTATCATCAATTTTAACACTGCCTTCTTAATTTCACAGAGAAAAATACCTGTCTCGAATAGGAGGAAGTTTTTCTGCAGCATACATCTTTTTATCAAGTCAAAAACAAATTCCGAATTGAGAATCATTTCGAAGTGAAGAAAAATTTGTTTGGAACAAAAAACCATTTCTTTGAATCAAAAGAAATTTCTTCTAATCAAAAAAGTTTTTTTTGCATTAAGAAATTTTTTTATTTGTGTGAATTACGGGCTAGCTATAAATTATGTTCCATCTTTTAGGGAACAGGGAGTTCGAAAAACGTTACGAGTTGTTATATAAGGTGTGGGGGGGGGGCACTATTCACTAAATATACGCTTAGATTTGACTTTTGTTTCGTATTTATTATTAGTTTTCATTTTAAATTGACAAACAACACGCGCATGTATCGCGCGATTGCGTATCATTTTTGTCTTTATTTAAACTATAAGAAGGCCATAACGTGAAACTCGAAAACAGGTGTCGAAACATCCATACCAATATAATTACAAATCATTGTGCATAGTGATAAAAACTGACTTATGTACACACTTAATGTATTTGATTCTTTAATAAGGAAAAAATCTGTTATAGTTTCATGTTCCTTAAAAGTTGAATTCATCGTGACTTACCGCTTTTAAGAAAAAAAGAATAAGTGGCTACAATAAATAACGGGAAATGATGCGAAATACGATAAAAGTTTACAAAAGAATAAAGTTTCATTTCGCCACTCTACAAAGGCCATTTAAAAAAAATATTTATTTGGAGAATATGACAATTGCGATACGTTGCAAGCAGGGGGCAATCACTGTCAGTGTTAGCTTCCGACATTGGGCGGGTTATTAAATCCGAGCGCTCAATATTGAAAGATACCATTTTTCACGAAAAATAAGAGAATCCAGAAGCCCATGACAAGAATTTTATCTTTCATAACTTTCATTAGGATTTTGTGAAAAATTACGAATTTGTAAGGAAAATATAGAAAATTTGGAACTTAAAAGCTACCCGACTTATAGTTTTTCAGGAAAAACGTTGTTCGCACACAAACATATCGTACGGTGGTCCAATTTTTTCCCTTGAATTTTTATGTATATCGCCTCCCAATTTGTTCAAATCTACAAAAAATAAATCCGTTTAAAGAAAAATTATATTTTAAGTTTCCGCAAGTCCCATAAGTTTAACACGTATTTTCCATCAGAACACAGACTTTTTTGTACATTTTATTCAGAGTAGATTTTTTCTCTTGGCGCTAAATATGATTTTTGAACGGTGTGTTTAAAATTGTTTCTAATACATATTGTTTTATTTGCAACTGATAATGGGATGTATAAATAATGAATTGTTTGAATAATTTATAGTAGATTTAAATAATATTCTCTTTGAATGATGAGAGAAAGTCGCAGATTTTTCTGAAATATTCAAATTTTCAACATTCCCCACTTACATTGAGGTGATGAATAATCAAATTTAACGAACCTAATTATTTCAGCAATATATTACTGTATATAACTCTCTTATTTCAGAGCTATGTTAGAAAGTTACAGGTTTTCCTGAATTATTCAGCTTTTCCTTGACATTTTACTCAAGGAACATATGCATTCAATGTGATCCATACAGAATACCTAATAATTATTTCAAAAATCTGTTGTATTTTAGACAAATATATAGTAGAAAAAAGGAAGAAATAGTTTAAAAAATGATTCTCTCTGAAGTTTATTTACGATTTTTTTATAATTAAAATGTCAAAGCGAAATAGCAATTATCCAAAATAAGCTGATTATAAATGATAATAGATTGTTACAAAAATTTGTTTCATCCAGTTGCATTAATTATTACCTCACTATAATGAAAAGTGAATAAAAAATGGAAAATTTTAGAGAAAAACTGCAACTGTTCAGCATTACCATTGGGGAAGGTAATAAACAATAATAATTTTTTTACAATATTCTTGTTGAATTGCATCAATTGTATTATCAGAATGATTTTTGTTAACTGTCAGAGTTTTATTTTCAATTGGTAGATCTATTATATATTATATTTTTGGTTCCGAATCCACCTGTTTTGGTTAAGCTTTTGGTTGAACTACTTCGATAAAAATTAATTTTATCATTGTTTGGAAATTCAACTATTTTGTCTAATATTCACCTTTCCTGTGATGAAAATTACTTTTTTGTAACGCACGCACGAAATGTTCGCTTTTCGAGGCATGTATTCCGTGCGGGAAGTGACCGATTCCAAAGCCGTGGTAAAAAGCACTTATAAAAAGACTTTTTCTAGCTGCTGCGCTTGTGCTCTTTGAGCAAGATTACTTTTTCTAGCTGCTGCGCTTTCCCACTTCCAGCCAGATTACTTTTTCTTGCTGTTGCGCTTGCGCATTTCGATTCAGATTTACTTTCCAGGACAGAGAATAGTGATTGGACAAACTTGAAGTGATAAGTTACCATAAATGACTGATAAATTTTCATTAATTACCGATAATTTACCAAAAATTTCAGAAGTTTCTGGATACCTGAAATTTCCAGAAATTTATCAATTTTCCATAAATTTCCGGAAATTTGAGCAATTTAGCAATTTTCCATAAAATACCGGAAATTTAGCAATTTTCCATAAATTTTTGGAATTTTTCCAAAAAGCTTTGGAGACCAGAAATTTCCGATAAATTTTCATAAATTTCCGGAATTTTTGGAAATTTAGCATTTTCCGGAAATTTTTGGATTTTTTCCAAAAATCTTTGGGTACCTTAAATTTCTGGGAATTTTCGGTAATATACATATACACAGGAAATTTCCGGAAATTTTTGGTAATTTTACCATAAACTTCCAAAAATTACCATAAATTTCCAAAAAGATTATTCTTATTGTTTCTCAAATCGAAAATTTCCTGCATTTGTTACAAAAAATTTCGTGTGCAACAGGTGCTGAAAGTAGACAGTTGCAACTCTTGTGAAATTTACAGTACTTGCCATCGGCTCATCTTCGGGTCGTTTCCGGCTTGTCTTCGGCTCGTTTACAGCTCCCTTCCAACTCGCCTACGACTCGCCTACAACTCCCCTTTGACTCGCCTCTGGCTCGTACAGCAAACTTCACACTCGTATGGAACTGCCTACTTTCCGCACTTGTAGCACAATATACTATTTCTAACTGAAAATTTACCTATTCCATTTTTAACTGAAAATCTACCATTTTCAATTGAAAATTCAACTATTATAATACATTTTTCTTGGAAAATTGATCTTTTTTGGTTGAAAATTTAACTGCTTCGTTCAAGTTTTAGTACCTTGTTAAACATTAATTTTATCGTTTGAAAATTAACTTTTGATCAGGAGTTCATATCATTTGGTCAAAAATTCATCTGTGTGGATAAAAGTTCGACAGTTTTGTTAAAAAATTGTCTTTTTGGGTTAAAGATTCTATCATTTTAGTGAAAAATTCGACTATTTGGTTGAAAATGAAACCAGAAAATATTTGTTTGAATATTGAAAAAACTAATGAAATATTCAAATTTTCTAATTTTTCACAATAAGACGTAGTTTTGGAAGAACAGAATGATAGAATAGAACCAGCTTGAAAGAAATGATTATTTTTCACATTTTAATAAGTTTTAGTAACATTTGTAAAAATATAATTTATCTTTTATTTTTTTTAAAGCATATGTTGAGTGCGTTAGTAATTTAAAATTTTCCGAATTACTCTCAAGATTCCTCTAAAAATATGAAATGATTTTTCATTTTGAAAATTAATTTTTGAATAAAATTTGTACAGATAGGGTGCGCATCTGTTGGATCTCGCGCTCGATAATATATTCATCTCGCGTTTCGCACTCACTAATGTATTTACCTCGCACTGCGCACTCGTTCTTTGTACTTTCCCCACATTATTGCACAGAGCTTTCGAAGTTAAAGGTCAAAGCATCCACAACTGTAACTTCGGGATTGTGAATTCTCTTTTGTTAAAGCTTCTTGGGCTTTAACGAATACATTCACATCAAGCATCTCGTACTTCGGACTTGATTTGGTCCAAAGTGCGAACTTTTATAGATTATTTTCCACCCTATTATACCAAATGTAAATTACATATAATTATTTTCGTTAACTCTATTTCATGACAATATTCAAAAGAATTTCGAAACATTAGTTAAATTCTCTCAAGAATATCCAAAGCAATTTTTCTCGGATTTGAAAGATTTTCAAAAATGATTCAGAATTTGGAAAGGGTAACAAAATTTCAAAAAAAAATCAAGAAGATTTTAAGACAATCTGAGGAATAATCCGAGACAGTTCAAACAACTACAAGTTCTGAGCTGAACCAAATTTTTCCTAAGATTTCGTAAAATTCTTTGAAGTCATGAAAATTCACTCAAAATTGTCTAGATACGTTTTCGAAATATCTGAAATCTTAAAAATTCGGTGTAAATTTTCTCAAGGAACCTAGGTAAAGTATGTTCAACATTAATTAAATTCAAACGTCCCAAAATAATTTTCTTAATTTCATCTTAACCTTATATTTTTGTATAAATTGATGACCTAGAAAAATAAACATTTTTGAGAATATTTTTCACATTTTTAACTTTCTAATTGCTAGCAAGTCTATCAAGGAATACCAATGAAAGGCTATAAAATTATTTTTCACAAAAAATGTGAAGCTTATCTATTAAGAAATATCTGGTGAATTTTATGAAAGAAAAAAATTGTTCAAAATTATTATCGGGTTTAGAATAAAATGAAAAATAAAAAAAATAAAGAAAAATCAATGAAAAAAATTCAATTCAATCAAAAGTAGCAACAATTTTAATAATATTGCTTTATACAGAAGTAAAATTCAAGAACAAGTTTTTAAAAATTTTATTATTTTAAATTTGAGAGATAATTTACAGAAATATATTGAGCATTGAGAGAAATTTCTTATATCAAAATATGTAATTGCTACATTTTTACTAATTAATACAAATTAAAAAACAATTTTTTCAATCATTGTTCGAATTCGGGAATTTTCTATTGTGGCAATTTTCTGCCACGAGTTTCATTCTTCAAAAATTCGGAATTTTTATATTTTGGCAATTTTATAATAATTAATAATATAATGATAATGATACTAATAATTATAATGATAATTCCGTAAATGAAATTGCGGATAGGGAAAAATTTTCGAATTGTAAAATTCACGAATATGAAAATTTGAAAAACTGTTGTATTATGAGCAACAAAATGAAGAATAATAAATATTACATTTATTTCATGAAAATATTTTTATATAATGTGTTATTTTATATTTGATAACTTATTCATTCCACTAACAAAAATTTTCAAACGAAAACTGTCTGTTCCATATTCTTTTGATGCAAGGTATTTCAGATTCTACGATAAGAAATTTTCGTGTATAAACATCTCATTTTTGAAAACATCATATTTTTAGAAAACGAAGGTGAAATTATTTCTTATGGCCCACTTTCATCTTTTTGTTAATTCTTGTCACTTCAAATTATCCGATAACTGTAATTATTATAATATTTAATATAATAATAGATATAATAATATTCATTATAATTTTTTGAATAATTTATAATTTTTCGAAAATGTGCAAAAAACATGTTTTCTTTTCAACTAGGAATGAAATAGTTAACTTTTCACTTCAAAAGAAATTTTCAACTAAAATGATGAATCTTCAACTAAGAAAATTAATATTCACTGAAGAGTAGAATTTTGAACCTAAAAATTAATAATATAAAAAAAATCATGAGCAAAGTATAATTTTTCTACCAACCAATTCAATTTTAACTAAAATATTAATTTTCAGCTAAATTGAGAAATCTTCAGTTGAATTTCAACTTTTTAAATTCATCTTTTTGGACGAAAATTCATTTGTTTAATTTCAATTTTTACTACTTCAATGCAATTTGTCTCAATGCATCGTTTTGCTTAAAATATTAACTTTTTTGTTGAAAATTCAATTGCATTCTTTTTTTTGTGGTTAGAACCACAACCGTTGATAAAAAATTGTGAATTCTTGATTTTCCAATCTAAAATCAAATGTTATTATGATAATTTTTTAGGACTTTCAAAAAGGAACGTGTTTCATTTCTTAACTTTTTCCATATTGTGCGTTTTTTGGCTTAAAATGTGGATTTTTCTCAAAATTAAAAAATCTTTAATTCCAAAGATTTATAATTGAAAGTTATACAATGTTGATAAGTGACAATTAAAAATTCTTGAATGGTGAATAATATAGAATTGAATATTATTAAATTGTCACGATTTATATTTTTAAGATTTGCAATGGTGCAGTTTTTGTAATTTTGCAGAATTTTTCCAAAATTTTAGGAAAAATTTGTGTAATTTCAACAGCTATCTAGAAGTTTTCAAAATTTTCAACGATGATAAAAATTTTGTGTAATAACTCAAGACGAAATGTATATTTTCAAAGATTCCAAAATGAAATATTTAAGTTTATCAAATTTTTTGAAATTTTCCAAGGTAATAAAAAAATTTTTTAATGATTTCTGGAAATATTCAAAGTGAATCCTCATCATTTCTAATTAATTAGAGAGAATATTCAGAATTATTATGATGCATTACAAAATATTTCCAAAATTGTCAAAAATGAATCCGGAAGATTTTTAAAGAATTTTCTTCATAATTCGCATCAGTTTAAGACATATTTGAGAATTTTTAGAATTTTGAAGAGATTGAAAATATTTAGAAACTTTGAAAGGTTTTTAAATTCATTAAATAGCCTTAAATTCTTTCCAAACAATAAATAGTCTTGAATTTATTCGAAACTGCCAATATTTTTCGTGAAATTTTGTACAATCCTGCAAATAAAATTAAAATCTTAGAAATTTTCTGCATACTTTTTCGACATATCTAAAATCTTCAAAAATCTTTTTGAATTTACTCGAGCAATGTAGGGAAATTATATTTATTCAACCACAAAGAAAATTGATAAATGGGATTGAAAAATTAATAACCATTCCTAATTTTCATTTTGTGTTGATTATTATTTTGTAATTCTTCTCTTTTGGTAGAATTTTCACATTTTTTATTAAAATCGCAAATTTGTGTTCCAAATGAAAATCTTTTTTGGCTTAGGATTCTACTATTTTGTTAAGAATTCCTCACTTTTGACGAATTTAAATCTTTTTGATTCGAAATTATAATTTAATTATCAAATATTACATTTACGTATAGAATTCATATTTTTTGGTTAAACTTTTTGTTATGAATTTAGAAAATTCGTCTCTTTTAGAAAAAATTTAATATTTTTTGTTAGAAAATACAACTTCGTGAAAATCTTTCTTCTCTTTTAAACAATAAACAAAATACCCTTGATAATAAATAGTTATAATGAATTTTTATTTCGTATTCAAAATTATTTTTTCTTCGAATCGAGAAACTACACGCACGTGTAGCCCGCGATTGTGCAATATTTTCAACTTTGTTTAAACAATGTGAAGGCCATCGCTTGAATTTGAAAACAAGTTTCGACACCTCTTCACCAATATAATTACAAGTTATTGCTTCATAGTGATAAGGAATGACTCATACACACACTTAATTAATTATTTTTTTTAGTTAAAAAAAAATGTCAATAGTAATAAATCAGGGAAAGTAATGTGAGATACGATAAAAGTTTACAGAATGATAAAGTTTCATTTTATTACTTTATGCAAGCCAATTTACAAAAAAATAATAATTTTGCGAATTTGAAAATTTCAATTTGATGAAACAGAGGTGCCCACGCTGTCAGCATTGGCCCCTGGCGCAGCGCGTCGTTGGGCGAGTTATTTGAATGCGATATCTCAATTGTGAATGCTATAATTTTCCACGAGAATATAAGAAAATCTACAACGCCATTAGGAAAGTTTTTTTCAATTTCGAATAACTTTTTGTTGAAAATTACGAATTTGTACAAAAAATATAGAAAATTTAGAATTTGAAAAGCTACATATATTTTTAGTTCTTCAGGGAAAACGCTGTTCCCACATAAATATATTTTACACTGGGGTGGTCCAATTTTTTCTCTAATTTCCATCTATATCGCCCTCAAATTCGTTCCAATTCCACAAAACATGAATGTGTATAAAAAAATCAGGATTAGGTTAATCGAGTTGAAATTTGAAATTACCTTCAAAATTTGCCGTAGAATATGAATCAAAAATTTATTTTTGAATATCACCTCCTTAAGTCTACTTTATAGAGTTCAATAAACCAAAATAAGTGAAAAATTGGGTTTTACGAGTTTTCGGCCCAAATTATTATTCTTTGCGTTTTTTTTTCTCATCAAAGTTGTTTCTAAGGAAAGGGTCATGCGAAATTAAAAAAGCTGAGTCAGAAACATCCAGTCTTTAATGACTTTTAATTATCTTCTTTGAAAATTCTTAAGAATTAAAATGAAAATTATCTTCTTTGAATTATCTTCCTTAAAATCAACTGAATTCCTCCAAATTCCCAAATATATCTGAATTCATCTTCATGACCTATATTAACTGAATTCCTTGAATTCGTGGAATCTTCTAAATTCTCAAAACTCCTTGAATTACAGAGACTTCGGAATAATTCAAAGAATTAAGAAGAATTCAAGAAATTCTATGAATTCAGGAACTTCTGAAAACTCATAAGATTTGAAGGAATTCGGGTGATTTGGAGAATTTAAACAATTTCAGGAATTTATAATACTCAAAGAATTCAGGGAACTCAGAATATTCTAGGATTATAGGAAATTCAGAGAATTTGAGAGCATCTAGGAAATTCAAGGAATTTAGAGAATTTAAAAGTATAAAATCTTAAGTATTCCTCATTTACAACTTATTTAATATCAAAGACTTCACATTGGGATTCATTCAACTATTGAAAGTTTTGAATTTAAGATTATTTAATTAAAATTCTTCTGTTCTCCTTTAATCGAAAGTTTTTGATTTCAAACTTAATTTTTTTCTAAATATCAACTGTTACATTTTTTTGTTGAAAATTCATCATTTATAGTAGAAATAAACATTTTTTTATTTAAAACTAAATTCTTTTCTGCTTGGAATATCAATCACATATAACATTTTTTGTTGACAATTCATCTGTTTCAATAAAAATGCAACCACATGATTGAAAGCTGAAATCTTTTGTTAGAAATTAATTTTTTTGTTGAAGATTAACCTCCTTGGCTGAAAATCAAATATTTTTTTTAAATTTAACCTTCTCGATTGTGGTTTAAATATTGATATTTTTGTCTGAGAATGCAGTTATTTGGTTGAAATTGAATATTTTTTAGTAAAAACTTCAACTATTTGATGAAAAATGCTTTTTTGTAGTTTAAAATTCCCCAACTTTGTTTCGAATCGAATTGAAAATTCAACATTCTTAGAAGAAATCATCTTTTTGCTTCAAGATTCAACAATTCGCTTAAAAGTGTATTGGTTACAAATTCATATTTTTAGTTGAAAATTCATCTCTCTGGTTGAAAACTTGGCCATCTTGTTGAAGATTCTATTTTTTGTGTTGAGAATCAATTTTTATAAATTGAAAATGTAACCATTCATCATGTTTGGTTCCAAATGCAAGTGCTTAATTGAAAATTAATCTGTAAATATTTCGTTGAGAAGTTGTCTTTTTTCTTAAAATTTTACTACTATTAAATAAAAATAAAAATTACTTTTACACAAAATACCAACTATTTCATTTTTTCTCTCAAAAAAATTCGTCTGCTCTGGTTGAAAATGCAATACTCTGTAGAAAATGTATCTTTTCTGCTCAAAAACTCAATAATTTGGTTACTAATTCTTAATTCATGTATTTTATTGAAAATTCGTCTTTCTGATAGGAACCTGATGTTTGTGGTGACAAATTCACCTTTTTGATTGGAAATTTGAGTATTTAGTTAAAAAATCATCTTCAGTCCATAGAAAATTCAACTTTTTGGTTGAAAACTGAACTACTTTGTTGTAACAGTTTTTCAGGGAAAAAAATCAATTTTTTTGTCGGAAAATTTGAATATTTGATTTGAGGTGAAAAGTTTATCCTTAGTGAATTATAAATTAAATTATTTCGTTTGAAAGTCATTCACTTTTTTCCTGGTTCAGTTCAACAGGTTGAAAATTCGCTTTCTTTGTTCAAGCATTAATTTTTCAAACCTGTTTTAGTTAAGAATTCAACTTTTTGGTAAAATATGTATCTGTTTTGTTGAAAACTCATCTTTCATAGTAGAAAAGTCATCTTTCTTTGTTGAAAATAAACTTCTTTGTTGAAAATTCGACTGGCTGCATTTCTTTTCAGGGTGAAGGGTTAAGACAAAATCATGGTCGTCAACAAGGGGAGAAGCGAAAGTCAAAAATTGCCCAAAATCAGTAACGTACTTTATGGACGGTCCCCTGAATCCACTGATTGGAGAAATTGAATTTTCTTCAAAAATCATACTTTCTCGCTTTCTTTAAAAAATTCGATGAAGTAATTTGCTAAAAATGTTTTTTATTTTGTTGCGAGAGGGTCAAAATAGGGTCATTCGTAGTAGTAGTAGTCATGCTTCTGTTGGCTGTATTTAAAAAAATATTACATTTTTTTACTTTCTGTTCCGATTAAACGTCCTCACACATTTTTTCTTTAAATCCGCCCTTGCTTTTATTATTCCATATAACAGTCTCAATTTCTGAGACCCATTGGCTATACTGGCTCGTTTTGATAAGTTCTGTCCCCAATATACATCCCATTGGTTAATAATCTGACTCTATTATGTTTATAATTTTGGAATCTGCTATCTCATTCTAACCTTCGTAGTCACTTATAGTGTCATCCGTGACTGATGATCCCCTTTCCTTCTTCTCATTCGAATTACCTACATGCGTGATTTCTCCCAAAATTGTCATATTCTACGTTACAATTTAATGTTCATCATCCTTCGCCGTTTACTAACTTTATGAACTGATCTTCTTCATTGAATAATTCATCTGTTGATGCTTTCCTGACTTCTTCTTCATCTGGCTCCCTATATATTGCTTCTTTCTTCCTCGTAATTGCATTAAAATCTTCTTCAGTTAATAACTTCTATTTCTTTCATCCACAATTCCTCCTTCCAGTCTAGCTCTTATAACTTAAAACTTATCTTTGAAGTATATTTTCCAGATGCTCAATGTTTTATTTCCTAGTAGAATTTTGCTGTCCAGATCCCCTGCTGCTCCGTCTAGTGATGCATATCGATCATTTTAAATTTTTGCAAAAATCTCATCAGATTAAATTAAAAACTTGAACACCATACTCATCACATCGAGACAAACGATCACTCAGTCGAGATGAGCGTCTCGTCTCGATCGACTTTTTTCATTGCATATTCTTGATCTCGATTACATTTCAGTTCCATTCAACTATGTTTCAAGCAATTCTCGAATTTTGTCCAAAAATGATCGATATGCATCACTAGCTTCGTCTCGTTATATTATTTCTCTCTTTGTTGGAAATCGGCATATACATTTGAAACTTTAGGTTAACGATTGCCCTCTTCTTGTCCAATCTTTGTTCCTAATCCGGGTTCCTATTCATCCAATATAATCAAAACTTATGACAAATTTTCAGAAGCCCCTTTATTTTTTCTGACAGCTGCTACATTCCAAGAAAGTATTTTACAATCAATCAATGGATTGTGCGTTAAACGGCCAAAATCATGTATTCGTTACCGTTAAAAAAAATTTTTACACCCTATTATCCTACGATTAGCGATTTTTTGAAAACAGATTTGAGTTTAGCACAGAAAACTACCCTAGAAAATATATATCTTATTCCATGAACACAGAGGTCATATTATAATTTAGGCATGTGGTCAAGTTGAGAAATTATATGTTATTTGAAACCTCTGTTTTGTTCATAATACTAGCATTTACCTATGAATGAAATAATTTCCAAAATAAAATAGCTATTTTGCAACCTAGAGGCTAGAACTTTTTCAATCCTTGAATGAATTGTAAGTTGTAATTTATGAATGCTGAAAACTCTATTTTTCTCAAAAAAGTTTGACATCCGATTAAGCCAGCAATGACGGCCATCTATTAAGAATTCGTATCTGCACCGAAGCAAATGAAAAGACCTTCTAACAAAAAAACTGAACTGCAAATTAGACTGACGAGCACACGAAAATCGACTAAGATGAAAAGTATACGCTTAGCAAAACTCAGTCAAGTTGAGCAAAATTCTATTGCTGTAAATTTATAACGAATAAGTTCATACAATTGACCGTAAAAACTAAAGATCTCTTTTTTCACAGTATCATTTTTGAGGTGCCCTGTTTCTGAATAGGAGAACCGAATGCTGTTATTTTCAATGTAAGACAAATGAATCTGGGTTCCCACCAGCGGCCTCATTTTAGTATCACTCGAGACTGTTTTTTCTCAGTCTTATTTAATACCTGAAGTTAGTCCTAAAATAATACTGTACAATAATAATAATAATCTTCAAAACTAATCGAGACATCGACATGAAACTTTCGGATTTTATTTTGTCACTTCTTGTGAAAATGCTATCGAAATATGTTTCTCTCACAAAAGTAAACCATTCTATTCGAATAAATATCTCGGGGATCATTCGCTAGAACCAGAAGCCTTTGATGACATCGCTAATGGATAAGTATATGCCTTTAAGAGGAAGACTGGGGTTGAAATCTAGAGTACTCGAATATAATAAGCGCGCACACAAGCACCCTAAATTTTGTATTTAAATTATTTTAATTATTTTTTTAAAGTTTAATTTGAATAAATATTTGCCTAATATTGTTTGTATACATTTTTTGTATATTATTTATTTTAGATAATATTTTTTCAAGTGAAAGAAAGTACGGCTTATGATTAGAGTCTTGGGCAACAATTTTGTAATCTCTTTTTATCAGAATCTTTGAGTTGCAGGACCTTCAAGTGAATAATTTTATTGTTACCTAATTAAATCAATAAATTATTTCCATTGAATCATTTAAATAATTTTACTTATCTTTTTTTCAAACTTCCATGTCTAACAACCTAATTTATCAATAACCTTACAAAATAAATCCAGAACAAAATCAAAACATATCTATCATCTAATTTTAAAAATTGAATTCAGATATTCATTTCAAAACGTCACAAACATTTAATATGATTATACAATTGAAATAGAGGCATTTCAAATATTAAGATTCTTTCATTATTCAAATTATGACCAATTTTTAACTACATATCCTCACAGTCAATAATTCGTTGATATTACTTAATTGAGAAAAAATTGTAATTCAACCTTCATGTCATATAATATTGTGAACAAAGTCACTCAGGTAATAATCAATTTATGAACAATTATGTTCATCAAAAAATTCAAATAATTTATACTTTGATTGTTTCCAAAATTTGAACGTTTAAGTCTAAAAATTTGGTTCAATTATAAGCTTTTAAACTAGACTCAAAGGAAAATACAACATATTTACATATAATTTTGAAAATTCAATTCAGATACTCATTTCACAACATCAATGAAATTTCAAAGAAATATGAAATCGGAATGAAGGCATTTTAAATGTAAATAAACATTTATTATAATAATTACGATATAATCTCAATGTGATTTATTATTGTGGGCAAAATTAATCAGGTCATTAATATTTAACCAGCTCAAAGTATGAAAAGTATTAAACAACTATTTTCATTGAAACATTCTAATAATTCTTACCTTATATATATGTATTAATTTGAACTTCAATTCCTGGAAATCTGATTGATTAGTAACCTTTTAAATTCAAAATGAGTATAGAAAATGTAGATTTGTATAAAAAAGTAATAGCGTGACAAAAAATATCGCCGAATAATTTAAACATATGTACTTCTTATTATCTTATGAAAATACATCGATAAATAGTTTAAGCATGGGTACTTATAATTTCGAAAATTAAATTCAGCTACTTATTTCGAAACATCACAAATATTTGTATAAAATTACATAATTGGAATATAGGTATTTTAAAAATTAATAAGCGTTTAAAATACAACATTATGTTTATCGGAACATTGAAATAATTTTTTTATTTAATATAATAATGTGAACAATTGTAATTTAAAAAAATGACACTTACGGGTACACGTATTGCCACATTAATTATGAATCAGTACATCAAAATACATCGCATGAATGTAGAAAAATGTATTAAATACATTTGACGTATATATAAAAACTCAAAAATTACACATCAAGCAAGTTTGGAAAAATTAATGAAACATACTTATCTATCAAGATTCAATCACACTCAAAAAAAGTCAATCATAATTTACCTAAATTGAAGAAATTTATTTAAATTAATGAAATTCACTTTGGGTAGTAAGCAGAATGATAACTCAGTTAGGAATATTTTCCATTTTAATGAGCTATTACGTATCATACGTATTTGAAAGCAAATATATTGTTAAATAGATCTGAACCATCAGATCTGTTATAAATAGTTATAGTACGAATACAAAAATCGAAATAATTATCGGTGAGCGATGACCTTAGGAATTTACTTTTTTATTTCTGTAGATTTTAATTCTAAGTCCGGAAATCATGATGTTAAACAATTCTTTAAGAAATGGCCACCATCAGGATCAATACCAATGGAGGTTGGTTGTTTTTATGTGAAGGATAGTGCAATAGGTCTCATACCGCAGCATGATAATATCACAGAAAAAACAGAAGATAAACTTTACATCGATTTCGGACGAAAGATTCTCTGCAACAAAAATTAACTTCACAGGATAAACTTTACACAAGTATCGGTTAAACTTTCATTTTTATTCCATGACAAACACATGTATTTTGAAAGACGCGAAGTTAACTGAACAAAACTTTATCGCTCTAAAAAATTTCCTGCAAGAAATTTTATTCTTTGTTTTTTCTGTGATAATAATACCTAAACCTCGATATCTGGAAAACCAAGTGGAGTTTGACATAGCCTATTGTTCTACAAAAAGCCAGTTTTGCAGTGTGACTAATACTGACTGCGGGGGAAAAAAAATTCCGGATAGTAAAAAACATATGCTTCCGGATTTTGACACATTCTGCTTTATTGTAACTTCTTCTTTTACTTATTTTCCTTTACCAAAATTACATTCAGCGCGCCGGATTGTATAGATGTGGATGGAGACGTAAATATGGCCAGATGTAGTACATTAGCCAACTATAGTATGAGTTTTCATTATTCACGAGTATAAAAACATCAGGAATACCATGGGTGAAATTTCCAGCCCGTTCGAAAATAGCGAAGATTCTATCACCCACCACCAAGGCAGAACCGCGATCCCTAGCCGAACAGCGATTGTCTTCTTCATGTGATGGCTCGGTGCAGATATTGTTTTCTCTTATATAATATGGGGTCTCATGATTCTGATAGATAATGGCGCAATCATCCCAGTCGGCTATCTGCACTTGCATGATTGGTCGTACATGGCCATCGGATCCCCAAGCAATGGTAGTAGGATGTATGTCTTCCGGTAAGGCTTCTGCAGCGGGAAGAATCGGTCGACTGAATCCACTTTCGAGAGGGATTTTTGGACCAATCAGAAGCAAGTAAAGAAGTTTGTGACAAAATATATGATGTATTTGGTGACTTTTAATAGGACCCCTACCAGGTGCACCAGATTCAATTCGGTAACTCGTTGTCAGTCCAAACACACATGCACCAGGAGTTAAGATATGTTCAGGCGTGACTATAACACCTGTACACATTTTTGCGTCATCTTTAAAAATCTTTACTATGTGGATAGCATGAGTAAACATCCAGTCTCCGTGTCCGAGTAATGTGCGAGGAACCATACGTTTTGTGCGAAAATGAAGATTTGCTGAGATCTCTGCGAATATGAAAAATTAATCTTTCAATATTTACTATGGTGATAGAAAAAAAAGAAATTTCTGGATTTTGTCTGAAGAAATGGCTCATTTCGTGAGGTTTCTAAACACAATTGTAATATAAATTTTTTCTTCCTACTGTTAGAGAGTATTTGAGGGTGTTTCACTCCCGCTTTTGAATAATTAATGTTGCTCGAAATATTATTCCAAGCCACATTGATTTAAAACTCTATACAAGTGACAAAGAATGTAGTTCCACAGACCAAGTTTCGGCGGCGTGGCGTCGCTTATAGGTGAGTCGCGTGGCGTATCCAGTGGGTTAGAGGTGGAGGGGATACATAGGTTGGAAAGAGAAGGCGGATACCACTCTCGGACTCCTCGCTTACACTTGTGTATTCCCTCCACTTCTAAGCCACTGGATACGCCACGCCACTCACGTAAAAGCGACGTCACGCCGCCGAAGCTTGGTCGGAGGCACTACACTGAAAGTATCTCTCTGCTCGCCCGTAGCCTGACCTTCCATCAGGTGATTCAGCGTTGCTTCTTCATATTCGGCAAACTCACCATTATCTCGTGGAGCTTCGCTGTTTCTGGAATGTTTTTCGATTCCTCGCAGAAGCCCCTTCAATCTTCCTGCTTATACTTCCTTATATTTTTATTCTCAAATCGAATGTTCCCTGAATTTGTTACAGAAAATGTCGTAAATCCGTCCATCTAAAAGTGCTTCCCGACACCGTCAGCTTCACACTTAAAAATTACCCCATGTGGGTAAACTTTCCCTGACGTCTCGGTATTTTTCTGCTTTCACCCATGCTTGTAGGGGACTTTTGAGAGCTCTAACGATTCGGCAAGTCAGCCTTTATGAATCCGTACTTATTCGATTCGCCTCTTACACCAACCATCAGCTCACTTCGCTCCAGCGATCAAAGCTAGTGGCATGGAGAATACACACAAGGAGACCAAAGTAATGTAACCGAAAATAAGCAAATTTTTGTCGTACAAAAAGGGTTACAACACTGCCCGAGTATTGGCGCTAGTGTTGCACGTAGAAAAATGGCCGCCGTATATTTTGACATCTTACATTATTTGCCAATGTGATTTTCATCGAAATGTATAAATTCTTAATAAAACGCAGAAAATTTATTTTACTTATCTTGAAATGTCAGTAATTCTATGTAATTGGAGTGATCCTGCGATGGACGTGGTAGGTACTTCAGATGTATTTCACAAACGTGGAAAACAATAAGTATATAACTGATCAGTTTTCAATCTTGTACACATACACATCACAAAACTGATATCGGACTTCCACTTGAATATAACACTTTTTACATTCCAATATTCATTAAATGCCTCAAAAAATTGTTTTAGCTATTTAGGGATTTTGTATTTTTGTTTAGGGTTATATCACAGGTTATATTTACACGGACCATTACGGCGGCCATCGTTGCGCGTACCACACTAGCGCCGCGCTCGAGAAGATCTAACATTTCGATGCGTTATTGTACATCCGACAGAAAAATGCTCGTTTTTGGTGAAGTAAATGTACAGGATTTTAAGCTCCTTATGTCTATTCTCCATGGCTAGTGGCTTCCAATATTCAAGACGGTGGTGACAACTTTTATGAGAACAAAAGACAGTTTCTGCCCATCGAGGGTAATATTTGTGTTTTACCAATACGAACAGGTAAAAATACGAAGTTACCTGCAACAGTATTTACCCTAAGCTTTTTCTGTGCTTACTGTGATGATCTTCCAAGAAAGTCCCAGGAATCCCTTGAAACAGCATGCCGCCAAAAATTAAGAGATTGAAATATATAGTTTCTGACATTTCAAACACGAAACTATATGCTCCAGATAATGAAATTCTGCTTCTTACAAGTGTTACATGGACGGCGGAAATGAATAATTTTTTGAGTGTCAATAGTTCTCGTCTTTTACACCCGACTTTATTTGCAGTGTTTACTGATTCTTATCAACCTTCTTAAAAGTCTTACTTTAATTCCACACAGGAAAATATTTGTCTCGTATGGAAGAAACTATTTCCTCAACATATCTCTCTTTAAGAAGACAAAAAAATTCAAATTAATTTCCTTAATATACCAATGGATTCAGCTATCTACTTTTCTAGATCAAACAGGAAGTAAGAGTATCTAAAATGGTACTAAATTAACCCGCGGAAAAAATTCTGTACGCAAGTGCAAAATTTTCTCTCAAAAATGAATTTCAGGAGCATAAAGCATATTAAATGATTGGAGATGCATACTGGTGATTAACGAATAAATAATTCAATTAATTATTAAAAAATACAATGTATATCAAATCAAATATCAAGAATTAATTTTAAAAAAGCCCTATCTCCTAGAAAATACTTGTGGAATAACTTTCGCGCTTAGCCAAATTACGCATTTCTGAATTTCAGGACTCTCCAAAAGACTCAAAAATTATTTTACAAAATCAACCCTAACTCTTAAAAAACCACGAAAAAAAAGATATGGAACAAGTACAAGAAAACGCATACCATAGGTCTGAGCCAGGTTAGAGCTTACTAAAAATAAAAAATTAAATTACAACCCATAACACTAACACCTGCCCCTAATTAAAAATATAAATAATAAACGATACAAAAAAACATATGAAAAGAAAAGTCAATGATTTCGCGGGGTTCATAAAACACTGCCGAAAAATTTTCGAATGGAAAAAAAATACTATTCACCTGCTCGAAACACTAAACTATACCCACAACCCCATATTAATAATAAAAAAAACGAACAAAAGACACCCCTGACGCATTTAACCAAAGCCAGCTCAGCTTCCTTCAACTAGAAAATCCATAAACATTTTAAATAAGAGTAATTACCACCAACACTTTCCAAAAAGCTCTTCCATATCCTTATATTCACAGTAACATTCAACAACCCTTACGAACTACCCCTACCACATTTGACGAAGCAAGTCTCAGCTGCCTATAATTAAAATCTCCAAAAAATTTCAAATTAAAAATAATCATGCCAGGCAACTTCCAAAAACTCTAGTTGATAAATCTATCCTCAGTGTCATGTTGCACAACCTTTAGGAACTACCCCTATCAAAATTAACGAAACAAGTCTCAGCTGCCTTCAACTGAAACCACCAAAAAAATTACAAATAAAAGATAATTATCTAAGGCAACTCTTCGAGACTCCACTTAATATATTATTTTTCGCATTAATATTCAACACCACCCAAGAACTACACCTATCACATTCAATGAACCAAGACTCAGCTGCCCATTACTAAAACCTTAAAAAAAATTGAAATTAAAATTAATCACCACAGATAACTATCAAAGACTCCAGTTGGTATTCCTATCTCCACAATGATACTACGCAAACCCTAGGAACTACCCCTGTTACATTTTACGGAACAAGCCTCAGCTCTTAGTCGTCAGAGAATTCGTGGAATTCATAAAAATCGTGGAATATAGAGAATTTGTGGAATTCAGGAATTTCATGGAATTCAGAGAATTCATGGAATTCAGAGAATTCATGGAATTCAGAGAATTCGTGGAATCAAGAGAATTCATGGAATTTAGAGAATTAATGAAATTCCTAGAATTCATGGAATTTATAGAATTCATGGAATTCATAGAATTCATGGAATTCATAGAATTCATGGAATTCATTCAATACAGAAATCAAGAAAATTCATGGAATTTAGAAAATTCAGAGAAATCATGGAATTTAGATAATTCATAAAATCCAGAGAATTTATGGAATTTAGAGTATTTATAGAGTTCAGAGAATTCATGGAATTCAGAGAGCTTATTGACTTCAGAGAATTTGTGGAATTCAAAGAATTCATAAAATTCTGAGAATTCATGGAATTCAAGGAATTCACCAAATTAGTGGATTGATTGAATTCAGAGAATTCACGAAATTAGTGGATTGATTGAATTCGTGGCATTCAGATAATTCGTGGAATCCAGAGAACTCGTGGAATTCAGAGAATTTGTGGAATTCGGAGAACTCGTGGAATTCAGAGAATGCGTGGAATTCCGAGGCTCCGTGGAATGCAGACAATCCGTGGAACTTGAAGAATTCGTGGAATTCAGAGAAATTGTGGAATTCAGAGAATTCGTCGAATTCGGCGAATTCGTAGAATGCAGATACTTTTAGGAATTCTGAGTATTCTAGGAATCCAGATAATTTATGAAATTTAGATAGTTGAAGGAATGCAGAGAATTCAAGCATTTCAGAGAATTCGCGAATTTTAGAAAATTCAAGGAATTCTGGGAATTTCGATTATTCCGATTTTGAATAAGTAAATAATGCAGGGGATGAACATATTCAAGGATTTCGGGGATTTCCGAATATTTAAATTGAATCAAAGTTTACCATTATTTCGCAAACCAAACAAAGAACAATTACAGAGACTTAATTTTTATACATAGCCACAGTCCTCTAACAAAATTATTTTGATCCGATATTATTCCTTCTATTTAGGGTCTCTAATCGACGAAACATACTATCTTGCATACTTTATGAAAATTGCGAATCCAAAATCAAATTCAATTAAACCGTCTTAGTTTTTATTGTTTTATCAAATCAAAAGTTCCCTACATTTGTTACAAAATATGTCGTGACATCCGTCCATCTTCAAGTGGTTTCTGGCACCTTAAGCTTCACACTCGTGTGGAACTGCCTTCTTTCCGCACTTGTAGCACAATACACTATGTTTTCGCTACGCAGCTAATAATAATTAGAATTATCAGTTTACTTACTATGATTATCTTCCAAGAAACTCCCAAGAATCCCACGAGACAGTATGCCACCAAAAATTAAGAGATTCAGATATATTATTTCTGACATTTCGAACACGATACTAGATGCTTCAGATGATGAAATTCTGCTTCTTACAAGTGTTACACTGACGGCGAAAATAGATAATTTTTTTAGATTGAATAGTTCTCGTTTTTAGCATCCAACATTATTTGCAAATCCTACTGATTCTTATCAACCTTCTTAATATTCTTACCTTAATTCCACAAAGACAAATATTTGTCTCGTATGAAAGAAACTGTTTCTTTAACATATCTCTTTCTATGAAGCCAAAAAAATTCAATATTAAGATAATTATTTCGAAGCAAAAAAATGCTGATTGAAACAAAACACTGTTTCTTTAAATTAAAAGAAATTTATTTCTATCAAACATGTTTTCCTTTGACATTAAGAATTATTTCAATTTTTTTAAATTACGGACTATCCATGAATTATAACAGCTCCCGGGGAATAAAGGGATAAAAGAATGTTACGATTTCCAAATATTTGATTTATTGTCAACCCTTCCAATTATTTTCAGAAAAAAATAGAACATATGTAAATATCATTCTGAGAATTTAATCCAGATACTCATTCCATATAACAAATATTTAAAAGATATAAAATTGGGGAAAATATATTTTGAATATGAATAATCTTCTATTATAATTGTTGAATCAAATATTTAACTACGTGACCTTGAAGGGAATAATAGTGAATTTATAATACTTTATAGAAAAAAAAAACTAAAATTCAATCCTAATGTATTTTAATATTGGGAACGAGATTGATCAGGTAATGATTACTTAACCATCTCAAAGCATAAAAAGCATTCAACAATTATCTCCATTGAAGCATTCAAATAATTGTTACTTCATATTTTTTTAATTTGAACTTCATTTTCTGGAACTGTGACTATAGAGAAGAAATATGTCTAATCTTAAGTGTTGAAACTTCTTACGTAAAATGAATTGAAACTTCGGTTTGTTGAAGCTATAATTCTAACTCTTGTTTCAAAGATTTTTGACAAAAAGTATTTAAATTAGAAATTTTTCCGCTATATAGACATACTACTATTTTAAAAAGGAGTACAGCTATAGAAGAGGAAATGCAAAATTCTGTAATGTTACACGGAGAGACTTTTGGTATTAATATTTCTTTTATCGCATATTCATAATTAAAATAAAATATACGAATTTAGGGATAATCGAGGTACGGTTAGAAAAAGTCGAATAGTGACTATGAAAATGCAGACTAATATTTCTGATTGGAATAAATCGTAAGAATATTAGACTCTTACACACACAAAATAACGAAAATTGGTATAGTGCTTTGAAAGAAACGAAACAAACGCTTTGCAATCTTTCTAAACCACTATACGAAAAATGGGGGTCACGTGATCTTGTATTTCACGCTGGCGCATGGCAAAAAGAAAGACGGGTGGAAGTGTATGAACGCACACTACTACATGGGCTACAAATGCATCTTTATATATATATATATATATATATATATATATATATATATATATATATATTTGTGTATTCTTTGACGACGCTCGCTGGCTACAGTGTGGTTTGTTTACGAATCCTACATTAACACCTATCCGCATATATAAAACTATCTTATATTTATAAATCGCACGCATTACGCTGAGACTTATGATTCTTTCTGCCCTTATATACTAACCAGTGAAACGTATCGCTACTTGTGAGAAACTAATAGTGCTGGGTCAAAAATTTTAGGTGCCCCGAACTTTATTATATATTTATATTGATAATTGATATGCTTATAAACCATAATTAAATAAATACACTATTAACGCGACTAACATTTGCATGAAAAATTTGGTTTCAGAAACTTAAGAACTGAATTGAAAGATTGCTTGAGAATTATTTCAAAATTTCAAACACAAAATTAAAAGCAGTAATAAGGAAGTGAATTCAGGCAGCGACTTTTTTTTTGAAAATTTAAAAGTAATTATCAGCTCATTTGAGACAGTAGCACAGAAGTTTATACTATTATTAAGCATATTTTGTGAGTATTTTATATGTTGAAACATATCAATACAAATATTACGAAATATTATCTTTAGAATTATCTCAGAGCGTCTACTCAAATTCTATAAAAAATTTTTCTGACAATCCCAGTTTTTTCTAGGTATTTATAGATTTTTTCAAGGTATAATTTTCCTGAATAAGGAGCCACTCAAGTATTAAGTATCGTAATTTGTATAGCAATTGTAATCCTACATCCCTTCAAAGTATTACATAATACCTAAAAAAGCCCTATCGTTAAGCATATCTGTGGATGGTTGAATTGTAATTACTTGAGTTTATTAAAGTTTTATTAGTTTTAGTTTAGTTTTATTAAAATTTTTATATATAAAATCAAATAATGATGTTCCTTAATTTAAGAAAGTAACTTTATAGAAGGACAAGAGCTTTCTCAATGGTACAAGATTTTAGAAAAATTATAATAACTACTAAAAAAATCCAACTTTTAACGAAAAATGCCTTTGACATATTAGATATTTAAAAAAAAAAATTTTTTTTAATTATTTTCATAGTAACTTGAAATTTAAAGCATTGTGAACTTATCACTTACGGCTTACGGGGTGACTGCTGGACCGAAAACCAAGAAATGACCAGGAATTTTTTGAAACCGGGAAAAACCGACAAATGATAGTGAATTTATTTTTTCACAGGGAATTTTACAAATTCTTAGAATAACCATTTATGAAATTACTTGGAATATCGCAAATACCATATCACATGATATAATTCAATTCAAAAAAAGTTCGATTTCAACTTTTTTTGAATATTAAGTTCAGTTGTTGTTAACTGTTTCAATTACTGCATCATTCAGTTTGTAACGCTTAATTATAAAATCTTTTATTTTACAATTTTTTAAATTTTATGTCTTCATTTTTAAACAGAAATTTTTAATTGAAAGTATTTAAAAATTCAGTTTTGAAGGCTTTAAGAATAAAAAATTAAAAGCGTTAGAAATTTAAAATT
>CAKNXH010000738.1:119826-228455 GCA_932178445.1 Andricus quercusramuli | reverse complement strand
CCCTGTCAGTGTTGGCATCCAGCGTTGGGCGAGTTATTGAATGCGAAGACTCAATTATGAAAATTACAATTTTCCACGAAAAATAAGAAAATTTACAAGCCCATGTTAAGAGTTTTATCTTTCATAATTTTCATTAGGTTTTTGTAGATAATTACGAATTTCTGCACAAAATATAGAAAATTTTGAACTTAAAAGCTACAAGATTCGTATTTTTTCAGAAAAAACGCTGTTCCCATACAAATATATTGTACGGTGATTAACATTTTTTTCCTCGAAGTTTTATAACGAAGGAAATAAAATAGAGACCATCCAACAGAAATAAAAAAATTACGCGGGGGTAAACCACCCCTACATATTTTTAAATGTGCTGAAGATTGCTAAATTCATAGAAAAAAATTTAAAAATTTCTATATTCAAACGGATTTTAAAGATTTTACATCTTTCAACGAATAAGAAAGATTTCACAAACAAAGATGTAAGAAAAATTTCACAAATATTTAGAAAGATTTGATAAAGATTTAGGAAAATTTCACAACAAATTCCCAAAGATTTCAAACATTTCCTAAAGATTGCAAGGATTTTAGAGACTTAAAAAAGGCATGTACACCAGATTTAAGAGATTTCGAACATTTCCAAAGATTTTAAAACTTTCAAATGATTTCAAAGGCTCTAAAGGTTATAGTCAACTAGAATTTTAAGATTTCAAAAGATTTCACACAGATTGAAAATATTTTTATGATTTTCAATGAATACAAAAGATTTCAGAAAGATTTCATAGAAATTTCATAGAGATATCAAAATAATACAAGAATTCCAAAGGTTTCAAAACATTTCAAAGATTTTAAACGATTTCAGAGATTTCGATGACTTCAAACGAATACGAAAGATTTCACAAACAAAGATTAAAGAAAGCTTTCAAAAAGATTTCAAAGATTTCATGAAAATTTCAAAAGATTTCAAGACTTGAAGACATTTCAATGAATGTACAAAGATTTCAGAGATTTCAAGGTTTTCAAGGACGACTTACGTTGGCAAATGGTTCTGCCTTTTTTAGAAATTATTGGCCAATAAAAAATGAAATGGCTCAATTTTTACATGGATAACAAATGGTTATTTCATTATTTGACCTGGAAAAACTTACCTTCTTGACCTGCAAAACCTGGAAAATACCTTGAATTTCGTTCATAAGAATCGCTGGACACCCTGGAAAGGTTTTAAGAGAACAAAAACAATTTCTTGCGATTTTGCGAAAAATTTTCAATGATTTTTCATTTCACAAAATTTATTCTAAGGAAATATTCAAAAGATTCTAGACAAAATGTATATTTTTAAAAATTCCGAAATAAGCCTTTTAAGTTTTTCAAGGATTCTTAAAGGTTTTAAGGTGATGAAATAATTTTCTTATGATTCCTGGGAATATTTGAAATGCTTCCTTTTTTTGTTGAAATTAATTTCAAGAAAATACTTAAAAATATGATCAAGCATTACTGAAGATTTTTGAAATTCTGAAAGATAAATTTTTAGAATTTTCAAACAATTTTAAGAATGATTCGAATCAGTTTGAATATATATTATGGAATTTTTGGAATTCTGAAGGGATCAACAATATTTTGAAATATAAAAAGATTTTTTAACATTTATGAAATATTCTTAAGCTTTTTCCTAGCGTCGAAAAATCTTAAATATCTTTTGAACCAGTCAATTTTTTCTAACATATTTGAACTGTCTTTAAAATAAAGAGAAAATGTTGGAAATTTTTTAGATACTCAAACAAACCAACAAAGCTGAAAAAAATGTTATGAGAAATTTTCACTTTGTATTGAAAATTATTTGCTATTCAAATCGAAAAATTACACTCGAGCGTAGCGCGAGTAGAAATGCTACTTTAACATAAAAGGATGGTCAATCTTCAATAAACATAAAAGTCTAGACATTATTTTTTTCAATTTTTCGTTCTGTTTTGAGAATATTATTTCACAGTTTTATTTTTATCAAGCTTATTTTTTCACAAAAATTGATCACTTTTTACACATACATTTGAAAAAAATTATTTTTAACGTGAGTGAACCAAGCTCAAATAGATAAAGTTAGTAAATAATTCTTGTCTTTCTATTTGGAACTAGTGGCTTGTAAATATGTCATGTTTTTCAACTCGATTTGGCCTACTTACAAGTTCCGACGCAATATTACCTTCTAATTGTTTGAATGAAGCTGAAAATTGAAATTCAAGAATTTTGAATCAGACTAAAATCAATTCAAATTCCCATTTAACGTCCAATAATCAAGTCAATGTATAGAATTCCTGAAAATAAACCAGAATTCAACGATCAAATTTGGACAACCACCACAAAATGCTCCTATTGCAATTCCTGAAAAACGAATAAAAAAACTTGTTTCTTTGGACAAAAATAAAATTCTTCTTCACATTTTTTTTCTTCTTCTCATTCTCATTTTTCTTTCCGAGTTTTTCCGGGGTCGTAAAAATTGTTCATGGTCATTGAAATATAAAAACAATTTAATTTGAATTTTGTGAAAATTGAACTTCTCATCAAATTAATAATTATAACTGCATCAGAATTTTTGGCTCATTTTTGGCTCTTGAAGGCACCAATCAAAATTTTCGAAAACAATCCGTTTGTACAAAAAAGCCACCCTCTCAGTAAAAACTCAAACCTCGAAAAAAGAAAATAGAAAGTATTGTTAGGCTTTTCTTGAGCTCTCGAATGCTCGCATTTTTTTGCAAAAACCACCCCCTCATCTAGAAAATTAAACGCTTATCTATAGATTCCAATCTCCAAGGAGCCCAAAGATCAGACATTCTATTCACCCTACACAATTCTGAGTTCCAGTCTCACTGTCTACACCAGCAACCTTGCCGCTTTTTAAATCTCTAACCTCAGTGACAGAGACTTTCTCATTTGGCTTTTCTAATGAATTATGTTCTATGTCGCAGTTCTTCTGCCCTATAGCTTCAGATCCTAATAATTCTTCGCGAGAGTCTTTCAAAGCGTCTACTATCCCGTCAGTATCATATAGCGTTTTACCTTTACTCTTTCTCATGCTGACAAACTCTGTACTTTCACTTCCCTTCATCTCTTCAAATATTAGTGCCATGCTTCCCTCAATCTTAATTTGTATTTTCTTCTCTTCTTCTGTTTTTATTTTATTTCTAGTGTCCTTATCTAGTCGTTTACCTTCCCTCTTTTTGTGTCTATAATCAATTCCAAGTCTATTTCTCTCCTCATTGCTAAAACCTGTGATGTTCAACGTTCTCTTGTATGCTTCTTTCTTCTCTTGTCGGGCTGCTCCAATTTCATCATTCCACCATGCATCACCAGACTTTCTTCCAACAACCGCCGTACCACTTCGGTCAAAGTTTTAATAATTATATCCCGTAACATAGTCTATGCGCCTTCTATATCCCTATTACTTATAAGCGCCTCCTAAGTTGCCCTATCTATGCGTTTGGTTAACCTATTTTGAAAATCCATTCGCACTTCTGGTTTCTGCAGATTTTCAATGATGATTCGCATTCATTTGGTTTTTTTTTGTTCTTTTTCTTCTTCATCTGTGACCCAAGTTTATTTTGGAGGCTAGAATGTAATGATCTTTTTTGCATTCAGAACTCCTCCTGACTCTTGCATCTTCCACTAGTTCTCTTAGTCTTTCATCTGCATTAGAGAGAACAAAGAAGAGGACATTTGCCATCCGCTTAGACGTTCTCACCTAATCCCACTTAAGTACGAATGTATAGATAGTAATTTCCGCCTAATGACCTAATGACACCTGAAATACTTTTGGAAAAAACACTTGAAATCAAATCAAATCCCATTGGAAGACTTCCAGCCAATTTTCAAGAGAAAATTTTTTAATTCATTTGAAACATTTGAGACTCATTTACTAATATTTCCCGGGAACGGAAAGATTCCGGATATTAAAGAAACATATGCTTGTGAATTTTGACACATTCTGCTTTATTTTAACATCTCCCTTTATTTATTTTCGGGTACCTTTTTTACATTCAGTGCTCTGAATGATACAGTAATGGATGGCTCATTACAAATGGTTGAATCTGTTGCATTATGAACCAATAGTGTGTGTTACCATTATTTACGAACAAAAAAACATCAGCATGATGATGGGTGAAAGCTGCAGGCCGAACGAAAACAGCAAATAGTTTATCACCCACCACCAAGGCAGAACCGCGATCCCTATTCATCAAGCGGCGTGCTACGTCTGGTGATGGCGCAGTGTAGACATGAGTTTCTGTAATGTGCACTATCTCCACTAGCTTAATATGTCGTACTTTGCCCAAGTAATTCCAAGCAATAATAGTAGGAAATATGCCTTCCGGTAAGGCTTCTTCAGCAGGTTGTATTGGTCGACTGAGTCCACTTCTAGGGATTTCTCGATTAATAGCAAGCACGTAAATGTCCGGTACGTTGTTATATATATAACTTATTCCGTGATTTTCAATAGGACTCGTACCCTCTTGACCAGATATAATTGTAAATCTCCTTGGGTTTGGATTTTTACCAAGACAGTCCACAGGAACTAAAATAACTACAGGCGCGACTATAACACCTGTACAAATTTGGTCGTGTCGTTCATAAATCTTCACAATGTGGATAAGATCAGCAACCATCCAGTCTCCGTATCCGCGCAAGGTGTGGCTAGGACCCATACTGTGATCAGGAACCATGTGATCAGGAAACATATCACCAGGAACCATACGTTTTGTGCGAAGGTAAAGATTTGATGCGTTTTCTGCAAGCATGAAAAATGAATCATTCAGTCGTTTTGTGACATTTTTACTGTTTTCTCGAAAAATGTCGGATATAATTGAAACAATTATTCAAATTGTGATGAAGACATTTTGCATTGGCATTAGGGTCTTACAAATATATTTCATTAATAAACGTGCATTTCATAGAAGTTGAGTTGGCAAACGTTTCGACCACGGATATGAGGCGGTTCGTAGCAGATGGGATCAAATTCGCGATAAAATAAAAATTCCAAAGACAGACTTTGAGGAAGGACTTCGATTGTGTCTGAACAGTACGGATTTCAATTTCAAGGGCAAAATTTACTTCCAGAAAAGAGGACTACCAATGGGCTCTCCTCTTTCACCGATTTTAGCAGATTTAGTTATGGACGATCTGGAAACAGTTATTTTACCGAAAATAGGTTTCGTGGTACCGCTGTATGTCCGTTATGTCGACGACCTATTAGTAGCTCTCCCGAAAAACTGCAAACCCACCTGGCCTGGGAGATGCTTAAATTTCGATTCGAACCACCCACAAAAATACAAGAAAAGCGTAATTTGCAATATCGTCGGTAGAGCCATTCTCCTTTCCGATAAACAATTATATGTAGACAATTTGCCACTGGTGGAAGAGACACTTCATGATAACTTTTACCCGGATAAATTTGTTAGAGAGAATATCTATCACAGATTGAATATTTTGCCACAAAATGAACATCGTAGAGTTGATGAAATAGTTCAAATTGCGGAAACTAGGTCGTTTGTCAGCGCTCCGTACGTGGAAGGTTTATCTGAATGAATTGCGAGAATTCTCGGACATTACGACGTAACTACGGCGTTTAAAAACAAAAGAGACCTCCCGTCGGTCTCGAGGCCCACTAAAGATAAATTAAATAAGTTGCGAAGCAGCAATATTGTTTATGGCATTTGGTGCAAAGGACCAAACTGTAAAGCGGTTTATATCGGTCAAACTAAACGTCCGTTAGGAGTACGGGGTAAAGAACACAAGAAAGATATAAATAAGGTCCCCAAAAAACAGACAATGCTTACCAAGCATATCATTGAGAAAGATCATTCTTTCGATTTTGAAAATGCGAACATTCTTGCGAATGAATCTCACTATCGTAAACGTCTGGTGATGGAAATGTGTCACATTGCTGTTAATTTGAATGCGGTCAATTTAAGAACCGATATCGAAAAACTTTGAAAAATATACTATCCCGTTGTAAAGCGAAAAAAATTCTGAGAACACGTGGCTTCAAGCCGTCACAGCACTTTAAAAAATAAAGCATCTTTCTCTCGAATATCGTAAGTGGTTAAACTGGAGGACCTCTGAAAATGCTTTTTCAGTTTTCTTCGTGGTTTGAAACAGAGCGAATGTCTCTATTTTTTACGTCAAAAACTATCCTGTTATATTAACAGAAATTTGTTATGTAATAATTTAAAATTATTTGCCTTATTTCTCAATAATCAACTTCCTTTCGAACTTAGAAGCATGTGTCACTGTTCAACGTGTTGTGAATATTGTGTTAACATAGAACATTTCCTTCATTTGTTACAGAAAAATATCTCCGGGTCGTTTACGGCTCGCCGTGAGCTTCACACTCGCGTGAAGCTGCCTCCTTTCCGCACTTGTAGAACAACATACAAACTTATCGCTACGCCAGTAATATTTGTTTGAAATTTCAGTTCACTTACTATCATTATCTTCCAAGGAACTCCCAAGAATCCCTTGAAACAGCATGCCGCAAAAAATTAAGAGATTCAAATACATTTTTTCCAACATTCCGAACACGAATTTAGATGCGCCAGATGATGAAATTCTACTCCATGAGAATGTTACACTGAAGGCGGAAATAAATAATTTGATGACTATGAAAACCGCTCGTCGTTCATATCCAACGCAACTTTATTTGCAGAGCTGTCTGATTCTTATCACCCATTTTAACACTATCTTCTTAATTCCAAACAGAAAAATATCTGTCTCGAATGAAAGAAAATTTGTCTGCAGCACAACTCTTTTTTTCAGTCAAAAGCAAATCGAAAATTGAGAAAATTATTTCGAAGTGAAGAAAAATTCTTATTGGGACAAAAAACCATTTTTCGAATCCAAAGAAATTCCTTTTGATCAAAGAAGTTTTTTTTCACTTATGGAGGGAAGGGCACTATTCACTAAATATACCCTTATCTAGGATTTGGTCATCTACTTTTATCGATTAAACAGGATTTTTATATTTTATATTTTATATCGAAATTCCATGATTTCAAAAAGGAATATATTCTACAATGCTGAATTTTGTGATGTTCTTCATTTTCGACATTTTTTCAAATGGGTCTATCTTGAAGATTTACAATTGAAGATAATGTTTTCTTCAATTTCAAGTTAATTTCAGTTAAATGAAACAAATTATGTTGAAGGAGCGGTTTCTTTAAATCAATAAAAAATATTTTTTTGAGTGATTGTGAAATTTTGAATGTTCAAAATATTATTTTTTACTTTCGAAATTGATCCATTTCGAAGATATTTACGAAATTCGCAAAAATATTTAATTTTGAATGCTTACCGTTTACAATTATGAAATTTGAACATCTTTTTGGAAGGGGTCGGTCTCGAATATTTGGAATTGAAGGTTCTTCAGTTCTTTTTGTATTATTTAAGAAGACCTAATTTTGAATTATGTAGCTTTTAATTGTAAATTTTCAGAATAAAAATCTTTTTAGAACCATTCAAAGCTCTACAATTTTAAGTAGTTTCTGCAATGTAAAATTCGTTAGTTTCGAGAATTTGCAGATTAAAGATGATTTGACAATTCAAAATTCCTGAATTGTCAAAATATAGAATTGAAGATTATTCAATTCTAAAGATTCATATTTTTGAGATTTACAGTTGAAGATTTATTAACTTGCATTATTTATGGTTTAAGATTATGTTATTTCGAAAGTTGTTCTGAAATATTTTCAAATATATTAAAGAAGATTTCGAATAATTTCCTAAAATTTCAAGAAGAAAATATGGAATACTTCAAAGTGAAAATTTTCAATTTTGCAAGATTTTAAAATCTTGGAAAAATGTTGAATAAGTTTGAGAGATATTTACAGGTTTCAAAATAATTGAAGAATAATTTTATTTGTAGCTAGATGTTGATTTTGAATATTCCAAGCAAACAAGTAGGGAGCTTTTTAAGAATTGAAGAATGTTTCCAGAGAATGAAAAAATTTTGTCAAGATTTATTTGACAAATTTCTCATGAATTTTCATTTACAACATTCATTTTGAAAGAAATTTTGAGGAGAATCTGAAAGATTTGAAGGTAATTTTTATAATTTTGCAGAATTCTTCCAAAATTTAGGAAAAATTTGACTAACTTCCAAAGCTATCTAGAAGCTTTCTGAAATTTTCAACAATATTGAAAAATTGCATAAAATCTTAAAACCGTTAAAATCTTGTTTGGCTTAGGATTGAACTATTTTGTTAAAAATTTCTCTTTTTGGATGAATTCAAATCTTTTTGATTTAAAATTATGATTTAATTATCAAATATTATATTTACGTTGAACATTCATCTTTTTTAGTTCAAATTTCTGTATGAATTTACCAGTTTTTAATTGAAAATTGAAATCTTCTCGAAAAAATCAACGCTTTTGGAAAATATATAATGTTTATTTGTTAAAAGTACAAGTTCTTGAAATTTAATATTTTTCTCAACAATTTTCTGTTTCGGGAATTTTATAGCCCCGGAATTTCATTTTTAGTGATTTTCCACTTGTCCCCATTATCATTATCAAAAATTAAAAAACTGTTATATTATGAAACACAAAATGATAAATAATTAATTTTACATTCACCTAATGGAAATATTGGTTATTGAATGTATTATTTTATATTTCATTATCTGTTTATTCCATTAACAAGAATATTCTAACAAAAACTTTTTGTTCCATTTTCTCTTGATGCAAGGTAATTTCAGTTTCGGCGATAAGACATTTTCGTGTATAAACACCACATTTTTGAAAACATAGTTTTAGAAAAAGAAGGTGACATTATTTCTTATGGCCCACTCAAATCTTTTTGTTAATTCTTATCACTTTAAATTATTCGATAACTGTAATTATAATAATTAATATAAAAATAATAAGTTAATATATACTATAATTTTTTTAATGATTAGAATTTTTCGAAAATGTGCAAAAAACATGATTTGTTATGATAATCTTGTAGGGCTTTCAAAAAGGAACGTTTTTCAATTTTGAATTTTTCTCATATCTTGCGCTTTTTGGATTAAAATGTGCATTTTTTCAAAATTAGAAAATCTTTAATTTCAAAGATTTGCTATTGAAAGTTATACAATTTTGATAGGTGACGATTCAAAATTCTTGAATGGTGAAAATATAGAATTGAAAATTATTAAATTTTCAAGATTTATATTTTTAATATTCACAATTGAAGATTCATCAACTTGTATTATTTATAGTTTAAAATGGTGTAATTTCAAAAGTTTTTGTGAAATATTTCAAATGATATTTAGCAATATTCCAAATAAATAATTTTATATAAAGCTAGATGTAGATTTGTGGATACTTTAAACTAACGATTAGAAAACTATTTAAGAATTTCAAAATATTCCAAAAAAAATAAAAAATTTTTAAAATATTTTCGGAATATTTTTAATGACTTTTCATAGACAAAATTCATTTTGAGAGAATATTCAAAAAGGATCTGGAAGATTTCAGTGCAGTTTTTGTAATTCTGCAGAATATTTCCAACATTTGAAGACAAATTTGTATAATTTTAGAAGCTATTTAGAAGTTTAAAAAAATTTTAACAGTAATATAAGATTTGTGTAATAGCTTGAAACATAATGTAGATTTCCAAAGATTCCAAAATAGAATCTTCAAGTTTATTAAAAATTTTGAAATGTTTCAAGGTGATAAGAACATTTTCCTATGATTCCTGGGAATATGTAAAGTGATTGTTTATTATTTTAAATTAATTACAAGAGAATATTTAGAATGGTGATGAAGCATTACAAAATATTCCTAAAATTTTCAAATATGAATCCGGAAGATTTTTAAACAATTTTTTGAATAACTCGAATCAGTTTAGAAGATATTTAAGAATTCTTGGAATTTTTAAGAGATTGAAAATATTTCGAAACTTTGAAAGGTTTTCCAATTTATTAAATAGTCTCAAATTGTTTCCAAACAAAGAAATAGTCCTAAATATCTTCTAAACTACGAATATTTTTCGTAAAATTTTGTACAATATTTCGAAATAAAATAGAAAACTTAGAAATTTTCTGGATACTTTTTCGACATATCTGAAATCTTTAAAAATCTTTTTGATTTATCTCGTGAAATGTAGGGGAGATATATATTTGTATAACCTCAAAGCAAATTAATAAATGGAATTAAATAATGAATAATCATTCCTAATTTATATTTTGTATTGATTATTATTTTTTAATGTATCTCTTTTGGTAGAAATTTCACGTCTTTATTAAAATTGCAAATTTGTGGTTCAAAATTGAAATCTTTTTTGGCTCAGGATTCAACAATTTGTTAAGAATTTCTCATTTTGGACGAATTTGAATCATTTCGATTTGTAATTATAATTAAATGATCAAATATTATATTTTCGTATGGAACTCATATTTTTTGCTGAACTTTTTTTTATAAATTTGGAAAATTCGTGCCTTTTAGAAAATATTTAAGATTTTTTGCTTAAAAATACAATTTCTTGAAAATCAATCTTCTCTTTCAACAAATAAATGAAAAGGGTTCAAAAATTAATAGTTATACTAAATTTTTCTTTTCTTTTTGAAATTATTTTTTCTTTCAATCGAGAAACTACACGCACGTGTAGCCCGCGACAGTGTAATATCTTCAACCTTGTTTATACAATATGAAGGCCATAGCTCAAATTTGAAAACAAGTGTCGACACCTCTCCACCAATATAATTACAAGTAATTGCTTCATAGTGACAAAGACTGACTTATGTACACACTTAATGTATTTTTTTTAATTAAGAAAAATGTAATAAGAATAAATCACGAAAAGTGATGTGAAATACGATAGAAGTTTATGGAAGAATGAAGTTTTTCTTATTACTTCATACAAGCCTTTCTTTAAAAAACATCAATTTTGCGAATTTGAAAATTTGAATTTGTTAAAACACAAGGGCCTAATCTGTGGCGCGGCGCGGCGTTGGGCACGCGGGTATGGCTTTAAGGTTTCGAACCAGTGATAGTTTTGCACCTCTGAGAGCATCTGTCACAAGGACAATTACTGGCACCGCATATTTTGGGTTCAGTCGTTTCAGCTCTCTTTTAAGGTCTTGATAACTCTCCTCTTTTTCTTTCTCCTTTGCAGTTATTTTGTATTCGGACGGAGCCGAGAATTCGATCACGAATATAGTTCGTTTCTCGAAGTCTTTGAGAACAATGTCAGGTCTCGAGTGAGCAACGGAGACTGCTGCCCGAAAATTGTAGTTCCAGAAAATTTGGCACTTCTCGTTTCGGACAATGGACAATATCTCCCTTGGAGCGATCGGCAGGGCAGGGTCGCGACCAACACCGTAAGAGCGACCAAGATGGTAATAAAGTACTCTCAGGGCCGCATTATGTCTATAGATATATGTCGTTCCTGCGTAGGTCGGACACCCCGGTAGTATGTATTCTAGGTACTCAGCGTGTGCACGACACGCTCTGCACCTATCAGTGGGAACTTCTTGACATAAAATGCGGTCATGGTATGCTAAGGTGGAAATGACACCGTCCTGGCATGCAAGAATAAAACCCTCGGTACCTGAATTGAGCCCTCATGATTTGAGGAAAGCAAAAGTTTGCTCCTTCGATAAGGACTGTTTTTCTACATTTCTGTGAAAGTTTCCGTGCATATACTTGTCGAGTAGCTGTTGGTAAAATTGTCCAACCTCTGCTTTATTTACTTCGGCTAGAACACTTTTTTCAATCTACGCCAAAATAATTTGAAATTCATTTTTTTTTAGAGTAATGCCGTCGTGGAACTTTTTATTTGATTAGAACTTTAATTTCTGAATACTCGATTCATTGACAACCCTTTGAATTATTTTTAGAACAAGATAGAAGATATATATGTGCATATCATTCCGAAAATTGGATTCAGATACTCATTCCACATGACAAACATTTTTAAAACATAAACTTGGAGAAAATATGTTTTAAATATGAATAAAATTCTATTATAAAAGTTATATCAAATATTCAAGTATATGAACTTGAAGGGAATAATAATCCATTCCTAATACTTGATTGAAAAAATATTAAAATTCAATCCTAATGTAATTTAATATTGTGAACGAAATTAATCAGCTGTTGAGTACTTAATCAGTTCAAAGCATTGAAAGCATTAAAGAATCATCTTCATTGAAGCATTGAAATAATTGTTACTTCATATTTTTCAATTTTAACTTTAATTTTTGGAACTTTGATTTATTATTAATCTTTTTAATTTTTAGCTAATTCTAGAAACGTTAAATCTTAAAATAACAGTGAGAGCGTGTTAAAAAATCGCAAAATAATTGAAAACATGTGAATTTATAATCAGCTCATCAATATACATCAATAAATAATTAAAACGTCAAGCAAATATTGCACACTTTTTTCTCAATGTACTAGAAAATTCACCGAATAAGTGTTCGATAAATATCCTGACCTCAAAACTCAATTTTTCCATTTTACTCAAAGGAATAAAAATTTAATATTTTTCTCGGTTTGTAAAGTTTCTAAATATTTATGAAGAATATAGAACTGCGACTATAGAGGAGAAATATGGCTACTTTAAAGTGTTGAAATACCTTACGTCAAATAAATTTGCAGTTCGGTTTGTTCAAGATAGAATTCTAACTCTTGTTTCCGTTTATCCAACTTTCTTGTCACAATTATATACAGCGTATACTATACATTTCGTAAAAATATATTATATAAAACCAATACTTGTTTAATAATTCAACTGTATTATATTAATCATTAGGCTAAACTTACCTTCACAAATATTTGATCCTTCCCCTGCTATTTCGATACTATTTTTTTTATTTTTTTAAATAGCTCGACTCGTCCCCGACCAGCCCTCGATTAGAAATCTTCACCAAAAACAAACCAACTAGCCACCGACCAGTCCCCGACTAGGAACATTGCCTTAAAAAATGTATCCCACCAGCCCCCGACTAGTGCCCGACTCTTAGCGAGGCCAAGTGGGGCTATTTCTAAACGTGCTCAAAAGTAAATAATCAAACCTCGACACCTAGAAAATCGTGTGAAGTTTGACATGGCTTATTGTTCTACAGAAAGCCAGTGCTGCAGTGAGACCAGTTCACTAATATTTACCAGGGGAGAAAAATATTTCGGATATTGAGCAAAACATATGCTTGTGAATTTTGACACATTCTGCTTTATTTTAACATCTCCCTTTATTTATTTCCGGTCAACTTTTTTGTTTTTAGCGCGCCGGATTGTACAGTAGTGGATGGCTATCTAAATATGGTACAATAAAAGGCATGAGAAACCTATAGTATTCGTTATCATTATTCACGAGCCTAAAAATATCACGATGACCTTCAATCGCTTCGAGAACAGCATAGAGTCTATCACCCACCACCAAGGCAGAACCTACATCCCTCTTTTCTAGATGTGATGGCGCAGTGAAGACAAAGATTTGTGTAATATCCTGTACTTGTACTTGCGTAATAATTCGTATTTTGCCAGAGACATCCCAAGCAATAATAGTAGGATGCATGTTCACCGTTAGAGCTTCTTTAGCAGGTAGTATCGGTCGATTGAGATGACATCCGGCAGTGATTTCTGAATCAAGCAGAAGCAAGTAAAGAGGTATCTCGCTAAACATATCAGTTATATGGTGAAATAGGATACCACCCCTGCCCAGTTCACCAGATATAATTGTGTACATCGATATGTGTTCAGGAATACATTCGTAAGGAACTAAGACGTTTCTAGGAGTGACTATAACACCTGCACATTTTTGTTCGTCTCCTAAATAAATCCTCACAATGTGGATAAGATTAGCATACAACCAGTCTCCGTGTCCATGTGAGGTGTGCCTAGGACCCATACTGTGATCAGGAACCATGTGACCGAGAACCATGTCACCAGGAACCATACGTTTTATGCGCAGGTGAAGGTTTGATGCGTTTTCTGCAAGTATGAAAAATTAATCATTCGGTATTCACTGTTGTGGTTCAAAAAAAATTGGAATATTTTTTGGAGGAATGATTTATTTTTTTTATGTTTTGGAATAAAATTATTATTTATTTTTCCTTTTTACGATCAGATAATATTACAGGATGCTATCCACTCCTGTAATGTTTCGATAAAAAGCACATCTCTCAAAAAATACTTTCCCAATCATGCCCTCTAGACGAGGATCATATCGATATCTCCATGTTAAGAGAACTGCTCACGAAGTATGACATAAGTCTAGAACTCTAAAGCTCTGGTTTGTTATATTATTTGGAATTACTTTTGTTTCACATAAATTACTTGTCGGGCATTGGTCGGGGGCTAGTCGGATGAATTTTTTAAGCAATCCCCTTAGTCGGAGACTGGTCGTTGGCTAGTTCGGTTCTTTTTGGTGAACATTTCTAGTCGAAAACTAGTCGGGGACTAGACAAGCTATTTTAAAAGATCATAATTCTCTGTGTAGGCTGTTTTTATGCCGGAATTCCTAGGCGGGTTCTAGTCGGGCTCTGGTCGGGCTATTCTTGTTTTAAAGCTTCTAAAAGGGGGTTATATATAATGAGTTGATCTCAACAGAAACGCAACGACTATATTTGTTTTCAAATAACAAAAACAGTTTGAACAAGATTACTGTTTTTAGCTATTGCGCTTGCAACTTTCGATTAAAAATTAATTTTCACTCCTCCCGAAATCAAAACCTCACCAATCACCGGAAAATTGGTTTTCCTTGTTTTCAAAATAAAAAATTTCCTGCATTTGCTACAAAAAAAATATCGTGTGCAAGAAGTGCTGAAAGTATTTGCCATCGGCTTATCTTTGGGTCGTTTACGGCTCGCCTTAAGCTTCACACTCGTGTGGAACTGCCTTTTTTCCGCACTTGTGGCACGATATACTATATTATCGCTAAGGCACCAATATTTATTGAGAATATCAGTTCACGTACGATGATTTTCTTCCAAGACAGACCCAAGGATCCCTGGAAACAAAATTCCACCAAAAATTAAGAGATTCAAAAATATTATTTCCCACATTTCGAACTCGAAATTAGATGCTCCAGATGAAGAAATTCTACTTCTCACCAACGTTACACCAAATCTGAGACTGAAGGCAAAAATGTATAATTTGATGACTGTGAATAGCGATCGTCTTCTAAATCATACTTTATTTGCAGAGCCTACTTATTCTTATCAAAATGTTGACATTGTGTCGTCAATTCCACACAGAATAATATTCGCCTCGAATGAAAGAAACTGTTTCTTTGACACAAAGTTTCTTATTCACCCAGAAACCAATTCCAAATTGAGGAAATAATTTTACAGCTATCCATAGATTATGTAATAGCTTTTAGGAAATAAGGGGTTCAAGAAATGTTACGATTTGTTACAACTTATTAAATATGCCCTTAGAACATTGCGTTTTTCAAGAAAGAAAAAAATTTAAATGTATATTGAACCGGCTTGATTTCCTTGAGTTATCACAATTTTTAGAATCAAAATAACTTCTTTCTTTCGGTTGGAAAATTAATCCGAAAGTCAAGACGAATCTTCGAAATTCGACTTATTGGAATATTGGAATCAATCGAATTCCACAGATTCGACTTGACTTTCGGATTCACTTCTTTATCAAAAAAGAAGTTATTTTGATGTGAAAAATTGTCATAGCTTAAGGAAATGAAACGGGTTTGATGTACATCCAAATTTGTTTCCATTACAAAAAATAAAATTTTTCAAGCGTATCTAAATTTGTATTGAAAATTCGAATATATGACTACACGCCTCTGATATTGAAGTTTCTACATCGGCTTTCATACAATTTCAATGTAAATTTAAGTTCCAACAGTTTTCTTTAATCTGTATGGAGATTACTTTTATTTGAATATGAGACTACTTCCCAGAATAAAAGCAAAGAACACAATTGATACATAAGTTGATTTGATATTTTATATCAGAATTACATGTTACCAAAAGACACATATTCTGTAATTCTGGATTTTTCTTATGTTTTCCATCTTTGACATCTTTTTCAAATGGGTCTATCCTGAAGATTTGTAATAAATTCATGATTTTATCATTTTCAATGTGTATAATTCAGACAGATGCAATAATTGATTAAGAATGTTTGTACTGCAAAATGGTGTAATTTTGGACGTTCTTTTCAATATTTATTTATTTCAATTTGTCTTTATTTAAATAATTTTCTAAAATTTAAAAAATTTCTTGGTGAAATGAAACAAATAATATTAAGGAAACGTTTCTTCAAATTAGAGCAAATATTCTTCTGAGTGATTTTAAAATTCTGAATCTTCAAGATGTTTAATATTTTCGATTACGATTCATTTTGAAGATATTTACAATATAACATTTGCTGAGTTATTTAATTTCGAATGCTGACAGTTTAAAATCATTCAATTCAAATATCTTTTTGAATAGGTTCGATCTTAAATATTTGAAATTGAAGATTTTTTAAATTTAATGTGTATTATTTAGAAAGATGTAATTTTGAATTATATAATTTTTAATTGTAAATTTTCAATATTGAAATTTCTTTAATTTTGATAATTTACAATTCAAACCTCTAACATTTTGAATAGTTACAATTGAAAATTCTTGAATTATCAAAATATTGAATTAAAAATTGTTAGAACTTCAGGTATATAGGATGTGTGAACTCAGTAAAACGACGTAAGAACCGATTAACTTTAGGTTTATTGATACAAACTGCGAACTTTTCAATAAACGATCCGAACGGCAAGGGTATTCACAAGCGATTGATTTGGCACGTAGGCCCACGAGAATATAGTTGGATCGTTGCCTGTAGGTGGCACTACCTGTATCAACCGCGTATCGATTTTAAATATAAATCCCATTCCAATACTTCCCCTTGAAACGTGGATGATTATTTAACAGAATTTAAACTTTCCAATCCTAGAAGATTGACAAATTCTCGATGCTTTGGTCCAGGTAGTCCTTTCGTCATCACGTCAGCAATCATGTCGTTGGTAGAAACGTGTTCAAGCGTCAAAAGCTTGTTCCTCAGCGCATCACGAACAAAATTATGTCTCACGTCGATGTGTTTGCTCCTAGCGTGAAATGTTGGATTCTCAGCTAGGCGTTGTGCTCCCATGTTTTCGTTGAACATTTTAACATCGGTGAGTTCACCGAATCCCAATTCCGAAACAAATCCGCGGAGGTGAATAGCTTCTTTGATAGCTTCTGCTAAAGCCATGTATTCGGCCTCAGTGAATGATAAGGCTACTGTCCTCTACTTCGATGAATTCCACGATATTGTTCCATTGCTCAGCGAGAATGTATATCCTGTATACGACCGTCTGTCCACCAAACAGTTAGCCCAGTCCGCGTCGACGTATCCTTCCAATGGCCTTTTCGATGGGCTGAATGTGAGTCCCAAATCCATCGTACCTTCAAATAACGCAGGACACGTTTTGCTGCTGTCCAGTGTATCTGTCCAAAACAGGTGGTGAGCTGACTCAAAGCGCTCACAACGTGAGTGATGTCAGGTCTTGTAGCCACAGATAGGTACCTCAGAGCACCTACCAGTTCACAATACGGAAGTTTCTTCTCCTCGGTTGTGGATTCGTTTTCTGGCTTCGTCAGCTTCACATTGATATCCATGGGAGTTGATACCGGCTTGGACTCAGCCATTCCAAATCGATCCAATAATTCCTTTACGTACCCTCTCTGGTGCATGGCGATGGTGTCGTTTTCTCGTGAGAATTCAATTCCCAGCCAGTATTTTGGTTCTCCGAGATCTCTAATTTCGAATTCTTTTGAAAGAGCTTCCTTCAACTTCGCTATTTTTATAAAATTCCGAGAAATGGCCAGGGTGTCATCTACGTAGATAGCGATGAGCAATGCGTCTTCCCCTCGGCCCAAGTAGTACACGCATGGGTTTGCGTTTGACGAAATTGCTCCGAATCCTCTCAGCACTTTGTCTAATTTCACGTGCCAACTCCTTCCAGCCTGCTGAAGACCATATAAAGATTTTTTCAGAAGACAAACCTTGTCTCCTGTTTCCAAATTCTTCAGCATACTTTTCGCCTTTATTCCGATCTTGCTGGTTTTGCTTTTTGTTTGAAGAATAGTTTCCAGAGCTTCTCCAAGGGAATTCGTGGTCTCCATATACACGTCCTCTTCAATCACACCATTTAAGTACGCAGTTGTGACTTTGAATTGTCTGATTGACATTCCATGTTCAGCTGCAAGTGACACTACCAGTCGAATAGATCCTAGACGAGCTACTGGAGCGAATGTCTGGTTGAAATGGATTCCCGGACGTTGAGCGAAACCCCGCGCTACTATTCGCGCTTTCCTTCTCTCCAAAGTTCCATCCGGTTTGTATTTATTTCTTAATAACATACGGCTGCCAATAACTTCGCGATCATTCGGATGCTCTACGAGTTCCCAAGTGTCGTTTTTGATGATCGACTTTACTTCGTCTGCCATGGCACGATACCATTCTTCGGCGTGGGGACCAGACATTGCCTGCTTCGTAGGTACCTCTGCTAGACGAGCTTCTTCCGGTTCTACGTTCTGAACCTCATCACGTCGTTCCTGGTACTGCTTCTGCGGTCTTCCTCTCATTCCGGTTCTCGTCCTGATCTTTCTCTGGCACAAGAGCAGGAACCTCGTTTTGATCCAGAGGCTGTATCGTGACTTCCACTTCTCTTCTTTCGGAATGTGAATTTTCCACGTTAATTTCTTGACGATCTTTTCTTCAGGAATCCAGACTCTATAACCCTTCGATTTGTCGTCATAGCCGAAAAAAATTCCCTTCTTGCCACGTTCTTCGACTTTCCATTTTCCTGGCGATCTGTCCAAACTGATGACATTACATCCGAGCTCCCTGAAGTAGCTGACGTTTGGCGCTCTTCCGTTCCACAATTCGTAAGGTATTCTTCCGTCCAGGCTCTTCGTTAGACACCTGTTCCTGATGTAGTTTGCCGTTGAGACAGCTTCAGCCCAAAAGGAAGGGAAGAGGCCGGACTGAATCAGAAGGCACGTCGCCATTTCAATTAGAGTTCTGTTCTCCCTCTCAGCTGTTTCATTCTGCTCTGGATTATACTCTATAGTTAATCTTCGTTGAATGCCCTTCTTCTTCAAAAAATCATCAAACTCATTGCTCAAATATTCCTTCCCGTTATCGGATTGAAGGAATTAAATTTTTTTCTTCTTTTGGTTTTCCACAAGGACCTTAAAATCCTTAAAAGCTTTAAAAGCCTCGCTCTTTTTTCTAAGAAATCGTACCTCACACCAGCGCGAGTAATCATCGATGAATGTGACGAAGTATTTGGCCTTGTTGTTCGATTACACTCGCATCGGACCGCAAAGATCAGAGTGTATTATTTCCAAAAAGCCCGTCTTTCTTTCCGAGTTCTTTGGAAAAGGAGTTCTAACCATTTTTCCACGAAGACAAATTTCACATTCTAATTTGTCCTCGCATTTTCCGAGATTTATTCCGATCAATGATTTTTGGCGCTTACTTTTCCGAAGATCCTGCACGTTCAGGTGGCCCATGCGCCGATGCCACTCTTCCAGTTCTGTTGAGGATTTCGATGAACACTTCGGTGGTTCACTAATTATTTTGCACTCATGTTCATTTTCCTCACGCACGAAATACAAGTCGCCGACCCGATCAGCGATTAACTTCATATCACCGTCGTTTCCGATAACAGTCGCGCGATGTTTTGTAAATATTACCTCACAATTCTTGTCAGTTATTTTCGCAACAGACATTAAGTTCGCGCGTAGGTCTGGAACTTGGAGCACGTTGCTGAAACTGACATTTTTCTTTCTACCGTCGACGCTTGCTGAAAATAAAACAGTTCCTTTAGCAACAATTTCCGTCGAGAAAGTGCTTGCAAGGTTCAACCTTCCACATTTCGTATCGTGTATTTCCGAAAATACGTGTGATTCCTTGCATTTGTGCAAAGTCACACCACTGTCAAGGCACCAGTTTTTCCCGAGAGTTTCATTTTCTGCCCGTAACGCCTCTTGAACGTCGGAGTCAGAGAAATTTTCAATCGCGCATAGACCAACGTTTTCGGCATTCTTCGCGTACTGTCGGGAGTTATCGCGCTTCTTGACTTTGCAGTCTGCGGCCTTATGCCCCCGTTCCCCGCACCGATGGCAACGAAACTTGAATTCCCCGACCCCTTTGTTTCCAGATTCGCGATTTCCGGTCTTATTTTTGTTTGGATTCCAGCTTTTCTTTGCGAGCATCGCGTTTTGCATCACACCACGTGTTTCGTTTTTCCGGGCATCACTTTCCTCGATGATTTTCACACGAACCTCTTCCGGCGTAGGTAATTCGTCGCGAGACTCGATCGCGCACCTAAAATTTTCGAATGAAGGTGGCAAGCTATACAAAAGCATAACTCACAGTAAATCGGGATGAATTTCCCCGACGATTTCATTTAGTTTATCAATTACGTCGAACATTTTCCCCACATGGTCGCGCACATCTTCGCCATCTTCCATTCACGAGAGTGTAAGTTGCTTCAAAAGAGTGGCTTTCCGTACTGGCCCTTTTGATTGGTAAATTTCCTGCAACTTCAACCACACTTCGCGAGAAGTTAAACATCCCTTAATTTGCTCCAATTCAGAGGGATTGATAGAGAAGATGATGTCAGACTTAGCTTTATTGTCGTTTTTCGACCACTCACTCATTCGGGCTGCGGCGACGGCGTCACCAGCCGCAGCTTCTGGTTTCACATTTTCCCCACTCACATAACCCCAGGCATCGTTTTTCACTAGTAACGCTTCCATATGCATTTTCCACGTGTCGTAGTCTTCTTTGTTAAGAGTCTCGATACGAGCAAAACTCGACGCACTCATTTTGCTCCACGATTCATTACAAGCGACGGTAACCTACAAAAAATCGTTCATTAAACTTTTCACGTTTTATCACCACACAATCACTTCCGAAAGTTCTGGGTCCATAACCTGTTAGAACCGCGGGTATGTAGGATGTGTGAACTCAGTAAAAAGACGTAAGATCCGATTAACTTTAGGTTTATTGATACAAACTGTGAACTCTTCAATAAACGATCTGAACGGTAAGGGTATTCACGAGCGATTGATTTGGCACGTAGGCCCACGAGAATATAGCTGGATCGTTGCCTGTAGGTGGCACTAACTGTATCAACCGCGTATCGATTTAAAATATAAATCCCATTCCCATAAAAATTATTCAATTTCCAAGATTTATATCTTAAAAGTATGTAATTTTGAATGTTTCAAAAATTTTTAGTTCAATTTTTGAATAATATTTGATACTAGAGATCAACAATTGAAAGATGTACAAATCAGCGATTAATGATTTGATTTAATTGCAATGTTTATAGTTGAAAATGGTGTAATTTTGAAAGTTTTTGCAAAATATTTAAAAAGACTTTAACAAATGTCAAATAATTTTCTAAAATTTCGGAAAAGAATGTAGAAGATTTCGAAGCAACATTTTTCAGTTGAGCAAGATCACAAATTATTGGAAAAATCTAGAAAGAGTTGAAGATATATTCAGAAATTTTGGAAGAATCTTCAACAGTAAAACGAAATTTTGAAAAACCTAGGTCAGTATCAGAGACATATGGGAATTCTTGGAATTCTGTCGAAAATACTGATATTTGGAAACTGTAAAAGATTTCCGAATATTTGTGAAATATTCTTACATTTTTTTGCATGCAACAAAAACTCTTTAATATTTGTTTAACTACTTGAATTTTTCCCACATTTCTTACAATCCTATGGAATTATAAAACATGCTTAGAAATTTTCTAGATACTATTTTGATATGTCTGAAATCTTTGAAAATAGTTGTGAATTTTCGCGGGAAATCTAGGGAAATTATATATTTTATATGACCTAGAGCAAAAACAAACAACGAAAATTAAAAAATTAATGGTCATTCAAAATTTGTATTTTGTATATAATATTACTTTTTCCTTGAAATTTTAATTTGCCAAAAATTTCTTTGAAAATCTGAAAATCTTTTTTAGTACGCGAATCCAACAATTTTATTGAAAACTCGTCTTTTTGGTTTATAAATTCATGTCTTTTAGTAGAAATTTCAACTTTTTTTTATTCAAATTGCAAATGTTCAGTTTAAAATCAAAATCCTTTTTGGCTGAAGATTCAACCATTTTGTTGAAAATTCGTCTTTCTGGTTGAATTTAAATGTTTTTGATTTGAAATTAAAATCTGTTTGAATTGAAAAATCATCTTTCCAGGTTAAAATAGTAAAATTTTTTTAGATCTTTCGTCTCTTTTGCAATATATTTGATGTTTTTTGGTTAAAAAAAAGTGTTTTGACAATTACCATTTTTACAAACAACCAAATAAACCCTCATTTTTCTCATCATTTAAACAATAAGAAGGCCAAAGTGTGAAACTTGAAAACAGTTGTTGACACCTCTATACCAATATAATTAGAACTCATTGCTCCATAGTGATAAAAGCTGACTAGTGTACATAATTAATGTATTTGTTTCTCTAATAAAGAAAAAACTGTGATGGTTTCATCTTCCTTTAAAAATTAAATTAAACGTGACTAACCGTTTTTCAGAAAAATATGAGTGGCTGCAATAAATCACGGGAAATGATGCGAGATACGATAAAAGTTTACAGAAGAATAAAGTTTCATCTTGTTACTCTATACAAGCCTGTTTAAAAAAAAATATTAATTTTACCAATTGAAAAATTTCAATTTGTTAATACCCGGGGGCTAACGCTGATAGTGTTTGCCCCGGCGTTGGGCAGTTTTATCGAATCCCAGTGCTCAATCATGAAAGCCACAATTGTCCACAAAGAAAAATAGAGACTCACAACCCTATGACAAACGTTTTGTTTTTCATGAGTTTCAATTTTTTTTGTAGAAAATTATGAATTTTTATGAAAAAATGTACAAAGTTCACAATTTCCAAAAGCTATATTTTTGTTGTCTTGTTTTTATAAATCAAAAGAGTGCGCATCCTATGAATAGAACAATTTTATTAATTAACATTTTATTGTACCTTGTGTCGTCTTTCCAACAAATTCATTTGTTTATTTTCAATCTTATTGTTTCACGATTTACACAAAAAAGTACGCATTCTGTCAAAAACTATATATTACAGATTTGTAGCTGTTTTTTGGGTGAACAACTTTCGTGTATTCGTTTTTCTCTGTAGCTTATGTCGTTCGTCCAAAAATTTAATTTCTTCATCTTTAATATTGTTCTTCACGAATAAAACAAAATCTACGCGTCCTATCAAATAGTGATTAATAACAAATTGTTTGACCACAAAGTAGAATTTTTGATTCACGATTTTTTTTGTGCTAGAAAACTTTAAAACAGCTAGAAAATAGGAATAAGGATTATATAGCATGTAAGGATATTGATAAGGGGGAGTATAATTAGTTCAAAAACTTCAAGAGCACAATCATTTAAAAGGATAAAAGATGATTAACATTGTCATATTCATCTTCAAGAGCCGCTCGAGCTCCTGTTTCAAGTAGAATGACGCTATCGAAAAATTCACCAACATTTTCTCCTTGATTCATTCGAATAGTTGAAATTTCGTGTTAACACCATGCATTGGGTTTACAGGGTGTGAATCGCTGTTTTAGGTGTTTAATTTAATCATTGAGATTTGTTGAAGTTTTTCCATGAATGCTATCTCGAGCCCACCCTTTTAGTCGAGCTACCGCCGCTTTAAGATACTGCGCTTCACAGTTAGCCGTCACCGACGATTCTCCGTTCATAATGTCTTGGATAAAGTCCCTAACGGGCAGGTTCTTGCCATCATAACTGGGAATGTTTACAACTTCTTGTTGTATGGCAAAACACTCTGCCATGGATGTCATCATGGCTCCGCTGAGTGTGCGATTGATTCCAGTAAACATCTTGTATTTATTCGAGAAATTCGGGAATTCATCATTTAAAAATTCAAATTGTTTATTCCAGGGATAGATTGTAATTTGCCACTTAAATTACGTTAGTATTCAAGAATGAGTCTTGAATCAAATCAGGTATTTGGATTTTTTAAATAATTTGTGGAAATGGAAATCATTGTTTTGGAATTGAAAGAAGCGCTGTGGTGTAATATAAAGATGGCCTCGAAATCCATATGGATAATATGGATTAGTAGCAATAATTTAATTCAAAAGTGTGTTTATGTTTAGAAATCGGTATTTCCGGACTTAGATAGTTTGTGTCGCTACGCAACAGCTACACCTGCATCCAGAAATATGATCGACGGCCAAAAGATTCTAAATTCTGGAATGATTGTGATGTGCGGAGCTACTATAAAAACTCTCGAACAAGTTAATATATATATATATATATATATATATATATATATATATATATATATATATATATATATATATAGGGTTTTATACAAAAGTGCAATCAAACTAAATTAAACCATACGTGTGATATACGTTCACATATATGATTTGCGCTCTCTTTTTCAAATAAGTAAATCACACATACAGGTAGAGTTCTATCCCAAGGCGCCATCTTTCTCTCTCTCTCCAGCATTGTGCCAAAGGCACAATGCGGCCACTAAGAGTGCTTTATTACCATCTCTGTCACTCTTACGGCATCACACAAATACCTCTCAGACCTCTCTGAGTACCAGCCTCATCCTTGCACGTGCGGCTCTACAAGCATGGGCGAACCATTTCCCTAGCTACTCGTGGGAACAACAATGAAATCATCAAAACACAAAAATGTTGTAGATGCGGTTCAAAACGATCGAACGCGCAGAGCACTAGATAATGGATCGGCAAACAATGCAGATCATCCTAGAGTCAGGTGCTGAATATAATTCAGATGAAAAGACGACGACGGACCTGCGAAACACCCATATTGAGTGGACGGATCAACTCAAGAATGACGTGCTAGACTGCTACGATGCCAGCATTATCCCAATTCGCGGACTCTTTATAGCGCGTATGCACACTCTGTGGTGCCCAAAACACCCAGAGCTTCAGCACGTTTTGCACCGGTCTTTGCGAAATTAAGCTGACAACCTTCTGAGAGATGATCGCAATTCCGGAACATGGAGGAACATCAACATGCAAGTTCCTCTTGAGCCCCAAGATTTTGCTGAAATGAGTGCCTCCATTCGTGGATCAAAAGACCAAGAGACGCTTGCCTCAACTGAACGAGAAAATTGGATGGGCAAGACAGAATTTGTCCCGTGTTCAATGTGTGATTGACCACATAACATCTGGTAGACCGTTTACGGAAAAGTTTCGAAAGTTCGCCCAAGAACTAAGGATCTTGAATCACACACTATACAAGTCAAAGCTGCTGACAATCAAGCAGCATACTATTGACAATATACGGCCGTTATCTGACGCAAGGAGGAGAATACAGAAGAGGGAGAGATGAATCATGGAGAACCAACAGTTTCTCGCTGACCCATCGCGCCTCTCCAGCGATCCACCCGTTTCTGTAAGAAATCCACCCAAGCCCGAGGAGGAAGAGACTTTTTGGAGAGAGGTGTACAAGATCCCGAAAACACTAGAGTTGAAAGAAGATACTGTCAATATCCTCCGCTTCAAGGAGTTTTGTGACAACCTCATAAAATCTGAGAAGAATGTCCATCAGTCGCTGCCTAAAAAGTCAAAAAAGCAATTGGAAGCACGAAGAACTTTTCCGCTGCTGGACCAGATTGTATCAAGAACTTTTGGCGGAAGAAATTTACTTTTATACACCAACATTTGGCCCGCATATTCACCTTATATTTAAAGTCCGAGACGCCTATTCCGCAGCGGCTGGTGTTAGGACGCACTACATATACTCCTGCCAAAAAAAGGCAACTCGTCCAACCCAGAGAATCACAGGCCAATAAGTTGTTTGAACACACTGTATAAGATCTTCACAGCTGTCCCGAACAACAGGATTGTTCGAGGAATTGAGCCTGTATGGCGAGAGATGTACGAACAACGTGGTTCGAAAGAAGGTGTAGCAGGCTGTCTAGAGAACCTGCTAATTGACAAATGTGTCTGTAAAGACGCTGCAGCCCATCAGCGCGTCCTGTCAATGGCCTGGATGGACTATTGAAAAACTTCTGATTCAACCTCTCATAGACTTAACATCTGTCTTTTGGAGAGCTTGGAGGTACTAGATTTACTATCTCATCTAGAAATTATCATCTGATAACGAACTTCATCTTCCAGAGGGGCGTGTTTCAAGGTGATACCATGAGCCCTTTGCTTTTTTGCATCACACTTCTGCCTCTATCTCTCGCACTACGAAATTCTCCTGGATACCTCTGTGGTGACACTAATCAGCGCGAGCATAAGGTCACTCATGTATTTTATATGGATGACCTGAAGATCTATGCCGCTGGCAAAAGCAAACTTCAAACTGCTATAAATATCGTCAAGAACTACACAGGAGAGATTGAGATGGACTTTCGTTTGGACAAGTGTGCCAAAATTCATTTGAAGAAAGGAAAGATTACTGGCGTTCGCAAGGACCCTGAGCTTGTGGATATAAGTGTTATTAGACATCTTAACACTGGAGTGACCTATACATACCTGGGCGTGGCTCAAAGCCGCATTCAGGACGTAACATCAGTGCAGGGGTCTCTCCGAAGCAGAAACAAGCATCTTCTTCGACAGATTTGGTCTTGCAATCTGTCGGTGTTGAACGAGGTATCTGCAACTAACAGGCTTGCCGTCCCGGTTCCACACTACTCGTTTGGGGTGGTTCAATGGACGAAGAACGAGCATAGGGCCCTTGATGTCACCACACGTAAGATCATTCATATGCATAAAAGCTTGCATATCAACTCGCCAGTTCCGCGATTATACATTTCACGCCGTCAAGGCGGACGCGGACTTTTGAATCTCCAGTGTCTTCATAACCGAATTGTTCTAAGTACAGCTTACATCGCTGCGAATAGCAGAGAGTCTCTCCTGAAGATGGTCAGAAATCACGAGATGATTGGCGAATGAGCGTTCCTTTACAAAGCCGCAGAGCAAGCTGCCGAGACCCTTGGCCTGAATTTTAGCATCAGAAGTGAGGAAAGTGCATTACTCCATCTAAATGCTTCACGTCTAAAAGCCGAAGTAAAGAAAGCAGAGGTTGGAAAATTTCACCAAGAGATACTTATTTCCGCATGCCAGGACGGTGTCATCTGCACCTTAGCATACCGTGACCGCATTTTATGTCGAGAAGTTCCCTGTGATTGGTACAGAGCGTGTCATGCACACGCTGAGTACCTAGAATACACACTATCGGGGTGTACGACCCACGCAGGAACAACGTATATCTATAGACATAAAGCGGCCCTAAGAGTACTTTATTGCCACGTTTGTCGCTCTCACGGTGTTGGTCGCGATCAACGCGCCAGATTTTCTGGAACTACGATTTTCGGGCAGCAGTCTCCATCGCGCACTCGAGGCCTGACATTGTTCTCCAAGACTTCGAGAAAAGAACTATATTCGTGATCGAATTCTCGGCTCCGCCCGAATACAACATCACTGCAAAGCAGAAAGAAAAAGAGGAGAGGTATCAAGACCTTACAAGAGAGCTGCAACGACTTTACCCAAAATATTCGGTACGAGTAATTGTCCTTGTGATAGATGCTCTCGGAGGTGCGAAATTATCACTGGTTCGTAACCGTAAAGCCATACCCGCGTGCCAAAAATATTCCAAGGCACTTGCGAGATGAATGCAGAAAGCTGTCATCCTTGGGCCGCTTCGTATCCTCAAGAAACACGAGGGTTTCGCTGGCCTGTCGTTGTGATTTCGTCGTACCCTGTGATCACCAATCTCACGAATGTAAGACTTAGTCATAGGTGTATTTTACCGCGGTTCTACTGGGGGCTATTGACATTTTTTTTTAGATGGCAGTTGCTCTTAGTGGTACCCTGTGGTGGTTGTTTAACTTTTGTTAAATTATATATATATATATATATATATATATATATATATATATATTTCAAAGATTTGGAAATAAAATTTGTAAAATTTCGAAGAGTGACAATTGAAAATTTCTGCATTGGGAACATATGGAATTGAAAGTTGTTTCATTCTCAATTTTGATATTTGGAAGAAATAGAATTTTGAAAGTGTTTTTTCAAAAGTTTTATTCTGAAGAGTTAAAATTGAACATTCATCAATTTTTACAATTTGGAGTTCAAAATTATTCAAATTTTAAGACTTCCAACAAACAATGTAGAAGCTTTTGAGTAATTTTGAATGGTTTCAATAGAATAACAGCATTTTGTCAAGATTTCGCGCATTCATAATAATTTTTCATTCCACAATATTCATTTAAAAATAATATTCAATCAGAATTTTGAAGATTTGAAAGCAATTTTCTTAATTTTGCAGATTTTTTTATTCCAGGAAAAATTAGAATCACATAAAAAGATATTGAGAAGATTATCAAATTTCTCAACAATTATGAGAAATTCGAAAGGCTTTAGACAAAATGTAGATTTTCAAAGATTTTGGAATTAAACTTTTTAGTTCTTCAAAGATTTTTAGGGGTTTAAAGGTAATAAACCAATTTTCTGATGACACCTTTGAATATTTGAAGTGATTCTTTTTTTAATGAATTTCAAGAGACTATTTAAAAATATTATTCAGTAATAGTAAAGAATTTTGAAATTCTCAAAAACCAATTTCAAACATCTTCAAACAAATTTAGGAATGATTCGAATCAGTTCAAATATGTATATTAAAAATCTAGAATGTCTTTTAAACTACTTAAATTTTTCCAACATTTCATACAATCCTGTAAAATTATATAACATTCTTAGAAATTTCTAGATACTCTTTCGACTTATTTGAAAACTTCAAAAATTGTTTCGGATTTTCTCGAAAAACCTAGGAAAATTTTATTTATACCAATTTAAAAACAAATAAACCAAGAAAGCTGAACAAAATTTTTAGTTGAAATTTTTACCTTATATTAAACATTATTTACCATTTAAATCGAACAACTACACACGAGCGTCGGGCGCTTAAAGATGCTAGCTAAACAAATAAGGATGCTCAATCTTCAACAAACATGAAAGAATAAACGTCTTTTTTTTAATTCACCGTATTTTTTATTCTTTATAAATTAATAATCTTGAAAAATGAGGCTTTCTGAGAATATTATTTCACAGTTTCAATTTTATGAAGCTTATTTCTTCATGAAATTAATCACTTTTTACACACACATTCGAAAAAGATGATTTTCAACGTGACGTTCCTAATGTAGTACACAATTTACGTGTTTTTCTTGATTCGTAAGAAACGTTCATGGTCATTGAAATTAAAAGTAAATTTCATTCGAATTTTATGAACATTTTATTTTGAGTATTCAAAAGTGAACTGCGAATCAAATTAATAATTATAACTGCATTAGAATTTTGGGCCTGGAAAAAACAAAATAGAAAGTATTATTGAGCTTTTCTTTGGCTCCCGAATGCTTGATTTTTTTTAAAGAACCACCAAAACATCTAAAAATCAAGCGCTGATCTATAAATTCAAATTTTAATTTTCAAAGAGTCCGTGAAACCCATTAAATTGATCCCTGGAAAGAATTTAATTCATTTCACACCATCCATACATTGTAAATAAAAAATGCATTTTTCTCGAATTAATGTTCCTCTCAACATCAAAAAAATTAATGTCACGTAATATGTCCTCCACTTTGCAACGGCAATAACTAATCATTATTTCTATTTTCTGAAATGGATCTTTTTATTGCTTATAAAACCTTCAAATAATTTCCAACTGAATATTATTTTTTTAAATCAAAAGATTCCTAGCATAACTTATATAACATCCAATATTCAGCGTTTTCCTTTTTCCATAAGAATTATGTCTTGAAAAAGGCTTAAATTTAAATCGAAACATGTCGACAGCCACAATTTTTTTCAATAATAATTTTTCAAGATTACTTACTCTCATTTACGTGGAACGCTTGCAGCTTTCAAATGAATATTTACTTACTAGTCTAGCATTTTTCGTGGATGAGCTGTTAAGCTTCAAAGGCAGATGCCTATAATTTTTGCGCCGATAGTAGTCTCCAATCAGCCCCCGAATACATAGAAATTTTCACACAAAAAAACTAGCCACCGAAAAATCCCCGACTAGGGACATTGCCTAAAAAATGTATCCGACTAGCTCCCGACTAGTGCCCGACTCTTAGTGGGGCCAAGTGGGGCTATTTCTGAACGGGCTCAAAAGTAAATACTCAAACCTCGATAGATCGAAAATCATGTGAAGTTCGACATGGCTCATTGTTCTACAAAAAGCCAGTGCTGCAGTGAGACCAGTTCACTAACACTTACCAGGGAATAAAAAGATTTCGGATATGGGAAGAACATATGCTTGTGAATTTTAAAACATTCTGCTTCATTTTAACATCAACCTTTATTTATTTCCGGTTACCTATTTTACATTCTGCGCGCCGAATTGTACAGATATGGCTGGCCATGTAAATATGGTTGAATGTATTGGATGAGAAACACATAGTATCTGTTCCTATTATTCACGAGCCTAAAAACGTCACGATCACCTGGAGTCCCTTCGAGAACAGCATAAAGTCTATCATCCACCACCAAGGCACAACCGAGATCTTTTTCTTCTAGATGTAATGGCGTAGTAAAGACAAGGATTTCTGTAATCATTCGTATGTGCACTTGCGTAATAGTTCGTACATCGCCAAGGTCATTCCAAGCAATAATAGTAGGACGCATGCCTAACGTTAGGGCTTCTCCGGCAGGTAGTATCGGTCGACTCAATGCACCTTCGGCAGTGACATCTGAATCAAGCAGAAGCAAGTAAAGGGGTATCTCGTTGTACATAAACGTTATGTGGTGAAATCGGACACCATCCCTGCCCACTTCACCAGATATAACTGTATACTTCGATATGTGTTTACGAATGCAATCGATTGGAACTAAGATATGTTTAGGCGTGGCTATAACACCTGTACATTTTTGTTCGTTTCGTAAATAAATCCTCACAATGCGGATAGGATCAGTGATCATCATGTCTCCGTGTCCGTGTAAGGTGTGCATGGGACCCATACTGTGACCAGGAACCATGTCACCAGGAACCATACGTTTTGTGCGAAGGTGAAGATTTGATGAGTTTTCTGCAAGTATGAAAAATTAATCATTCGGTGTTCACTGTTGTGGTTCAAACTAAAATTTGGAATATTGTTTGGAGAAATAAAGAAATTCAGAGAAATAAAAAAATTCAGAGAATTGAAGGAATTCAGAGAATTGGAAGAATTTAGAGAATTCAAGACATTCAGGAAATTTTGAAAATTCAAGGAATTCAAATAATTCGCCTTCGCAAGGAATTCAGATTATTACATTTTCAAATAAATCAAATTTAATCCTTATTTCGTAAACCCAACGAAACACAATAACAGGCTAGTAAATCTTACACATACTGCCAGTGTTCTGACGAAATTATTTGATCTAAAATTATTGTTATCGTCAAAGATTTCTAATTGACATAACATAGACTCTCACATACTTCATCAAACTTGCAAATGCGCAATCAAATATGATCAGATCATTTGTGTACTTATCGTAAATGCGACTCAAATTTCGACATATTTTACAGAGTGGTGAATAATACATAGTTATTGTAATAATATTGACTGCCAGTTATTCAAATATTTCAGGATATTCAGAGATTTTCAGGAATTCCAGAGCATTCAAAAAATTCAAGGAACACAGAGAATTTAGAAAATTCAAGATATTTCAGGAATTCATCATTGTTAAAGAGTTTAGGATATTCAAATCCTTCCAAGTACATAGGAGATTTGAGAAATTACGGAATTCCTTGGATTTAGGAGAATTCAAGGGATTTCGAGAATTCAGGAACTTAAGAGAATTCTAGAAATCAAGAGAACTCATTTAATTCAAGAAATCCAGGTAATTCAAGACATTGGATTGGCAGTTTTGGATTAGTTAAGCGAATTCAGGTAATTCCGGGGAATGCGAAATATTTAAAAAAAGTTTAAAAAATTCTGAGAAATACAAATGCTTCAAAGGAATTAAATGTGAATTGGAAATATTAAAAAATATTATGCTCAACCAGCGAGTATTAGTGACTAGACCTGCCTGCTGCTTACGGTTTTTGTTACATAAAAATATCGAAAATTAATTCCTGTACTACATTCACGGAATGTTCGCTTTTTCAGGCATGTATAGCGAGCGGGAAGCGACCATTTGCGAAACCGTGGCAAAAAGTAGTTATAAAAATTCTTCTCCTAGCTACTGAGCTTACACACTTCGAACAAGATTACTTTTTTTAGCTGTTGCGCTTGCAATTTTCGATTAAAAATTACTTTCCAATACTTCCAAAATTAGAACGTCACCAATTTCCGAAAAATTGGGTTTTCTTGATTCTGAAATCTAAAATTTCCTGCACTTGTTAAGAAAAATATCGTGTGCAAGAGGTGCTGAAATTAGGCAGTTTTTAACTATTGTGAAATTTACAATATTTGCCATCTGCTCATCTTCCGGTCGTTTCCGGCCGTCTGCAGCTCGTTTTGGCTCGCCTCGAGCTTCACACTCATGTGGAACTGCCTCTTTTCCGTACTTGTGCCACAATATAGTATATTATCGCTAAGGCATTAATATTTATTGATAATATCAGTTCACTTACTATTATTATCTTCCAAGATGCTCCCGAGAATACCTTGAAACAAAATTCCACCAAAAATTAAGAGATTCAAATATATTATTTCCCACATTTCGAACACGAAATTAGATTCTACAGATGAAGAAATTCTATTTCTTAACAGTGCTACACCAAAGGCAAGACTGAAGGCAAAAATAAATAATTCAATGACTGTGAATAGCGATCGTCTTCTAAATCATACTTTATTTGCAGAGCCTACTTATTCTTATCAAACGTTTGACATTGTGTCTTCAATTCCACACAGAATAATATCCGCTTCTAATGAAAGAAACTGTTTCTTTGACACAAGGTTTTTTACTGACTCAGAAACCAATTCCAAATTGAGGAAATAATTTTAGAGATAGGAAAAATGTTTACTGGTACAAAAAATCAGTTCCTCAAATCAAAAGTCATTTCTGTCAATCAAAGAAACTATTCTTTATCATTAAACATTGTTTAATTTTTGTAAATTGCGGACCATCCATAAATTATGTAACAGCTTTCAGGAAATAAGGGAATCAAAAAATGTTACGATTTGTCAAGTACAGGTGTCTGAAATAATAATAAAATAAGCTAAAGAAAAAATCCTGCACACTACAGCAAAATTTCATTTCCAAAACGAATTTCAGGAACATGAACCATATTAAATAATTGGAGATGTGTACTACCAATACATATTAAATAGAGGTGTGCATTTTGTTTATCAGGATATTCAATACGAATTTAGAGACGCCTGGAACATTGAATTTTTCAAGAAAAAAGAAAATTTAACTGTATATCGAACCGGCTTGATTTCCTTGGATTATCACAATGTTTACAATTGAAATAACTCATTTTTTTGTTGTTAAAAAATCGATCCAAAAGTCAAGACGAATCTGCAAAATTCGACTTATTGGAATATTCGAATAAATCAAATTGCAGAGATTCGACTTGACTTTTGGATTCACTTTTTTACCGAAAAAGGAGTGGTTTTGATTTGAAAAATTGCGATAGCTTAAGGAAACGGAACCGTTTTAGTGCACATTCAAATTTTTTAATATTTGAAAAAATCAGATTTTTCAAGCGTTTCTACATTTGTATGAAAAATTCGAAAATACGACTTCACGCATCAAATATTGAAGAAGCTACATCGGCTTTCATAGAATTTCAATTTAATTCCGATTTTATTCAGTTTTCATTCACCTGTAAAGTTGCATTGTACGTCCGTGAGATTCTACAACTTAGAACATTCATTCTGGAGACGTGATTCTTTTGATACTCTTAAACAATTTCTCCTTTATACAATTTTTATAATCCACTTCATTCCATTCTGCTGTTCAATCTGTCCGCATATGTTTGCTTTTTGTTCGTATTTGTATCTTATGTTGTTACTCATTTGAATCGATCTTAGGTCGAAAAACAAATTATTGAATAATAATAATAATAATAATAAGAAAAATTTTTACTTTAGGACTCATATAAAGAGGAACTCAAAGGGAGGCTTGTGGAACTCCGCACAAGCTATGGTACCATTGATGAGTTGGAGCACACCGCGGATTTTCTGCGAAGGGCTCTGACAACATCATATGAGAACAATTGCTCTGCAAGCACAATCAAGTCTAGGAAGGGAGCAGAATGGTGGAACACCCACCTGGAGAGACTCCGTAGAAAGACAGGAATGTTGTGCAATAGGGCAAATAGAGCTAAATTGCCTTCGGACTGGGACATCTACAAGACGGCCCAGTGTGAATACAATAAAAATATAAGAAAGTATAAGCAGGATGATTGGAGGGGATTCTGCGAGGAATCAAAAAACATTCCGGAAACAGCGAGACTCCACAAGATCCTGCCAAAGAGGTGGAACGGGCCGACTGGAAATTCGCCGCTAAGGTCGCTGATTACAACAAGGTGGAATGGGCCGTAGGGTCCTTCTGTCCCTTTAAATCACCAGGGACGGATGGCATTCATCCAGCGCTTCCACAATAAGGCATGGATTTAGTCTTCCCTCTTCTGATGGAATTATTTAGGGCAAGTGTAGCCCTCAAACATGTGCCATCGGCATGGAAGGATGACAGAGGGGCCTTCACATCCAAACCTGGGAGGGTGGGTTACGCTGCTGCAAAAGATTTCCGACCAATCAGCCTAACGGCTTTCATCCTGAAGACGCTGGAGGAGCTGGTCGAAAGATACATTAGGGATGAGGCGCTCTTGCCCTCCTTGCTGCATAGAGGGCAGCATGCTTTTCAGGTAGGCTGCTTGGTCGAAATTGTGCTTCATGCTGTTGTGGCAAAACTGGAGCAGCATTCGAAACAAAAGGGGTATGCTGTGGGCGCTTTCTTGGATAGAAAGGGGGCTTTCAGCGGTACTTCTCCAAAAGTCATCTGACAAGAGGCTTTGAGATGCGGCCTGACGGACCAGCTGGCCTGATGGAGTGAAAGCCTAGTGAGGGGGATAGCTCCACGGGGTTACACACGGGGGGTGTCCTGTCGCCCCGTCTGTGGTGCATTGTGGCGGACGACCTTTTTCGAGGGCTCAATAGAGAGGGATACTATGCTCAGGGATATTCGGATGACATTGCAATCCTAGTCACAGGGGCTCATCTGGAAACGTTGATGGGCCTTATTATGTCGGCGCTGCGCATCTTATAGCTCTGATGCGATAGCCCAAGGCTCTCGGCAAATTTGGAAAATACCAACCTGGTCATTTTCACGAGAAATCATGAAGTTCCGAAAGTTGACACTCCTGTATTCTGTGGTGGACAGCTGAGGTTTCCAGATTCAGTTAGAAATTTGGGACTAATCCTAGATAGCAAGCTGAACTTTGTAAAGCACCTGGATACCCAATGCAGGAAATTTGTCATGACTTTTTTGGATGTGCATGAGAGCCTTTGGGTTGACGTGGGGTCTGGGGCCTAACATGCTTGCATGGCTCTACTCTGCTGTCCTAAAACCCAGGCTTCTTTAATTCAAAATACTTGTTCTTAAATTTGAAGAATTTTGTGGTTGAATAAAACAAATTACGTTAAGAAAACGGTTTCTTCAAATTAAAACAAATATTCTTCGTTCATTTATTTCGAATTCAATATTACTTATCCCTTCAAATTGAGAAATAACACGCGCATGTATCGCGCGATTGCGTATAATTTTTGTCCCTATTTAAACAATAGGAAGACCGAAGTGTGAAACTTGAAAACAGGTGTCGACATCTCTATACAAATATATTTATAAATCATTGCTCCAAAGTGATAAAAACTGACTCATGTATACACTTGATGTATTTGTCTTTTAAATTCAAAAACAATTTTGATGCTTTCATCTTCCTCCAGACATTGAATTCCTTGTTATTCACCGCTCTCCATAAAAATAGAAGTGGCTGCAATAAATCCCGGAAATGATACGAGAAACGATAAAAGTATACAGACGAATAAAATTTCCTCTCGTTACTCTATACAAGCCTGTTTCGAAAAAACATTAATTTTGCCAATTCGAAAATGTACATTTGTTGAAACCCGGTCGCCAACGCTATTAGTGTTTGTCCCGGCGTTGGGCAAGTTTATTGAATCCCAGCGCTCAATTATGAAAGCCATAATTTTGCACACAAAAAAATCAGAAAATCTACAACCCTACGACAGAGATTCTGTTATTCATAATTTTTAATTTTTTTGTAGGAAATTACGATTTTCTATTAAATATGTAGAAAATTTACAATTTCCAAAAGCTATATTTGTATTTTTTAAGTAAAAACGCTGCTCCTAGACAAATATATTGTACACTAGATTAGTCCAGTTTTTTTCTTAATTTTCATGGATACCTCCCACAAATTTGTTTGTATCCACAAAGCAAATCTTTAAAAAAAAATCTGCCTAGGATGCGCGTCTGTTAGATCTCGCGGTTGGCGCTCAATTTTGTCCAAAGTTTGAACTTTTCCACATTAAGTTCAACTCTATGTATCAAATGAATATTATATTATTTCTGTACCTCGGTCTGCGACTACTCATTCAGATATTTCAAAATAATGTACAAATTTAATTTTTAATGATTACTTTAATATTTGTTCCTTATTTGGCACTAATTTTAATTCTTGTGTCGTTTTTCCAAGGAATTCATTTGTTCACTTCCAATGTTATTTTCTACGATTTGAACAAAAAACTACGCATAATATCAAAAACTAATTATTACAAATTTGTAGCTGTTTTTTGGGTGAACCACTTTCGTGTATTTATTTTTCTTTGCAGCTTATGTCGTTTGTCTAAAAATTCAATTTTTTTATTTTCAATAATGTTCTTTACGAATAAAATGAAAACAACGCTTCCTATCAATGAATGATTAATAGCAAATTGTTTGACCGCAAAGTAGAATTTTCGATTTTTCAGTTTTTTGTGCTATCAAAATTTTAATTTTCAATTTTTCAAGAAAACTCAAAAAGTCGTTATAATCATCTTGTAGGGCTTTCAAAAGTAAACCTTTTTTATTACAATAATTCAAGGTTGATGCAAGAACATAAAAGACTCAACGGTTCGAGACGAATTAATTGACCTATAATGTTAATATTTTTTGTCGAAGAACGGGGAAGTTATGGTTATTCATATTATATTAAAAGTCGATTTTTACAGTAAAAATGCTCTTATTCGCATGGTTTAAATTTTATGCGAGAATAGAAAAGATGTGTTGATTTGAGACGAATCGACTGACCTATAATAGTGATACATTTTATTAAGGGTAATGCATAATATTTGAAAAAACGACGTTTTCGAAAATTTATCAAACCTTTTTTATTTTTTCCAAACTTCTAGAAGTCCTTAATATCTTCCGAAAGGGCTCAAGTTTCTTCTAATATTTTGCACAATCCTGTATAGATTAGAGATGAGAAATGGGAGAAGGAGGTGAGAGAGCTGACGGCGAAAGTAGGTTGAGAGAGGAAGGTTGTATCAGTAACAAAGAAAAGAGAAGCTCAAATGAAGCAGATGGGAGAGGAGATCAGAGTGTGGACGGAAAGGACGGAAATAGGACTCGAGAAGGTGGAGGGCAAGTCGGAGATGGAAGTAGCTGACAAGAGGGATGGCGAGAAAAAAGTTATTTTAGAGAGGGTAGAGAATAGCATAGAAGATCAAGTGGGACAGCGTATGAATGAAAAGGAAGAGAGGCTGGATAGAGAAAGGATAAGGGCAATGAATATGAGAATGGAAGGAAAAGAGAAGGCAGACAGACGAAATAATATTAAGATAAAAGGGCTGACGCTAATAAGCGGGGAAGAAAGAGAGGGCGTGGAAGCGCTGCTACAGAGCATAGAGTGGGTTAAAGGCAAGCTAGGGTAAGTTAGGCTGGAGGGCAGAAAGGAGAAGGAAGTAACGGTTGTGTAGTTGGAGAGCTAGGTAGAGAAGTTGGGGGTGATGCGAAATAAATGTAGAATCAAGGGTTAGGGGGTTTTCAAGGATTACGAATCGATGAGAAAGGAAAGGAAGGTGCAACAAATGCTGAACGACAGAGCTAAAATCGAGATGGGTGAAGAAAGAGCGGCGAAAGCAGGGTATCGGAAAATAAAAGTGGATGAGGAAATATGGGCGTGGGACCAGGAGAGAGAGGAGCCGCAGGAAGTGCTAGGGAATTTGCTTCGTAGTCGCCTATATTACGTCTCACGACCATAACTTAGGAGTTTACAGTCTGCGACGAATTCAGTATGATGATCTGGCAAATGTCTCGTGCACCCTGATCACATGGAGTGACCCAAGGACGACCGTCTTCTGCTTCTTCGCCGCAAGTCTCAGAATTATGTTGACACGCATGGATGCTTCTCAGGCTGTTAACAAGTGAAATCTTGGCACTTCCGAGAGCGCCGATGATCAACACGGTTAGCTTCACAGAATATTCGGGGTATAACCGTCGCAAATCCCTCATGAGATCTTTATACCTCTCTTTCTTTTCTTTCTCCTTGGCTGTGACGTTTTTGTCAGCTTGTGCCTTAAATTCGATAACGAACATGGTTCGTTTCTCGAATTCAAGGAGACTATGTTATGCCTCGAGTGCGCAACAGAAACAATTGTCGAGAATATGAAGTTCCATCATATGTGGCACTTCTCATTTCCGACAATTGAATCTATCTCTCTAGAAGCCTTTAGCGGAGAGGCATTTGATTTAATGCCGTAAGAGTGACAGGGATGGTAATAAAGCACTCGTAGTGCCGCATTGTGCCTTTGGATGTGAGTCATTCCCGCATGAGTTGGACAAGTAGATACTATGTGTCCTAGATGCTCGAGGTGTGCATGACACGCTCTGCAGCTATCATAGGGAATGTCTTGGCTCAAAATGTGGCGACGGTTTGCTAGAGTGTAAATGACACTGTCTTGACATGCCAAAATGAAACCCTCCGTGCCCGACTTCAATCCGGGTGATTTAAGGAAAGCAAGCGTCAGCTCATACGACATCGACTGATCTTCCACATTTCTGTGGAAGATGCCGTGCATCCTTTTGTCGAGGAACTGTTCGCGGAAGTTTTTCTCCTGTGCTTTCCTAATCCGGGCCTTCAGCAGTGAGTATTGAAGATGGATAAGATTTGATGCATTTTTCTCACCCCTGATATTGAAGTCAAGGCCGAGTGTTTCAGCAGCCTCCTTCGCTGCTTTGTACAGAAACGCCCCTTTACCTACTTCTTCGTGTTTCCTGACCATTTTAAGAAGAGGGTCTTGTCCATTTGCGGCTATATGTGTTGTACCTAGAATAATCCTGTTGTGAAGACATTCAAGATTCAGTATTTCTTGACCACCTTGACTGTGTCGTGGAACAGAAGACTAAAGGTGCATGCTTTTGTTCATGCGCATAACCTTTCGGGACCCGATATCGAGGGATCTGAGCTCGTCCCTCGTTCATGGAACTACTCCAAATGAATAGAGTACTACTGGGATGGCAAGCATGTTCGTCGCAGATACTTTGTTCCTCGCCGACAGTTCGGAAGACCATATCTGTTATATGAGACGTTTGTATCTGCATCGGAGAGTATTCTTCATAGATGTTACGTCCTGAATGCGGCGCTGTGGCACGCCCAGTTATGTATAGGTCTCTCCAGCGCAAAGGTATCGTATAGCGCTTCTGTCAACGAGCTCAGGATCTTCGGGGATGCCGTTAAGTTTCCCTTTCTTCGAATTAACCTTGGCGCATTTCTCTAACCCAAACTCCATTCCATTCTCTTCAGTGTACTCTTTGACAATTCTTAGAGCTAGATGTCAGTGATCACACGATATTTTCTAGATAAGATAGTAAATCTGTTTTTCCAAAGCGGCATTAATCTTTCTATGCGTCTCACGATGTGTGGATATTTAGCCCGCATTAAATTCACAAGGTATTTTCCTTATGATAGTAGAAATTCAATAAAAAATTGGCAAAAAATATAAGTGTGTCATGTCGCGTGTCACGACGTGTGTTATCTTATGTGTCACCTGATCTGTCATGTTATGTGTCATCTCATGTGCCATGTCATGTGTCATGTCGTGTATCATGTCGTGTTTCATGCCGTCTTTCATGTCATATTTTTATGTTGTATTTCATGTTGTGTATCATGTCGTGTGTCATGTCGTGTGCTATGACGTGTGCCATATCGTGTATCATGTCGTGTTTCATGTCGTGTTCCATGTTGTGTTCTATGACGTGTGCCATATCTTGTATCATGTCGTGTTCCATGTCATGTGTTATATCATGTATCATGTCATGTCATGTGTCATGTCGTGTCATGTGCCATGTCATACCATGTGTCATGTCTTGTTATGTGTCATGTCGTGTCATGTGTCATGGCATGTCATGTCATGTGTCATGACATGTCATGTCATGTCATGTGTCATGTCATATCATGTGTCATGTCATGTCACGTATCACGTCATGTCATGTGTCATGTCATGTCATATGTCATGTGTAATGTCATGTGTCATGTCATGTCATGGCATGTCAGGTCATGTGTCATATCATGTCATGTCATGTGTCATGTCATGTGTCATGTCATGTGTCATGTCATGTGTCATGTCACTTTTCATGTCATGCCATGTCATGTGACATATCGTTTCCTGCTATGTCCTCAAGGGTCCGTGGACCTCCTCTTGCGTCCATGATAAGTAATATTTGGTCCATCCTATCTCGAAACCTGGCGTTTTTTAGACCCAGAGTCTAAAGACATTATTTGATCAGGATATTATAAACTACATTATACCACAGTTTCAGCCAATTTTACCCATACCATATTTTCCATAGATGCGTGCGACGTCCTTTGAATATTAATTTTCAAGGAGACCGAAAATCAAAGACTCCATTTACATAGTAAAATTCTAAAAAACATTATTTTTTGGCAAAGTCGCATCTGCGTGGTATCAAGGGGTTGGTTTTTAATGTTGCCCTTGACACTACGCAGATATTTTATCATTACACCATTAAGCCTTTCCCTTTCGAAGGAGGCGTGACTCGCTCGGTGAGGAAAGGAGTAATGTGAGGAGGGAAGTATAGATTTCTCAGATTGATCTAGAATTCTGGTGTCATTTATTTAAATGACACGATCACTAGCTACTGGGTCGTAAAACGCTATGATAAATAATCTTCTGATTTCTACCTTCATACTAGCCCACAACAATCTGAGAAATACAAAATCATGATCTCTGAGATGCTGTCTTGCTTTTTAATTCATAACCAACCCAAACCTTTTTCTTTGTCTCAGTTCCGAATGAAATATCTTGCTTACCTGCATAGTTTCTCGTAATTCTCTTACCTTAAGATGATCCATTCCTCTAGCATTCCAAACACCCAGTCTTCATTCATCGCCTGAAACTCGACCTTTACGTTCACCGTGTGTATGCATTTCGTCAATCAAAGTTTCAGTCCATTCCGAGACTATTTTATTGTTTGTATTATTCATTGCTTAGATTGTACATCCAACTTCCATCTTTATGAATGAAATTTGTTTTTTCGAGTCAAAATCATGTCCATGTTAAGTAGTGATTCGTCGTATGATGGAGAGTCTAGTTGTAACGTTAGTCATTTTAGTGGAAAATAGATTATTCGAAGATACTCTCGAATATGTAGACAAAATTTCTGAAACACTGTGAAGTCCTTGATTTAGTGTGAGTCAAATTCTTTGAAAAAGGATTGAAATATTATTATAAAATGCAGTGAAAATTATTAAATTGATCCCTGCAATTATTTGAAGTCATGGTTCACCATCCCCTAAAAATTTCATAAATTTTTTATACAATAAATACTTTACAGGAGAATAATTTGTTAAGCAAACAATGCAGAAGTGTTGAATTGCACAATGTAAATAAAAAAGCAATCTCCTCAAATTAATGTTCCTTTCAACGTCGAAAATCGTGGCCATATTTGGGAAATTTCTACTCAACTAACATTTATTTTACCATTCTTAAAACTACTCGTCATTTCACATTGAAATCTTAAAAAATTTCAAACTCATTCAAGAATGTTTGAGAAGGACTTTTATTGAGAATTGAAATATAAGCGTCACCATTAATGTCACGTGATATGTCCTCAACTTTGCAAAGGCAATAACTAATTATTATTTCTATTTTCTAAAATGAATCTTTTTATTACTTATAAAACCTCTAAATCATTCCAAACTGAATATTTGATTTATTGTGAACCTTTTGAATTAATTTCAGAAAAAAATAGAACATATGTACATATCATTCTGAAAATTAAATTCAGATACTCATTTCACATCACAAACATTTCAAAAATATAAAATTGAAAAAATGTATTTTAAACATAAATAAACTTCTATTATAAAAATTATATCAAACATTTAACTGCATGACCTTAAAGGGCATAATAATCCATCCATAATACTTGTTAGAAAAAAAATCAAAATTTAATCCTAATGTAATTTATTATTGTGAACGAAATTAATCAGGTAATAATTACTCAACCAGTTGCAAGCATAAAGGCATTGAACGATTATCTTCATTGAAGCATTCAAGTAATTGTTACTTCATATTTTTTCAGTGTGAACTTTAATTTCTGGAAATTCAATCTATTACTAACCTTTTTAATTTCTAACTAATTCTAGAAATTGTAAATCTTAAAAGAATAGTAACAGCATGTCAAAAAATCGCTAAATAATCAGAAACATGTGTACTCATAATCGGCTCATCAAAATACATAAAAATAAATAATTAAATCGTCAAGAATCAATGCCATACTTAATTTTTTCAAGTGTAATTGAAATTTCACCGAATAAGTGTTTGATAAATATCCAAACCTCAAAATACAACTTCTCCACTCTACTCAAAAGAATAAAAATTTGATATTTTTTTCGGTTTGTAAAATATCCAAATTTTTATTAAAAATATAGAACTGTGACTATAGACAAGAAATATGTCTGATTTGAAGTGTTGATACTTCTCACGTGAAATAAACTAAAATTTCGGTTTTTTCAGGCTAGAATTCTAACTCTCGTTCTCAAGTACTTTAGACAAAAAGCATTCGAATGAGAAATTCTTTCGCTATACAGGCATACTTCTTTTTAAAAAAGGAAGTACAACTATAGAGGATAAAATACCAAATTCCGTAATATTAGGTTGATCAGAGCGACAGATATTGAATTTTGAGACTACATTCGTTCATCCAACTTTCTTGTAACAATTAAATACAGCGCATACTATACATTTCGTAAGAATATATTATATGAAGCCACTATTCGTTTACTAGCCAAATGGAATTATTTAACTGTATTACATTAATCATACGACTGAACTTACCTTCACAAATATTGGATTCTTCCCCTGCTATTCCAATATTATTTTTTTCGGCTGAGTCAGATTGAAATTGAGGTTAGAAAAAATTGATACTACCGCTCGCAGCGGTAAACAAAGAAAGACAATGTTTGTTTGATGGGTTTTTATTATTTGAAAACAAGTAAGTCATTGCGCTTTTGTATAGATTAACTCATCATATATAGCACTCTGTCGAAAACTTTGAAATAAGAATAGCCTGACCAGAGCCCGACCAGAAACCGCCTAGGAATTCTGACATAAAAGTAGCCTACAGAGAATAAGGCTTTTTTTAAATAGCTCGGCAAGTCCCCGACCAGTCATCGACTAGGGACATTGCCTTAAAAAATGTATCGGACCAGCCTCCGACTAGTGCCCGACTTTCAGTGGGGCCAAGTGGGGCTATTCCTCAACGGGCTCAAAAGTAAATACTCAAACCTCGACACCTGGAAAATAATGGGAAGTTTGACATGGCTTATTGCTCTGCAAAAAGCCAGTGCTGCAGTGAGACCACTTCACTCAAAAGGTTTCAGATATTAGAAAACATATGCTTGTGAATTTTGACACATTCTGCTTTACTATACTCCAGCATCTCCCTCTATATATTTCCGGTTACCTTTTTTACATTCAGCGCACCGGATTGTACAGTACTGGATGGCTATCTAAATATGGTTGAATGTGTTGCATGAGAAACCTATAGTAATCGTTATTATTGCTCACGAGCCTAAAAACATCATGATCATTTGCAGCGTGAGAGAGAACAGCATAGAGTCTATCACCCACCACCAAAGCAGAACCGTGATCCCTAGCAAACAAGTGATGTTCTTGTATATGTGATGGCTCAGTGAAGACAAGGGTGTTTGAAATCTGCAGTATGTCAACTTGCGTAATATGTCGTACTTTGCCAAAGACATCCCAAGCAATAATAGTAGGAAATATGCCTTCCGGTAAGGCTTCTTTAGCAGGTAGTATCGGTCGACTGAGTCCTCTTCTTGGGATTGGTGGCTCAATCAGAAGCAAGTAAAGGAGCGGTAACTTGCTAAATATATGACGTATTTCGTGATTTTGTATGGGACTCTTACCCACTTCACCAGATATAACTCTGTATTCAGTTGGGACTTCACGAATACATTCGAAGGGAACTAAGATATGTTCAGGCGTGACTATAACACCCGTACATTTTTGTTCGTTCCTTAAATAAATCTTCACAATGTGGATAAGATCATTAATCATCCAGTCTCCGTGTCCATGTAAGGTGTGCCTAGGACCCATACTGTGATCAGGAACTATGCGACCGGGAACCATTTCACCAGGAACCATACGTTTTGTGCGAAGGTGAACATTTGATGCGTTCTCTACAAGTATGAAAAATGAATCATTCAGTATTCACTGTTGTGGTTAAAAGAAAAAATTTGGAATATTGTTTGGAGAAATGGCTTATTTTCGTGAGTTTTTGAAATAAATTATGTATTTTTTCTTTTCACCATCAGATAATATTACAGGATGCCATCCACTCCTGTAATGTTTCGACAAAAAGCACATCTCTCAAAAAATACTTTCCCAATCATGCTCTCTAGGAGAGGATCATATCGATATCTCTATGTTAAGATAACCGCTCGCGAAGAATCTATATACGTCTAAAACTCTAAAGCTCTGTTTTGGTATATTATTTCGAATGATTTTTAATTTACATAAATTATTTAGAATCAAGATTCAACTCCTTTGAATTCTTTCGCCCCCTACAAATTCTTTCAAATTTTGTGAAATTAATTGGAATGCATTCGGGCTCTTTGAATTTTTTTAAAATTCTTTTTGATTTCTTGACATCTCCTAAATTGAGAGAATTCAGGGAGTGCAGAGATTTCATGGAATTCGGAGAGTTCATAAAGTTCACACAATTCAGCAAATCACGAGAATTAATGGAATTCAATATATTAACGGATTGAAGGGAATTGATGGAATGCAGTAAATTCATTAAATTCGTGGAATTTAGAAAATTCATTGAATTTATTAAGTTGAGGGGATTTATGGAATTTAGCGAATTTATAAAATTCAGAGAATTCATAGAAAAATATGGAATTCAGAGAGTTCGTGGAATTCGGAGAATTGAAGGAATTACGAGAATTCAGGGAATTAAAGGAATTCAGAGAATTGAAGGAATTCAGAGAATTGAAAGAATTTTGATGATTCAAGAAATTCAGGGAATTTGGAAAATTCAAGAAATTTAGAGAATTCGTGGGATTCGGAGAATTTTAGGATTTCAAGGAATTTGAGGATTTCAAGGAATTTGAGGAATTTAGGGAATTTTTGGATATTCCAGTATTTTAGAGTATTCAAGGAGTTCCCGTGTAGAAATAGCCCCACTTGGGGCTGGTCGGTGGCTACCTGAGTTTTCATGGTGAAGATTTCTAGTCGGGGACTGGTCGGGGACTAGTCAAGATATTTCAAAAAATATTAATTCTCTATGTATTTTATTTTTATTTCAAAATTTCTGGGCGGGTTCTAGTCAGGTTCTGGTCAAGCTATTCTTGTTTTAAAGTTTCTGAGAGGGGTTATATATAATGAGTTAATCTCTACGCAATTAAAGTAATCGATTCAAATTATTTATTTAAAAATTATTATATTTATACTTCTGTTCACAGTTCATTTATTTTGCATCTACTGTTGTGCCAGTTGTGTGTTTCCACTTAAGTAGTACCCGACTAGACTCCGACTGGGATAAGTTGGGTGAACTGGCCAGCACCCGACTGATTCACCGTGACAAAACTAGTCAAGCAATGGTTAGTTGTCCCGTCTAGCCCCCGACTTAAAGTGGGGCCAACTGGTCGGGTACCCGGCCAGCCCCCCATTTGAATTTCCACACGGGTTTTGAGAGACTCAGAAATACAGAGAAAAAATGGAATTCCGAATATTCACGGAATTTCAGGCATTCTGAATGATAAGGGAATTCAGGGAATTCCGCATATTTAATAAATTCGGAGAATCGCCTAAAGGCAAGGAATTCAGAATATAAAATTCTCAATTAAATCGAATTCAATCATTATTTCATGAGCCCAACAAAATGGCACAATAGGCTTTATAGCTTGAGCGCCAGGGGAGCTCTTCATCGGCTTCCCGCCCGTATTAAAACTAAAACTAAGCCCAACAAAGATTTCTAATTGTCATAACATTGACTCTCGCATACCTCATGAAACTTGCAAATGAATAATACATAGTTATTGTAATAATATTGACTGCCAGTTATCCAAGTATTTCAGGATATTAAGAGATTTTCAGGGATTCCAGAGCATTAAAAAAATGAGGGAATACAGAGTATGTAGAAAATTCGAAATATTTCAGGAATTCATCATTGTTAAGGAGTTTGGGATATTCAAAGCATTCCGAGTATATAGGAGATTTGGGAAATTCACGCAATTCCTCGATTTTAAAAGAATTTAAGGGATTTAGAGAATTCAGGAAATTAACAGAATTCAAGAAATTATGCTCAACCAGAGAGTGTTAGTTACTAAACCTGTATGATGCTTACTGAGTAAAGACTATAATGAAAACAAGTGACCAACTCAAAAAGCAAGGTGGTTCTTTTAGACGACGAACGACAGAGTTGTAGAGTTTTAGACGTACACTCGGAGCGAGGTTTTAGTTACTTAAAGGTATGAAAAATTAATTTCTGCACTGCATTCACGGAATGTTTGCTTTTCCAGGCATGTTTAGCGAGCGGGAAGCGACCATTTGCGAAACCGTGGCAAAAAAACGTTATAAAAATACTTCTTCTAGCTACTGAGCTTACGCACTTTGAACAAGATTACTTCTTTTAGCTATGGCACTTATAATTTTCGATTAAAAATTACTTTCCACTCCTTCCAAAATTAGAACTTCACCAGTTCTCAGAAAATTTGTTTTTCTTGGATTACAAATCAAAAATTTCCTGCATTTGCTAAAAAAAATATCGTGTGCAAGAGGTGCTGAAATTAGACAGTTTCTAACTCTTGTGAAGTTTACAATATTTGCCATCGGCTCATCTTCGGGTCGGTTGCGGTCATCTGCAGCTCGTTTTGCGGCTCGCCTTAAGCTTCACACTCGTGTGGAACTGCCTCTTTTCCGCACTTGTGGCACAATATACTATATTTTTGCTAAGGTGCTAATATTTATCAAGAATATCAGTTCACTTACTATGATCATCTTCCAAGACGCTCCGAAGGATCCCTTGACACAAAATGCCACCAAAAATTAAGAGATGGAAATATGTTATTTCCCACACTTCGAACACGGAATTAGGTTCTCCAGATGGGGAAATTCTACTTCTTACCAATGCTACACTAATGGCGCGACTAAAGGCAAAAATGAATAATTCGATGACTGTGAATAGCGATCGTCTTCTAAATCATACCTTATTTGCAAAGCCGACATATTCTTATCAAACTCTTGACATTGCCTCCTTAATTCTACACAGAATAATATATGCCTTGAATAAAATACACTGTTTCTTACACACAAGGTTTTTTATTGGCCCAGAAACCAATTTAAAATTGAGGAATTCATTTTAAAGTTGAAAAAAATTTTTACTGGTACAAAAAATCATTTCTTCAAATAAAAAGTTATTTCTGTCAAACAGCGGGGCTCCACAAGATCCTGGCGAAAAATCCGGAAGCTCGTCTCGGGCTCATAAGGCTCCATAATGTTGAGTTTGCCGAAGACGAAGAAGCAACGCTGAATCACCCTATGGAAGTTCACTTCCCAGGTTTTCAGCCGTAGGGTCCTTTTGTCACTTTCAATCATCAGGGGCGGATGGCATTCATCCAACGCTTTCACAGAAACGCATGAATTAAGGCGTCCCTCCTCCGACGAAATCATTTAAGGCAAGTATAGCCATCAAACAGGTGCCATCGGCATGGAAGGATGGCAGAGTGGCCTTCATACCCAAACCTGGGAGAGAGGGTTACGCTGCTGCAAAAGATTTGCGATCAATCAGCCTAACGGCTTTCATCCTGAAGACGCTGGAGAAGCTGGTCGAAACATACATTAGGGATGAGGCGCTCTTGGCCTCCCCGCTGCAAAGAGGGCAGCATGCTTTTCAGGCAGGCTGTTCGGTAGAAACTGCGCGTCATGCTGTTGTGGCAAAATTGGAGCAGCATTTGGAATGAAGGGGGTATGCTGTGAGTGCTTTCTTAGATATAGAGGGGGTTTTCAGCATTATTAATCCAAAAATCATCTGTCGAGAGGCTTTGGGAGGTGGCGTGCCAGATCAGCTAGTATGCTGGATAGAAAGTATGCTACGCCGGAGAAAACTCGAAGCCAGATGGGGTGAAGGCCTAGTAAGGGGGATAGCTCCACGGGGTTGCCCACAGTGTGTGTCCTGTCACCCCTCCTGTGGTGCATTGTGGTAGATGGCCTCCTTCAAGGGCTCAATAAAGAGGGATACTATACTCAGGGATATTCGGATGACTTTGTAATCCTAGACAGAGGGGCTCATCTGGAAACGTTGGTGGCCCGTATAAGGTCGGCACTGCGCGCCAGAGAGCTCTGGTGCGATAGATCAGGGCTCTCGGTAAATCTGGAAAAGAGCAACCTGGTCATTCTCACGAGAAATTATAGAGTTCCAAAAGTTGACGCTCCTGTATTATGTGGTGTAAAGTTGACGCTCCCAGATTCAGTTAGATATCTGGGAGTAATCCTAGATAGCAAGCTGAACTGGGCAAAGCACCTGGAGACTTAATGCAGGAAATTTATAATGACTTTTTGGATGTGCAAGAGGGTGTTTGGGATGGCTTGGGGTCTAGGGACTAAAATGCTCGCATGGCTTTACTCTGCTGCCCTAAAATCCAGGCTCCTAGATGCGGCCGTGGTTTGATGGCCACGGGCGGAACTTGAATCAATGTAGGACAAGCTGCGCAGATTACGAACGCTAGCATTTAGGGGTTTGACAGCTAGAGCACTGCACGCGATGGGCCGCCTGGCAAGAGAAAATAGATGACTCGGGGGACTAGACACACTAGGGGGAAATCTGGTATACTGATGGCTCCAGGGGAGAGTGAGGGTCAGGAGCAGGGATTTATGACAGCAAGAAAGGGAAAGGCATAGGGATCACACTTGGGCTACATGCTACTGTCTTTCAAGCGGAGGTCCTGGCCGTCCTTCACTGTTCTGAAACATTAATAGAAGTAAACGCTGCTAGCAGACAGATTACGATCTGTTTGAACAGCCAAGCGACACTGACTTCAATAGGAAAACCAGACATATCATCAGAACTGGTTTGGAAATGCAAAAAGGCATTAAACCAACTTGCAGAAAAAAACAATGTGGCTCTCACATGGGTCCCTGGTCACACAGGGTTCAAGGGCAAGGGAAAGGCGGACCAGTTGGCAAAATCCGGCAGAGTAAGTGAATTCATAGGACCGCAACTGGTACTAGGAAGAGCGTCTTGCTGCGTCGGGATGACCATTTAAATCTGGATTCGAACAAAACACCTGGAATACTGGGAACAAATCCAGATTTGCCGTCAGTCAAAATCTATCCTGGGTTTTTCCTATAGGATGGACAGAGCCAGGGAAATCCTGAGTTTACCCAAGAAAGACATAAGGACAGTGGTACGGACCCTGACAGGGCACAATCACTGGAACTATCATATGCACAAAATGGGTTATAACCTCACGACAGCGTGGAGGAAATGTGGCAGGGAGGACGAAACATCCTTGCATGTATTATGCCCGTGCCCGGCATTAGCTAGGCTCAGGCAACATACCCTCGGGGTCCATTTTTTGGAAACAGAGAAAATTACAACGCGATCAGTCGTCGACATACTAGGCTTCGTCAAGATGTCAGAGGTCGACTGCTGAGAGTGAATAGGTAAGGGTGTGGAACAATAGGCTTTATAGTTCGAGCGCCAAGGGAGCTCTCCATAGATTTCCCGCCTGTTTTAAAACTAACCCACTAACCAACTAACTTAATATGTATTTTAATTTTTCTTCAATCCAAAATCCTTTTTCTCAAATTTGAAGTATTTTTTGGTTAAATGAAACAAATTATGTTAAGAAAACAGTTTCTTCAAATTAAAACAAATATTCTTCTGAGTGATTTTGAAATTCTGAATCTTCAAGATGTTTCCTTGTTTTAATTATGGTCCATTTTGGATATATTTTCAATTGAAAAGCTGAATTATTTAATTTTGAATATTCGCAGTTTAAAAACATTAAATTTAAATATCTTTTAGAATAGGGTCGATCTAAAGTATTTGAAATTAAAGATTCTTTAAATTTAATGTGTATTATTTAGAAAGATGTAATTTTGAATTATATAATTTCTAATTGTACATTTTCAACATTGGAATTTCTTAAATTTTAATTATTAACAATTCAAAGCTCTGAAATTTTGAATAGTTATCTAAAAGGCTTTTTCATTCTAAATCTTCTAAATTAATGAAATTTTAAGTGTAAATCATCAAAAATTAAAGAACTTTTAATTGTAAAACTTAAAACTTGCATAATATTCAATGGTACATTCTTAAAATTGAAAAATATTTATTGTCAAATAATAACAATTGGAAGTTGTACAAATAAACAATTAAAGATTCATTAAATTTCAATTTTCTTGAAAATTCGTCTTTTTGGTTTGTAAAGTCATGTCTTTTAGTAGAAATTACAACCTTTTTTCATTAAAATTTGAAATATTTAGTTCAAAATTAAAATCCTTCTTTGCTGAGGATTCAGCTATTTTGCTAAAAATGCCTCTTCCTGTTTGAATTCAAATCTTTTTGATTTAAAAATTAAAATTAAAATCTGGTTTCTTCTTTAATTCAAAATACTTTTTCTTAAATTTGAAGAATTTTGTGGTTAAATGAAACAAATTATGTTAAGAAAACGGTTTCTTCAAATTAAAACGAATATTCTTCTGATTGAATTGAAAAATCATTTTTTCAGGTTGAAAAAGTAAACTTTTTGTAGAAATTGTGTCTCTCTTGCAAAATATTTAATTACGCGCGATTGCGTATCATTTTTTTTGTTTTTTGAACAATAACAATTTTTGAACAATAGTTTAATTTTTGATAAGGGGATGGTTTTTTGCACATAGGGGGTGGTTTTTTGAATTTTTTCTCCGTGCATTTGAGAGCCCAAAATAAGCCCAAGATTGTGGAGTACTTTGTTTCTTCCTAGTTTGTGTTTTTATATAGGGGTATTTTCATTTCCGCTAGGGGTTGTTTTTGGGAATTGGTCGTTGGCGCGTTCAGGAGCCCAAAAAAAAATTCTGTCGTCTTTGATTTTTAATTTTTTCAAATTTTTATGCAGTGGAGGTGCTCGCTTGATTCAAGCCAGCACCTCCACACAAAATTTGAATTTTCAAAAAACGTAGTGGAGCCCAAAAATCGGCAATAGAGCCCAAAAAAAGCCCAAAATTCTGATACCAAAAAATTTGTTCATTTCGATTGTGGAGGTGCTAGCTTGATGGACCTTTTTTATTGTCTTGTTTTTATAATTGGAAAAAGTGCGTATCCTATAAAATGAACAATTTTTCAGTTTCCTGATCATTTTAAGAAGAGGGTCTCTTATCCATTTGCGAATATGCAAGGTGTCTCATTTTAATCAATCCACGTAGATAACTTATGAATTTGAATTTTTCGGAAAATATGTTCTGGACAAAGGTTATTGGGTTTGAAGGGGGACATCTGACGATGACCTCAAAATTGACCTTGAACTTGACCTTAATGGGTTTTTCAAGGTCAACTATGTTTTTTTAAATAGGAATCCCTATTTTTGACACCGGATTCGGAAAGAGTGGAAAATTTTACGTACGAAATGATATCTTAAAAAATTTTCGTGACCTTGATAAGGTCAATTCAAGGGCAAATACTAAAAAACTGCCAGGTAGCTGTTTACATAAGTTTTCTGGCAGAATGAACGTTGTGAAGATACCTCAAGTGAGACAGCGACCTCAACAATGTTGAACTTGAGGACATTTTTACAGGTCATTCAAAGGTGGAAATGGTTCTTCGGAGGGAAACTTTGATTTGGATGTTGGATTCAAAAAAGAAAATGATTCAACGTGGAAATGTCACAACCACCTTGACTTTTTGATCAATATCCAATTTCATCTGAAGGCCGCATTTTTTCAGTTCCATGCTCACAAACCCCAAGCTCACAAACCCTAAGATAACAAACTTTGTGTTGTACCGCCAGCATTAGCATTACCCGATACTCACCACGAGCAGGTTGCTTGGTCGGATTTCGAGTATCATTTAGCCCTGAAAAGAGCTGCTTCCGTGTAAACTTACTCAATTCATGAGATGTTTAGAAGTTGCACCATTTATTTGTTGACAAAATTCGATTCGTCTATGAAATGTTTAAGCACGCTGTCCTAATTCTTTCCGTCATGTATTCTCTCGTAGTAGGTCTCGTGCGGTAAACTATATCTCGTAGATAACCCCACAAATAAAAATCGGGTGGCGCAAGGTAAGCGACCTTGGCGGGCATTCCACGGGGCGTCCTCTACCTATCCACTGACCTGGAGAAATTTCATTCAGAAAATCTCCAACGAGAAGAGCTTAATGTGGGGCCGCGCCATCCTGTTGTAGCCACATTCTCGCTCATGTGAATAGATCGACGTTTTCAAGTTAAATTGAAAGTTTGTCTCGGAATAACTGTAACTGACTATCTCTTTTGACACTGCGATCAAAAAAATATGGACTTCCTAAATATCCATCAATGATACCACACCAAACAGTTACACTCCAGCGATGTTGATGGTCAATATCTTGCATCCCATGAGGATTTACTGAAGACCAATAAAGAGAATTATGTCGATTTAATACTCCAGTACTTTTAAACGTAGCCTTATCACTGAAGAGCTTGTATTCAACAATATTATTGTCATTATTAATTGGTTGTACTGCCCACTCAGAAAATCTCATCCTGCGTAGATCATCTTCAACTAAAGCTTGGTTCAGAGTTATGTGATATGGATGAGACCCTGCAGACCGTAAATATCTACTTGCAGTAGCTCTAGTGACACCTAAATTTCTTTTGTTTTCCCGTAAACTTATGTGGGCATCTGAATGAACCATAGCTAGTACAGCAATAAATCGAAAATTATTTTGATGATCTTGTTCATTTCGTTTTCTCCTTAGTCGAAGAAAATTTCCCCGACGACTACGAATCTCAATATTACGTATTACACCATGATTAGGATGTTGTCGGTCAGAAAATCGTTCACAACATAATGCAGCTGCTCTTCGGAAATTTCGTTGACATTCATCTAAAATGAACAGAATGTCAACAATTTCGTTAGGAGTATAGTCCGCCATTTTCTTGAAATGAGTATTTTAAAGTTAATTCAAGATTGATAACGAAACATACGATGTGAAAAACTAAATAATCGATCGTTTTCTGTTCGCGGATCTTTCTGAAAACAGCAGCAATCGTCATTTGTTTGTCAAGCACCCCGAAGGGAATAGTATTTACTACATCCACGGCGTATGGGTATTAAATTTGGTTTATCAATTTTCTGAATGAAATTTTTCCAGGTCAGTGGATAGTTAGAGGAGGCGCCGCACGAGACCTACTACGAGAGAAAACATGATTGAAAGAATTAGGTCAGCGTGCTTAAACATTCCACGTGAGATATGATTAAACACCATAAGACATTTCCATCGACGAATCGAACTTTGTCAACAAATAAATAGTGCAGCTTTCGAAAATCTCATGGATTGAGTAAGTTTACACAAAACTAGCCCTTTTCAGGGCTAAATGATACTCGAAATCCTACCAAGCAATCTCCTCGCGGTGAGTATCGGGTAATGCTAATGCTGACGGTACAATATAATGTTTGTTATCTTAGGGTTTGTGGGCTTGGAGGTTGTGACCTTAAAACTAAAATAATTCGGCGTTCAAATGACATTGGATATTGATCAAAAGGACAAGGTTGTTGTCACATTTTCACGTTGAATCATTTTCTTTTTTGAATCCAATATCCAAATCAAAGTATGCCTTCGAAGGACCATTTCCACCTTTGAATGACCTGTATAAATGACATCAAGTTCAACATTTTTGAGGTCGATGTCACACTTGAGATATCTTCACAACGTTCATTCCGCCAGAAAACTTATATTAACAGCTACTAGGCAGTTTTTTAGCATTTGTCCTTGAATTGACCTTATCAAGGTCACGAACAAATTTTTAAAATATCATTTCAGACGTAAAATTTTCCACTCTTTCCGAATCCGGTGTCAAAAATAGGGATTCCCATTTAGGGAAGCCAATTTGACCTTGAAAAAACCTCCAAAGTCAAGTTCAAAGTCAATTTTGAGGTCATAATCAGATATCCCCCCGCAAACCAAATAACTTTCATCTGGAACATATTTTCCGAAAAAGTCAAATTCACAAGTTATCTACGTGGATTGATTAACATGAGACACCTGGTACATCAACTGGTGGTAGCAGATTTATATAAAAAAATTATTTTTACTATTATTTTTTTGCAAAAAGAAATGAGAAAAAAATGAGATTTCTGACATTTTTTTCAAATTGCCGCCATTTTGTTTTCTTTGCATGTAAATGAAAAAATCTGCTACCACCGGTTGATGTATGTGTATAGAATGTGTGGTATAAATTTCAGACCAATCGATTCAGTAGTTTCGGAAATTTTTTCAGCAAGCTGTAAAAATGTGGTTTTGAGACAAGTGCCATTTAAATATATATAGAGCGCATGAAATAAACTAAAAAAAAATTTTTGTATGCAATTTAAGAGTATATTTATTAGGCACAACAAACCCTACATCAATATCTTTCTTTATGGCTTGGCGATCACCATATTTTTTTGATGTTCGAGACGTTAATTAACGTTTTCGAACTTAACAAAATATAAATACATTTTTCCTCATAGCGACATGCTCTTCAGGAATAATTTTGATGAATCATTAAGAAAAATAAATCATTCTCTAATAGAATCAATTTTTATGAATTAGAAATATTTTCATGAAGAAAATGAATTCTCTGTCAAAAATTTGACGCACTATTTTACTTTTTTTTGAAACCAAAAAATCACGATGGACATGAACCTCTGTTTTAACCTAGGTTTAAGTATAGGTCTAAACCTAGGGTAAAACTCGTTTTCTCTTCCAGCCACTTGGACCAAGTCCTAAGAAAAGACCAGGTTTTTTCGGGAAGTGTGCTATGTTGGGAATAGGCTACCCAGATGTATACGTACTCATCACCTTGATCTATTCTCTCATCATTGAGGACAATTTTGCACACTGTTTTCTCACTTTTCCCTTCAAACATAATTTTTTTTAATTTTCGTTAATTTTGAGGCCCATTTTCCTCATGCTTGTATTCAGTGTGTTCAACATTCTTTGCAAGTCTTGGATTGATTCTGCTATAGCAACCTTATTATCTGCGAACTCTAACACACGTACACTTACTTCTCTAGCCGTTGAAGAGTTCCATTCCAAGGCACTTGTGCAAGAAGATAATAAATACCCATGAGGACATACCGCATCCTTGTCGAACACCCTGCATAATATCAAACCAGTCACTTATTTTCCTATCAACCCTTATACTCGTTTTGCTACCAGCATATATTTTTTCCATTGCTTGTAAATATTGCTTGCTTTTCCTTGGTCAACAAATGCACGAAAAACTTCCTTTTCTAGTTTCAAACTTTTTTCTGTGATCTGTCTTAAGCTAAATGTTTAATCCGTACATTATCTTTTTGACATAAATCAACTTTAGACTTTCCGTATCTTTCCTTTTGTTATTTTCATTACCCTGCGGATAAGCGTTTTTAAGTATTCTACTGATGGTACTGAATAAGCTCACACCTCTGTAATTTTTGTAGTTTCTTCAATCTTGCTTTCTTTTGTATATTGGTACGATAACCGCTTTTCTGCCATCGTCTGGGACTTCTCCCACCTCGATACATAAATTCATCAATTCGCACAACCGGTAAGGTATGCACTCGCCACCGTATTTAGGCTCTCAGTGACACAGACTTCCTCAATTGGGTTTTGTAATGCGTTATGTTCTGTTTCGCAGTTCTGTTGCCCTATAGCTGAACCTCCTGAAACATTTTTTGAAGAGTCTTTCGAAGCATCTACTATTCCGTCAGTACAATATAGCATTTTGTCTTTGCTGTTTGTCATGCTGAGAAAGTTGGAACTTTCGCTTCCCTTCATCTCTTTGAATTGCTTCCTCCGAAATCGCCTTGTATTTTCTTCTTATCATCTGCTCTGATTTTATCTTCACCTTCCTTGACTATTCGTTTAGCTTTCCTCTTTTTGTGTCTGTAATCATTTTCAAGTCTATTACTCATCTCAGTGCTAAGACCTGTGATGTTTAACGTTCTTTCGTCAGCTTCTTTCTTTTCTTGTCGGACTGCCTCAATTTCACCATTCAACCATGCATCAACAGATTTCATTCTCACAACCGCCGTACCACACACTTTGGCAACAGTTTCAATAATTATATCCCGTAACATAGTCTATGCGCCCTCTATATCCTTATCGCTTATAAGCCTCAGAATACCTCAGAATACAATTTTTCCATTCTACTCAAAAGAATAAGAATTTGATATTTTTTTCGGTTTGTAAAATTTCCAAATTTTTATCGAAAATATAAAACTGTGACTATAGACGAGAAATATGTCTGATTTGGAGTGTTGATACTTCTAACGTGAAATAAACTAAAATATCGTTTTTTTTTTGAGGCTAGAATTCTAACTCTCGTTCTCAGGTACTTTAGACAAAAAGTATTCGAATTAGAGATTCTTTCGCTATACAGGCATACCTTCACAAATATTTGATTCTTCCCCTCCTATTCCAATAGTATTTTTTTCGGTTGAGTCAGATTTAAATTGAGGCTAAAAAAAATCGACACTACCGCTCGCAGCGGTAAAAAAAAAAAGACAATGCTTGTTGGATGGGTTTTTCTTATTTGAAAACAAGTAAATCATTGCGCTTTTGTAGAGATTAAATCATCATATATTGCACTCTGTCAAGAACTTTGAAACAAGAATAGCCCGACCAGAGCCCAACCAGGAACCGCCTAGGAATTTTGACATGGAAGTAATCTGCAGAACATTAGGATTTTTTTTAAATAGCTTGACTAGTCCCCGACCAATCCTCGACACGAATACTCAAACCTCGACACCTGGAAAATGATGTGAAGTTTGACATGGCTTATTGCTCTACAAAAAGCCAGTGCTGCACTGAGACCAGTTCACTGATATTTATCAGGCGACAGAAAGATTTTCGATATTAAAAAACATATGCTTGTGAATTTTGACACATTCTCCTTTATTTTAACATCTCCCTTTATTTATTTCCGGTCACTTTTTTTACATTCAGCGCGCCGGATTGTACAGTAGTGGATAGCTATTCAAATATGGATGAATGTGGTACATGAGAAACTCAAAGTATTCGTTATTATTATTATTGTTATGATTATCATTATTGTTATTATTATAATTATTATTCACGAGCCTAAAAACATCATGATTACCTGCAGCGTGAACGAGAACAGCATAGAGTCTATCACCCACCACCAAGGCAGAACCGCGATCCTTATCAGACAAGAGATGTCCTTCTAGATGTGATGGCTCAGTATAAACAAGGGTGTCTATAATCTCCAGTATGTGCACTTGCGTAATATGTCGTACTTTGCCAAAATTATCCCAAGCAATAATAGTAGGAAACATGCCTTCCGGTAAGACTGCTTCAGCAGGTAGTATCGGTCGACTGAGTCCACTTCTTGGGATTGGTGGCTCAATCAGAAGCAAGTAAATGTGCGGTACATCGTCAAATATATGACGTATTCCGTGATTTTGCACAGGACTCCTACCCACTTCACCAGATATAACTCTGTACATCGTTGGGACTACACAAATACATTGGAGAGGAACTAAGATATGTTTAGGCGTGACTATGACACCTGTACATATTTGTTCGTTTCCTAAATAAATCTTCACAATGTGGATAAGATTAGTAACCATCCAGTCTCCGAGTCCGCGTCTAGTGTGCCGGGGACTCATACTGTGATCAGGAACCATGTGACCAGGAAGGATGTGACCAGGAACCATACGTTTCGTGCGAAGGTGAAGATTTGATGCGGTTTCTGCAAGTATGAAAAATTAGTCATTCAGTATTCACTGTTGTGGTTTAAAACAAAATTTGGAATATTGTTTTGGAGAACTGGCTGATTTTCGTGAGGTTTTGAAATAAATGGTGTATTTCTTCTTTTTACGATCCGATAATATTACAGGATGACATCCACTCCTGTAATGTTCCGACGAAAAGCACATTTCTCAAAAAATACTTTCCCTATCCTGCCCTCTAGACGAGGATCATATCGATATCTCCATGTTAAGAGAACCGCTCGCGAAGAATCTATATACGTCTAAAACTCTAAAGCTCTGGTTTGATACATAATCTAGAATTATTTTTAATTTACATGAATCATCAAAAATTAACATTCAACTCCTTCGAATTCTTTTGCACCCTATGAATTCTTTCAAGTTTTGTGAAATCACATGGAATTCCTTTGGGCTGTTTGAATTTCGTTTTTAATTATTTTTAATTCTTTGACATCTCCTGAATTGAGAGAATTCAAGGAATGCAGAAATTTCATGGAATGCGGAGAAAAGTTCACACAATTCAGCAAATTAAGAGAATTCATGGAATTCAATATATTGACGGAATGAAGGGAATTGATGGAATGCAGTCAATTCATGAAATTCGTTGAATTTGGAAAATTCATTGAATTTATTATGTTGAGAGGATTTATGGAATTTAGCGAATTTATGAAATTCAGCGAATTCATGGAATCAATGGAATTCTGAGATTTCCTGGATATCGGAGAATTCAAGAAATTACGAGAATTCAGAGAATTGAAGGAATTCAGAGAATTGAAGGAATTCAGAGAATTGGCAGAATTTAGATAATTCAAGAAATTCAGGGAATTTGGAGAATTCAAAGAATTCAGAGAATATAGAAAATTCGAAATATTCCAGGAATTCATCATTGTTAAGGAGCTTAGGATGTTCGAAGCATTCCGAGTATATAGGAGATTTAAGAAATTCACGGAATTCCTCGAATTTAAAAGAATTCAAGGGATTTAGAGAATTCAGGTAATCAAGAGAATTAATGAAATTAAAAGTACTCAGGTGATTCAAAAAATTCAGGTAATTCAATTCAGTGAATTGACAGTATTGAAAAAGTTCAGAGAATCCAGGTAATCAAAAAGCAAGGTGGTTCTTTTAGACGACTAACGACAGAGTTTTAGAGTTTTAGACGTACTCTCAGACCGAGGTTTTTGTTACATAGAGGTATCAAAAATTAATTTCTGTACTGCATACACGAAATGTTCCCTTTTCCTCAAGTTCCACACTGCTGTGGAACTGCCTCTTTTCCGCACTTGTGGCACAATATACTACATTTTTGCTAACGTGCTAATATTTATTGATAATATCATTTCACTTACTATGATCATCATCCAAGACACTCCCAAGGATCCCTTGACAGAAAATGACACCAAAAATTAAGAGCTTCAAATATATTATTTCCCACATTTCAATCACGAAATTAGGTGCTCCAGATAAAGAAATCCCACTTCTTACCAATGCTACACCAAAGGCGAGACTGAAGACGAAAATGAATAATTTGATGTCTGTGTATAGCGATCGTCTTTTAAATCATACTTTATTTGCAGCGGCTACTCATTCTTATCAAACTTTTGACATTGTGTCTTCAATTCCACACAGAATAATATCCGCATCGAATGAAAGAAACTGTTTCTTTGACACAAGGTTTTTTATTGACCCAGATACGAATTCAAACTTGAGGAAATGATTTTAAAGTTAAGAAAAATGTTCATTGGTACGAAAAATCATTTCTTCGAATCAAAAGTAATTTCTCTCAATCAAAGAAGCTTTTCTTTAACATTTAAAAAATTTTCAATCTGTGTAAATTACAGGCCATAAATCAATTATTTAAGACATTCGTATTTTTAATACAAATTTAGACACGCCTGGAACATTGGATTTTGCGAAAAAGAAAATAAATGTAACTTTATATCGAAACGGCTTGATTTCCTTGAATTATTACAATTTTTTAAATCCGAATAACTTCTTTTTTTGTTTAGCTAGAAAATTCATCCAAAATTCAAGACGAATCTTCAAAATTCGACTCATTCGAATATTCGAATAAATCGAATTTCAGAGATCCGACTTGACTTTTGGATTCATTTTTCTACCAAAAAAGGAGTTACTTTGATTTGAAAAATTGTAATAGCTTAGGGAAATAAAAAAGCAGTCTAATGTACATTTAAATTTTTTTTTATTTCAAAAAATCAAATTTTTTAAGCCTGTCTAAAGTATCAAAAATTGCGATAGACGACTGCACGCCTCTAATATTGAAGGCTTTCAATAAGTTTTGATTCAATTTTAATTTTAATCAGTTTTTATTAATCTCTATGGAAATTACTTTCAAAAGACATACATGCTGAAATTCTGGATTTTCTGATGTTTTCCATTTTCGACATCTTTTTGAAATGGGTCCATCTTGAAGATTTGCAATTGATGACTCTGTCATTTTTAATGTGTATAATTCAGACAGGTGCAAATTTGAAGATTCACAATTGAAGCTCTTGAGTTTTGAAAATGCAAAAATCTAAATTAAAAATTTACAATTGAAAATTTTTCAAATTTATAGACTTGCAATTTAATATTCTTCTATTTCAAGGTTTAATTGAAGGATAATTGATTTGGAATGTTTGTACTAAATTTGAATTTAAAATTTAAAGATTTTTTGGGTGTACTTTTCAATATTGTAATTTAAGACGTTCTTTTCAATCTGTCTTTAGATTTGAATAATTTTCTTAAATTTAAAGTAATTTTTGGTGAAGTGAAACAATTTATGTGAAGGAAACGTTTCTTCAAATTAAAACAGATATTCTTCAGAATAATTTTAAAATTCTGAATCTTCAAGATGATTCATATTTTCGATTATGATCCATTTTGAAGATATTTTCAATTAGAATTTTCTGAATTATTCAATTTTGAATGCTGACATTCAACAATTATTCAATTTAAATATATTTTTGAATATTTTTGATGTTGAATATTTGAAATTGAAGATTCTTCAAATTCAATGTGTATTATCTAGAAAGCTGTAATTTTGAATTATATAATTTTCAATTGTGAATTTTCAACTTTGAAATTTCTTTAATTTCAATTATTTAAAATTCAAGGCTCTAACATTTCCAATAGGTATAATTAAAAATTCTTGAATTATCAAAATATTGAATTAAAAATTATTTAATTTTCAAGATTTATATTTTGAAGGTATGTAATTTTGAACGTTTCAAGAATATTTAGTTAAATTTTCAAAGATTTGGATAGAAAAATTCTCCAGTTTTAAAAATTGTCAATTAAAAATTGTCAATTAAAAATTGTCAATTAAAAATTCTTTGACTTCATACATCAAAGCTCAAGACTTTCCGATTCTAAATCCTCTGAATTAATTAAATTTTCAGTGTAAATCATAACAACTTAGAGAACTTTTAATTATCAAACTTGAAACTTGCAAGATTTTCAGTAGCAAATTCCTAAAATTTGAAAAATCTTCAATGTCAAAAATTAACAAGTAACGGTTGTATTATTGAAAAAATCTGGAATAAGTTTGAGAGATATTCAGAGATTTTGGAATGATACAGAAGTAATTTTATTTGAAGCAGTATGTACATTTTTGGAGAGTTTGAACAAACCATTTGGAAGTTTCTTAAGAATCTTTAACGATAACACAAAATTGTGGAAAACTTAGGTCATTTTAAAAGATATATATGGGAATTCTTGGAATTTTGAAGAAAGTAATAATATTTGGAAACTTTACAAGATTTGCGAACATTTGTGAAATACTTTTAAATTTTTGTCCATGCAACAGAAACTCTTCAATATTTTTTACACTACTTCAATTTTTCCCAACATTTCGTACAATTCTGTAAAATAAAATAATCCTCAAAACTTTTCTAGATACTTCTTTGATATATCTAAAATCTTTGAAAATATGTTTGAGTCTTTCGGGAAATCTAGGAAAATTATGTTCATATGAGCTTGAGCAAAAAAACAAAAAAAATTAAAAAATTAATGGTCATTCAAAACTTTTATTTTGTATTAAATATTATTTTTTTCTTCGGATTTTAATTTGTCTGAAATTTCTTTTTATTGTGGACTGGAAATCTTTTTCGGACGCGAATCCGACAATTTTGTTGAAAATTCGTCGTTTTGGTTTGTGAATTCGTATCTTTCAGTAGAAATTTCAACCTTTTTTATTGAAATTGCAAATGTTCAGTTCAAAGTTAAAATACTTTTTTCCAGAGCATTCAACCTATTTGTAAAAAATCCGTCGCTCTGGTTGAATTTAAATCTTTTCCATTCAGAATTAAAATTCTTTCTAACTGAAAAATCATCTTTTTAGGTTAAAAAAGTAAACTTTTTGTAGAAATGTTGTGTCTTTTGCAAAATATTTAATGTTTTTTGGTTAAAAAGACAATGTTTTGACAATTATTATTTTTACAAATAACCAAATATTCTTAAAAAATAAATGATTATTTGAAATTCCTATTTCGAATTCAACATTATTTTTCTCTTCAAATTGAGAAATAACAGACGAATGTATCGTGCGATTGCGTATCATTTTTGTCTCTATTTAAACAATAAGAAGGCCATAGTTTGAAACTTGAAAACAGGTGTCGACACCTCTATACCAATATAATTAGAAATAATTGCTCCATAGTGATAAAAACTGACTCGTATACACACTTAATGTATTTGTTTTTTTAATAAGGATAAAACTGTAATGGTTTCATCTTCCTTCAAAAATTAAATTCAACGTGTCTAACAGCTTTTCAGAAAAATATCAGTGGCTGCAATACCTCACGGAAATAATGCGAGATACGATGAAAGTAAACAGAAGAATAAACTTTCGTTTTGTTACTCTATACGAGCCTTTTTCAAAAAAATATTAAATTTTGCCAATGCGAAAATTTCAATTCGAAAGCCACAATTTTCCACACACAAAAATTAGAAATCTACAACCCTATAACAAAGGTTTTGTTTTTCATGATTTTTATTTTATTTTTTTTTTTTTTGTATGAAAGTACGAATTTCTATTCAAAAAATGTAAAAAATTTACAATTTCCAAAAGGTATATTTGTATTTTTTTAGTAAAAACGCTGCTCCTAGTCAAATATATTGTACACTAGATTGGTCCAATCTTTTCCTCAAGTTTCATGTATACCGCCCACGAATTTTTTTGTATCCAGGAAGCAAATCTTTTTAAAAAATCTGCCTGTACTGAGTACTGAGAGAACCTTTTTCTCTAGAAGTACCGGTCCCACGACTCTCCGGAGATGAGCAACTCCCTTGCTAGGCAAGTATTCACCGCATGGGCCACCGAGGCTCTTCCAGAGTGCGAGGCGGGAATCGAACCCGCAAGCCGACGGAGTGGGCCCAAAGCCTATGCCTTAACACCCACGACCATCGTCCCACTTTATTGCTTACTTAATTATATTCAGTATATATAGTCAGACACTTTTGGTTATACTGTTTCTGACTATTTACGCAAGTATTCACTTGCACACTGCATGGCGTGCTTTATCAGGTGCATGACTGGGAAACTTCGAAACGTTACATCTTGTAGAAGCCATCCATAGACTCCCTACTCTTTCAGGACTTCCCAACGTTCACTTCTATTCACCTTGTCAAATGCTTCTTCTAGGTCAAGAAACGCACGAAGAGCTTTCTTTTCTACTCTCAAACTTTTGTTCTGTGATCTGTCTTAAGCTAGATATTTAATGCGCACATTATCTTCTTGGCATAAATTAACTTTGGACTTCCCATATAGTTTCTGTTGTTACTTTCATCACCCTGCGGATAAGTAAAATATTGTCCAGTGTATTTTACTTACGGTACTTAATAAGCTTGCACCTTTGTATTTTTTGCAGTTACTTTCATCTTGCTTCGTTTTGTATATTGGTGCGATAATCGCTCTTCTCTAATCGTTCGAGACTCCTCCCATCTCGATACATAAATTTATAAATTTGTACAATCTGTGAGGTATGCACTCGCCACCGTATTTACGCACTTCAGCGCTAATACTATCTACACCAGCAACCTTCATCTCTTCATATAATAGTTTCATGCTCCCTTAATAGTCGTTTAGTATTTCCTTCTCTTCTTCTGTTCTGATTTTATCTTTACTTTCCTTGACTAGACGTTCAGCTTTTCTCTTCTTGTGTCGATAATCATGTCCAAGTCTATTCCTCTCCTCATCGCTAAGACTTGTGATGTTCAACGTTCTCTTGTACGCTTCTTTCTTCCCTTGCCGGGCTGCCTCAATTTCATCATTCCACCATGCATCACCAATCTTTCTTCCTACAACCGCCGTACCACACACTTCGTTCGCAGTCTTAATAATGATATCCAACAACATAGCCCATGTCCCCTCCATATCCTTATCGCTTTAACGCCTCCCAAGTTGCCCTATCTATGCGTTCGTTAAACTTATATTGAGATTCTATTCGTACTTCTGGTGTCTGTACATTTTCAATCTTGATTCGCGCTTATTCATTTTTTTTTTGTACCTTTCCTTCTACATCTCTGACCTGAGTTTGTTTTGGAAACCAGAAGGTAATGATCACTATTGCATTCAGAACTCCTCATGACTCCTGTATCTTTTATTAGTTCTCTCAGTCTTCCGTTCGCAATGACAAAGTCAATTATACTGTGGCTATTTCCTTTACACCGGGTGTACATGTGGATCATTTTATGTCTGAAGAAAGTATTTGTAATAAATAGGCCCTTTTCTGAGCGTAAGCTAACTCATTTTTCAACGCTGTAATTTTTTCTTGGATCCCCAAACTTACTTAGCACATTTTAAGTATCTGCATCCTGACGTTTGACTCCGATCCATCTGTTCATATTTCCTAGCAGAATTATTCTTTCACCTTGATCGCAAGTACTTATTGTATCATTTAGAGTGTCCCAGAAGGCGTCCTTAACTTCCCTCGAGTCGCTATCAACTGGTGCGTAGCACGCTATGATAAATAATATTCTGATTCCTACCTTCATTCTAGCCCACAACAATCTAGTAGATACCAAATCATGACCTGTGATATGCTGTCTTGCTTTTTCATTTTCTATGTTTCTTTTTTCGCATTCCTTTTTCTTCGTCTCAGTTCCGCATAAAATATCTTGCTTCCTTACGTACATAGTTTCTCATGATTCTCTTACCTTAAGATCATCCATTCCTCTAGCATTCCAAACACCCAGTCTCCATTCATCGCCTGAAACTCGACTTTTACGTTTACTGTGTGTATGCATTCCGTCAATGAAAATTTTCATTTCATTGCAAGGCTATTACATTGTGTGTATCATCCATTGTTTAGATTGCACATGCAACTAACACCTTTAATGCGCGAAATTCGTTTTTGCGAGTCGAAATCATGTCCAAGTTAATTAGTGATTCGTAGTATGGTGGAGAGTCTAGTTGTAACGTCAGTTTGACCAAAATTCGTTTACTGATGAGGGGGGGGGGGGACAACAGATAATGGAAACCGAGAGTTGCAATTGGTTGGTGTTTTATGCTGAGAAGGTCACGAGCCTTCAGTAGTGTTGTGTTATATAATTCATATATTCCTATCTGCCCATTCTCGGCATATACAATCAAGCTTTTCCTGCTTGAAATATTAGAATTAAAATGATTGCATTGAAAAATTATAGATTTTAGTGAAAAATAGATTTTTCGAAGATACTCTCAAATGTTTAAACAAAATCTCTGAAATACAGTGAAGTCCTTGATTTATTGTGAGCACATTCTTTGAAAATGGATTAAAATATTATTATCAAATTCAGTGAAAACCATTAAATTCGTCCCTGGAATTAATTTAAATTATTTTTTGCCATTCTCTAATATTTTCATCAATTTTTCATGGATAGTCCACGGAAGAATCATTTGTCAGTCAAACGATGCAGAAGTGTTTAATCGCACATTGTAAATAAAAAATGCATTTTTCTCAGATTAATGTTCCTTTCAACGTCAATAATCGTAGGCTTAATTGGGAAATTTCTACATAACTACTATTTATTCTTTTATTTTCAAAACTACTCCTTATTTCACATTGAAGTCTTCGAAAATTTCAAACTCATTTAATAATGTTTTAGAAGGACTTTTGTCGATAATAGATATATGAAAGCCTAAAAAATTTATCCGACTAGCTCCCGACTGGTGCATGACTCTTAGCGGGACCAGTTTACTAATTTTTACCAGCGGACAAGAAGATTTCGGATATTTAAAAAACACATGCTTGTGAAATTCAACATATTCTGCTCTATTTTAACATCTCCCTTCATTTATTTTTGGCCAATTTTTTTACTTTCAGCGAGCTGGATTATACAGTGTGGGATAGCTATCTAAAAATGGTCGAATCTGACCCATGAGAAACTCATAGTATGCGTTATTATTATTCACAAGCCTAAAAATATCAGCATTACGAGTGGTAAAGCCTACAGCCCGAACGAGAACAGCAAAGAGTCTATCACCCACCACCAAGGCAGAACCGCGATCCCTATTAAAAAAGTGACGGTCTTGTAGATGCGATGATACAGTGAAGACATGGGTTTCTGTAATTTGCATTATCTGCACTTGCATAACAGCTCGTACTTTGCCAGAGGCATTCCAAGCAATAACAGTAGGATGTATGTCTACCGGTAGGGCTTCTTCAGCAGGTAGTATCGGTCGACTCAATCCACTTCTAGGGATTTCTGGATGAATCACAAGCAAGTGAAGAGATAACTCGTCATGAACATGACTTATTTCGTGAGTTAGAATAGGACCCCTACCCACTTCACCAGATTTAACTGTATACACCGTTGGGTCTTCATAAATACATGCCTGTGGAACTAATACATGTTCAGGTGTGACTATAACACCTGTACAAATTTGGTGGTTCCCCACACAAATCTTCACAATGTGGAGAAGATTAGCATACATCCAGTCTCCGTGTCCTTGTGAGGTGTGACCAGGACCCAAACTGCGATCGGGAACCATGTGACCAGGAACCATACGTTTTGTACGAAGGTGAAGATCTGATGCGTTTTCTGCAAGCATGAAAAATTAATCATTCAGTATTCACTGTTTTGGTTAAAAAAAACGTTTGGAGTATTGTTCAGAGAAATGGCTCATTTTTGTGATGTTTTGAAATAAAATTATTATGTATGTTTTCTTTTTACGATCAGATAATATTACAGGATGCCGTGCACTTTTGTGGTGTTTCGATAAGAAGCATGTCTCTCAAAAAATACTTTCCGAATCATTCCCTCTACTTGTAGACGAGGATTATATCGATATCTCCATTTCAAGAGAACCGCTCGCGAAGTATAATATACGTCTGAAACTGAAGCTCTGGTTCGGTATATTGCACTACACTGTTAAAAATGTTTGGAATTCTCCAACACTTCTACAATACAAGCGTACGGTAAAATTGCAAACACGGTATTGAAATGAAGAAATTACAATACATGTATTGTAAGTGTTGTAAATCGTGAAATCACCTTCGAGCATTCCAATACATGTATTGTAGCGTCGATGAGTTGAAAATTGGGCACAAGTAATTCACGGAATTGATGGGATTCTCGGATTTCATGGAACTTCAGGAATTCACGGAATTAATGGAATTCAAGGAATTCACGAAATTCAAGCAATTTGCGAAATCCACAGAGCTTATGGAATTCAAGAAATTCACGGAATTCATGGAGTTCGCGAAATTTAATGAATTCATGAAATTCAAGTACTCCATGAAATTCATGGAATTCACGGAATTAACAAAATTTAAGAATTTCAGGATATTTATAAAATTCACAAAATTCATGGAATTCATGGGTTTCGAAATTCACGGAGTTTATGGAATTCAAGCAAATCACAGAATTCAGAGAATCCACTGAATTTATAGAATTCACAGAATACGTGGAATTATTACAATTTAATAAATTCTCGGAATTCACTGTATTCACGGAATGCGCGAAATTTATGCCATTTAAGGAATTTACCAAATTTGCGGGAATTCAAGGAATTCATGAAATTCATGGAATTCACGGAATTCAAAGAATTCATAGAACTCTAGGAGTTTGAAGAATTCATGACAAACAAGGAATTCCATGAATTTCGCGGCTTCGATGAACTCCATGAATTCCATGAACTCCATGAATTCCGTGAATTTCATGAATTCCATGAATTTTGCGAATCTCATGAATTCCGTGAATTTTACGAATCTCGCAAATTTCGTAAATTCCTTGAATTCCACAAATTTCGAGAATTCCTTGAAGTACATAAATTCCATGACTTTCGCAAATTCCGTGAATTCCTTGAATTCCGTTCATTCCGTTCATTCCATGAATTTTGAGGATTCCATTGATACAGTAAATTTTATGAATTCTGTAGATATTCATGAACTTCGTAAATTTCATGAACTTCCTCAATTTCATGAATTTCATGAATTCCGTCAATTGCATGAATTTTGTGAATTTCATGAATTCCGTGAATTCCATGGAATTGATGAATTCCATGAATGTTGCGAATTCCATTCATTCTGCGAATTCCATTATTATTATTATACCATTAAGCCATTTCCCTTTCGGGGTAGGCGTGACTTGCTCGGTTGGAAAGTAGTGGGATAGGTATATAGGTGTAAAGTAGGTCGTTATATGGTATAAGGTAGATAGGTATATAGGTATATATGTGTTAGGTATAGATATTTTAGATTGATCTGGAGTTTTCGTGTTATTTATTCAAATGACACGTTCACTCCGCAACACTGCTCCGACCCAGGTTGCTGATCAATCTCTCTAACGATCACCCCAAGTGAGGAGCCTCACAAAATTGTTATGTATGGTTCCCCACTTGGGCCCATTAGTATCCAGGGTCTTTGTTTCAGGCATCATTCACTCTATTGTCACTCTGTTTATAAACTATTTGTCGCCACACTTTTCTGTCCCGGCATACTACTCTAGCTTCCTTTACGTCCATGCATTTCTTCATGCAAGCTCTTCTGTTCCTATGACTTCTTATGTCTCTTCGGATTAATGTCTCATTTACAGATTCTAACCATTCTTTCGGCGGTCTGCCTCTGGGCATTCTGCCATTTACTTCACCTTTATATACTTGCTTCGTCAGTCGTTCATCTTTCATTCTTTCAAGCGTCTCTCCTGTACCACATTCTTTGAGGATTATCTCGTTTCATTCTGCGAATTCCATTCATTCTGCGAATTCTATTCATTCTGTGAATTCCACGATTCCGTGAATTCCTTTCATTCAGTTCATTCCGTTCATTCCATGAATTTCGAGGATTCCATCAATACCGTGAATTTCATGGATTCCGTGAATTCTATGCATTGCGCGAGTTCCATGCATTCCGCGAGTTCCATTAATTCTGTGAATTCCACGAATTCCATGAATATCGTGAATTTCATGAATTCCATGAATTCCGTGAATTCTATGAATTCCTTGAATTCCGAGATTTCCATGAATTCCGCGAATTCCATGAATTCCATGACTTCCACGAATTCCATTATTTACGAGAATTTCGTGAATTCTTTGTATTTAGTGAATTCCTTGAATTCCGCTAATTCTTTACATTCCATGAATTCCCTAATTCCGTGGATACGCGCGCTATATACTATACATCAGCCAAAGTTTTGGCTCGGTCGGAAAGTATCTTTTTTTTACGTGGAACATGTGTCTTGAGAAATAATTTACATTTTTTTCCAATTTTTCGCTTCAACAGGGGTATTTCGATTCAAATATGATACAGAAGTGTTTGTGGCTACTGGACTTATATTGTAAAATTCCTATACATGTGAGGTAACATACCAATGCCAGCATTTGGAAACTACAACATTACGTATTGTAGCGTTACCTCACGTTTCGGAAATAAACTTCCATACATTCATCGGAAGTTTCCAACAAAAATGTTCACCTGTGTAGAGTCCCGCTATAGTAGCCGTTTTGGGGGTACCCTTAGTCAACAGGAGACTATCTGGGAAATATACAAACCGTTCTTCTTCTCCTTCTTGCTTGAATGATTTTGCACCCTATCAATTCTTTGAAATTTTGCGAAATTACTTGACATGCATTTGGGCTCTTTGAATTTATTTTTCAATTATTTTTCATTCCCTGACATCTCCCGAATTGAGAGAATTCATGAAATTTAGGGAATTTCGAATATTCCAGTATTCTGGAATATTCAAGGGATTGTCGAGTAGAAATAGCGCCACTTGGCCCCACTAAAAGTCGGGCACAGGTCGGGGGCTAGTCGTTCTAATTCACCGTGACGAACTAGGCAAATACTGGTCAGTTGTCCCGACTAACCGTCGACTTAAAGTGGGGCTAACTGGTCGGGTACCCGACCAGCCCCCATTTGAATTTCCACAAGGGTTTTGAGAGACTCAGAAATACACAGAAATAATGGAATCACGAATATTCATGGAATTTCAGGCATTGTGAATGATAAGGGAACTCAGGGAATTTCGCATATTCAAGAAATTCGGGGAATCGCCTATTGACAAGGAATTCAGAATGTAAAATTTTCAAATAAATCGCATTTAATGATTATTTCGTGAACCCAACAAAAAAAAATTATAGGCTCGTAATTCTTAGACACACTGCCAGTGTTCTGACGCAATTATTTGATCTAACATTATTGTTATCATTCAAGATTTCTCATTGACATAACATAGACTCTCGCATACTTCAGAAATTGAAATAACTCAGGTAATTCAAGAAATTCAGGTTATTCAATACATCAAATTGAGATTATTCAAGGAGTTCAGAGGTGATTCTTTGAGACGACTAACGACAGAGTTGTAGAGTTTTGTCGTACACTCCGAGCGCGGTTTTTGTTACGTAACGGTATCAAAAATTGATTTCTGCACTGCATTCATGGAATGTTCGCTTTTCCAGGCAAGTATAGCGAGCGGGAAGCGACCATCTCCGAAACCGTGGCAAAGACCAGTTATAAAAATCCTTCTTCTAGCTACCGAGCTTACGCACTTTGAACAAGATTACTTTTTCAGCTATTGCCTTGTAATTTTTGATTGAAAACTACTTTCCACTACTTCCGAAATCAGAAACTCATCAATTCCCGAAAAATTGGGTTTTCTTGTTTTTAAAATAAAAAATTCCTTGCATTTGTTACACAAAAATGTCGCGTGCGAAAGGTGCTGAAAGTAAGCAGTTTTTGACTCTTGTAAAGTTAACAATAGTTGCCATCGGCAACTATTGTTGCCGAAACTTATTGAGAATATCAGTTCACTTACTATGATCATCTTCCAAGACACTTCCAAGAATCCCTTGAAATGAAATGCCACCAAAAATTAAGAGATTCAAATATATTATTTCCCACATTTCGAACACAAAATTAGATGCTCCAGATGAAGAAATCCCACTTCTTACCAATATTACACCAAAGGCGAGACTAAAGGCGAAAATGAATAATTTGATGACTGTGAATAGCAATCTTCTTCCAGATCATACTATATTTGCAGAGGCGACTTATTCTTATCAAACTCTTGATATTGTCTCCTCAAATCCACGCAGGATAATATCCGCCTTGAATAAATAAAAAACTGTTTCTTACACACAAGTTTTCTTATTGACCCAGAAACCAATTCGAAATAATTAAGGAAATAATTTTAAAGTTAAGAAAAATGTTTCTTGGTAAAAAAGTCATTTCTTCAAATCAAAGGTAAGCTCTATCAATAAAAAAAAATTTCCAACAGAACCGTTGGAAAATAGGACTGAAGATTATATGGTATGTAAGGATATTAATAGGGCGGAATGTAATTAGTCGAAAATTGATAATTGCAGTCTTGCTTCATATTCAAGCACGACCTTTAGAGCGGAATCTAAGTTCTGGGGATTACGCGCCTCTACTAAGCCTGCTATACAGGGTGTCCAAAAAGTAACTAAACACCTAAATAATTGTTCAGGTGAAATATTTTTTGAAAATTTCTAGGTCATTCTTGAAGTAACTTTCAACGTAGAATCCAATGGTGACCTTGAATTTGACACTGAGCTCGTCCTCCAAGGTTATTTCAAGATCAACTTTGTTTTTTTAAAGGGGAACCCCTTTTTTGGCAACGGAAATCGAAAGAGCGGGAAACTTTACGTCCAAACAGGTACTCAGTTCATGAGTCAAGGGTGACCTTGAACTTCTGCTGAAGGTTATTAGGCTTGACCCAGGTATGGGGCGGGTCCTATCTGTACTGCTGCGGCTCAGGTGTTCACGAAAAACTTCAAGGTTATTCTTGAAGTAACTTTCAACGAGGAATGCAGTGGTGATTTTGAATTTTACTTTGGGCTTAACCTTCAAGGTTATTTGAAGGTCAACCTTGTTTTTTTAATTGGGAACCCCTATTTTTGACAACGGCATTCGACATCGACCTTTTTCGTGAACACCTGAGTCGAAGCAGTACAGATTGGATTCGACCCATGCCTGGGTCATGCCTAAAAACCTTCATGAGAAGTTCAAAGTCAACCTTGACCGTTGACCTGAGTACATGTTTGGACGTAAAATTTCCCGCTCTTTCGATTGCCGTTATCAAAAGTAGGGGTTCTCACTTTAAAAAACTGTGTTGACCTTGCAATAACCTTGAAAGTCAAGCTTAGGTCAAATTCAAAACCACTACTGGATTCTTCGTTAAAAGTTAATCCAAGAATGACCTCGACCTTTTTCTTGAACAGCTTAGCCGAAGCAGTACAGCTTGGTCCCGACCCATACCTGGGTCAAGCCTAAAAACCTTAAGCTGAAGCTCAAGGTCATCCTTGACCCATGACGTAAATACATGTTTGGACGTAAAATTTCCCGCTCTACAATGCCTACTGCGGAGCAGGATTGAGATGAGAGACCCACGTGCGTTGAGACTTGACGGTGCGTTTGAAAGTACGCATATTTTAGGTTTAATCATAAAATAAGGCATATTCACGGAAGCCAAACTAAGCTTAATGCATGCATGCATGCATTAACGCATACTGGTTGATAATTTTTAGTAGATTACGACCACATTTTATGAAAGAAACTCAATTTTATGAACGATCCTCTTTTCTTAGAATCCACTTTTGAAAATCAAATCAAGAGTCAGCCAACATCAGCAAGGGACTAATGTCTATGAATTCAGTTCTTTTATCAAATTTTCCGAGTGCAGTATCATTTAATTCAAATTTTGAAGCAAAATGTGCATCCTAACTCGTAAAATCTTAGAAGGAGTACACGAAGAATTCACAAAATTGATTCTGATAGAAAACCCAGTTTTTTCGGAGAACCTAAGACAATAGAAGAAAAAGCAAAACACGTCACATGCCGTACACCAACGCTTACCAATTTCGAGCGAGAACAAAAAAAAATCTGCAGCAGAAAATGTTGACCATAAAGTTGACATTAAGGAGTTCTAATAACAGACAGGGGTCCCTCGGCATCGCCAGGGAAGTAAGCCGAGGCAATAAATACCTCTAGCATCTCTCCATTACTGCGCCTTAGTCTCACTTCAATAACGGTGAGGTCTGTAGAACAGAATTTAGGCACCAAAATCGCATCCATACCCTTGACGGCTATGCATGCGCTTGGTGTTTTTTCGCGTGGCCACTTATATATGGAGCCACATCCTGACAATATTAGTGTGTGAAGAAAATAACGAAAAAAAGGCTCGAAAAGATTTAAGGCTGGTCGGAAATGCAAGTAGATGACAGGGGGAGAGCAAGGAGAAAGTTATTTGGAAGAGGGTGGAGAATATCATAGAAGATAAAGTGTGACAGCGTATGACTGAAAAGGAGGAGAGGGTGGATAGGGAAAGGATAAAGTGCAATGGAGTTGAGAATGGAAGAAAAAAAAAACGGCAGGTAGGAGAAATAATATTGTGATATAAGGGTTAAGGCTAAAAAGCGGGGAAGAAAGAGAGGGCATGGAAGCACTGCCACACAGCATATGGTGGGTTAAAGGCAAGGTGGACAAAGTTAGGCTGGAGGGTAGAAAGGAGGAGGAAGTGGTGGTTGTGGAGTTGGAGAGCTGGTAAGAGAAGTTGGAGGTAATGCGAAATAAAAGTAGGATAAATAATGAGGGAGTTTTCATGGTTTCACGATTTGACGAGAAAGAAAAGGAAGGTGCAGAGAATGCTGAACGCCAGGGTTAGAAGTGAGATGAGTGAAGAGAGAGCGGCGAGAGTAGGATATCAGAAAATGAAAGTGGATGAAAAAGTGTGGGTGTGGGACGAGGAGAGAGAGCATCTGGAGGAAGTACAGGGGAATTTGTTTTGTAGTAGTCTATCTCACGTCTCACGACCGTGAGATAGGCAGGAGCAGTGTGCCCCCTTCCACCAAACACTTCGGAATAGGCTCTTCCGACTTAAGAGACCAGAAGGTCTTGATACCATCTGGTCCCGAAGCGGAATAGTTTTTCATGCCTCTTGATACGTTTTTCAGCTCCTCGGTAGAAATAGGTGGGCATTCCTCCTCAGGTGTCATGAGGGCACTGCACAGCTCTTCGCAGCAATTTATATTCTTCTAATATTTTTTAAGTAGATGCTAGACATCGTAGGCTTTTCTCCAGAATCCCTCGACCTCCTCTGGTGTGGGCGGGAGGACGACAGTAAGTGGAGACTCTTGAAAGACTCGAGATGGGTCAGACAAAAACTGTTGATTTTCTCTGACCCGCCTCTCTCTTCGCTCTAGACTTCGCCTAGCGTTAGATAGTACTAGTATTCTGTGAACAATATGCTGCCTGATGGCTTTGACTTGTTGAGTGTGTGATGACGGATCCGCAGTTCGCGCGCGACCTTGGGAGTGAAAGTCCTGCCAGATGTTATCTAGTCAATGACAGTTTGCATGCGGGACGCGTGCTGCCTTGCTCAGCCTATCTTTGTGCTGAGCTAATGCATTCGCCTCTTCGTCTTATGATCAACCGTTGGTTATGTTTTACGGTTTGCGTCTGCCAAAGCTGTCGCTGCATTATACGCACTACAATTGATATTGCGGAGGTCGGCTTCTTCGGAAAAATCTCCACGAAGCTCATCATCCAGTTCAGCTAGGTCTTCGGGCTTGAGAGAAACCTGAATGTTGATGTTCCTCCGGGTCCTGAATCATCGCTCTTCTTCTATTGAACGCCTGCTCGCGGTTGGTCTCAATGTCGCCTCTTTTTCTCTATTGCCGGCTTGTTCTGGCTGCGGTTGACTATGCGCTCCGCTTATATAACCCCATTTCCGGACTTCCTCGGCACGGTTTCGCAGACGTCTTTGCAAAAAATGCGAGAACTCTGGGTGTTCCTCGCACCACAAAGTATGCAGTCGCGCCATGTCACCTTTCCGTTCAGGGGCCATACTGGTATCATGGCACTCCAGCAGGACGTCTCTGAGTCGATCCGTCCACTTGAAAGTAATGAGATTATGCTGGTCAATCGCATTGACTCCGTTTCGATTGGCTGCCCCAACTCTAGGGTAGTTCGCATTTTTTGTTTTATTTGCGTTAATTTTGAGGTCCACGTTCCTCATGCTTGTATTTATTTTGTTCAACATTCTATGCAAGTCTTCGATTGATTCTGCCATAACAACCGCGATCAATGGTCGACTTACTGGGCTTCGTCAAGAGGTCTGAGATCAGCTGCTGAGAGTGGATAAGTTAGGGTGTGGCACAATAGGCTCTATAGCTTGAGCGCCAGGTGAGCTCTCCATGGGCTTCTTGCCCGTATTTAAACTAAACCAACCTTATGTAATATTCAACATTCAGCGTTTTCCTTTTTCCATATAAATTATGCCTTGAGAAATACTGAAACTTAAGTCAAAACATGTTGGCAACCAAAATCATTTCCAAAATAATTTTCATTTCATTTTTATTTTTATGACGTCACTACTTGGTCGGTAAGGCAGTTGCTTCAGTGAATTTTTTAGTTAATAGCCCTGACTTCAGGTGCCGCCACTGTCAACTTTCCACTTACATATAGTTACAGAACCTTGCTTGGTCGGTAAGTGACCCCGTTCCTGTATAACTCTACCGTTAGGGCTTCTTCAGCAGGTAGTATTGGTCGACTGAATCGACTCAGGGCAGGGATAGGTGGATCAATCAGGAACAAGAGAAGAAGCGGTACTCCTCCATATGTAGGACTTATTTGGTGAGTTAGTATATGACCCCTATTCGGTACACCAGATTTAACTTCGTACATTGTTGGCTCTCTATCAATGCATCGCACAGGAACTAGGATATGTTTAGGCGTGACTATAACACCTGTACAAATTTTGTCTTTTTCCAAACAAATCTTCACAATGTGGACAGCACCAGTATACATCCAGTCTTCGTGCCCAAATAAGGTGTGACCAGGAACCATACTGCCACCAAGAGCCATGTGACCACGAACCATGTCATCAGGAACCATACGTTTTGTGCGGAGGTGAAGATTTGAATCGTTTTCTGCAAGTATGAAAAATTAGTATTTTTCTTTTTACGATCAGATAATATTACAGGATGCCGTCCACTCCTGTAATATTCCGATAGGGAGCACATCTTTTAAAAAATACTCTTTCAATCATGCCCTCTAGGCGAGGATCATATCGACAATTTCATGTTCAGAGAACCGCTCGCGAAGTATGACATGCGTCTAGAACTCCGAAGCTCTGGTTTGGTATATTATTTGGAATTATTTTTAATTCACATAAATTACTTTAGATTAACATTCAACTCTTTTGAATTCTTTTGCACCCTATGACTTCTTTCAAATTTCGTGAAATCACTTGGAATGCATCTGGGCTCTTTGAATTTCTTTTTTGATTCTTTTCAGTTCCTTGACATCTCCTGAATTGATAGAATTTGAGGAATTCAGAGATTTCATGAAATTCAGAGAGTTTGAAGTTTCTGACAGGGTGTTACATATAATGAGTTAATCTCTGCAAAAGGTAACGATTATTTTGTTCTTGGATAACAAAAATACATTTAGCATCCACTTTGACAAAAACTTGAGCATGTAATTTTTCGATTTTATAAGTAAAAATGTCTAATATAAAATGCGGCTTGCATTTTGGAAATGTAATTTGAACAAAATTAAATATTTAAATCTCTAAGAATGTATAAAAGAAATTTTGGTATTAATTCAACGAGACTTTAAGACTTTTCATGTGCTCTTAAATTTCGGAAAACTATAAATACGAATATCGAGAAAACCATTTTTTCTCTGTTTGTTTTCAAGAAAAGAATTTTAAGTTCCATATTTATGATGAAAAAGTCTTAAGCTGCACAATCGTGTGGAACTGCCTCTTTTCTGCACTTGTGGCAAAATATATTATATTATCGCTGAGTCTGTAATATTTATTGGGAATATCAGTTCGCTTACTATGATTATCTTCCAAGACACTCCCAAGAATCCCTGGGAAGAAAATGCCACCAAAAATTAAGAGCTTCGAATATATTATTTCCCACATTTCGAACACGAAATCAGATGCTCCAGATGAAGAAATTCTACTTCTTCCTAATGTTACGCCAAAGGCAAGACTGAAGACGAAAATGAATAATTTGATGCCTGTCAATAGCGATCGTCTTCTAAATCATACATTATTTGCAGAGTCGACTTATTCTTATCAAACTCTTGACATTGCCTCCTCAATTCCACACAGAATAATATCCGCCTTGAATAACAGAAACAGTTTCTTTGACACAGGGTTTTTCATTGAACCAGAAACCAATTCAAACTGGATGAAATAATTTTAAAGGTAGGAGAAATGTTTATTGGTACAAAAAATAATTTCTTCAAATCAAAAGCCAACGGCGATACCACGCTGAAAACACCAATTCTTGTAAGATCACTGAAGTTAAGCAGTGTTGGGCGCGGTTAGGACTTGGATGGGTGACCGTTGGGGAATACTGCGTGCTGTTGGCCCGTCGTGGGTGTGGTCAACCCACACTAGTAGTGAAGAATCCACCTAGAAACACTACCCGAATCGAGTAGTGTGAAGCCTAGTTCGAAAGGAAAATGGCTTAATGGTATAAAAAAAAGTAATTTCTGTCAATCAAAGAAGCTCTTCTTCAACTTCAAAATTTTCTAATTTTTGTAAATTTCGGGCCATCCATGAATAACGTGACAGCTTTTAAGAAACAGGGGGTTCAAAAAATGTTGCAATTTGCTACACAGGAGGACACAACTTATTAAATATTACCTTAGATTTGGGAATCTACTTTTCTAGAATAAGCTGAAAGTAAATGTGCCTGAAATAATAATAAAATAACCCATAGAAAAAATTCTGCACACCAGAGCAAAATTTCATCTTCAAAACAAATTTCAGGAACATACGTAAACAATATTAAATAATTGGAGATGTGTACTACTAATACATATTAAATAGAGGTGTGCAGTCGTTCATTCGAATTTTCAATACAAAAAAGACGACTGGATCATTACATTTTTCAAGAAAAAAGAAAATTTAACTGTATATCGAACCGGCTTGATTTCCTTGGATTATTACCATTTTTTTTAATCAAAATAACTTCTCATTTTTTTTGTTAAAAAATTGATCCAAAAGTCAAGACGAATCTTCAGAATTCTACTCATTGGAATATTCGAATAAATCGAATTTCAAAGATTCGATTTGACTTTTGGATTCGCTTTTCTACCAAAAAGGAGTTGTTTTGATTTAGAAAATTGTAATGGCTTAAGGAAATGAAACTGGTTTAATGTGCATTCAAATTTTTTTCTATTTCCAAAAATCAGATTTTTCAAGCGCGTCTAAATTTGTATGAAAAATTAGGAATAGACAACTACACGCCTCTAATATTGAAGAAGCTTTCTGATGTTTTGCGTTTTCGAAATCTTTTTGAAATGTGTCTATCTTGAAGATTTACAATTGATGATTCTATCATTTTCAATGTGTATAATTTAGAAAGAGGCAGTATTAATGATTCACAATTGAAAGTCTTGAATTTTGAAAATCCAAAAATCTAAATTTACAATTGAAAATTCTTTAAATATGAAGACTCGCGATTCAATATTCTCCCATTTCAAGGTATGTAATTGAACAATGATTGATTTAGAATGTTTGTACTTTGAAATGGTGTAGTTTCAGACGTTCTTTTTGGAATGTATTCCAATTCTTCTTCAATTTGAAATACTTTCTCTTACATTTTCGATTATGATCCATTTGAGGATGATATGGAAAGAATTGAGGAAAGGATGGAAGACTTGCTAGGCGAAAGAGAGGAAGGTATGGTGGTATTAGGTGGGGAACCCAATGCTAGGATGGGGCGGGAGGCGGGCCTTTACGAGGAAGAAGAGAGCTTCGAAGGGAAATCAACGGATAAGATAATAAATAAGGAGAGGGAAATTCTAAGGGACTGGATGAAGGAGAGAGGCTGGGCGGTTGCGAATGGTATGGTAATAGAGGACAAAGAAGGAGAATACACATATGCAAGTAAGGTGGGAGATTCGCAGTGGAAGGGGGGGGGGGGGTAGAAGGAGATCATCAGCCATTAGGTTTATGGATAAGGGGGGAGAGCAGTGAAAGGCAATGTGGGGAAGAAATGTAGATGGGGGAGAGGGTCGAACTGGACAAGGGAGGCGATAGAGAAATTTCAGGAGCTGTAAGGCAAGGCATGCTTTGGAGAGAAGTCAATGGAAGATATATGGAAGGATTTCAAACAGAAAGTGTAAGGGTTTGTGCGAAAAATAGTATTCAGAAAGAAGAAGAAAGGAATGGTGAAGCCGTGGTGGAATAGGGAATATATAAAGATGAAAAGCAGGTGGAGAGGAAATACAAGAAGTGGGAAGAGAAACTGTGAAAAGGAAGGAGTACGTAGAACTGAGTAAGGGATTTAAATCGATGTGCGAGATGAAAGGAAAGGAAAAAGGAGAGAGATCTGGGAGAGGAGTTCGGAAGTGTCAAGACAGAGGAGGACGTGTGGAAGATAATAAATAGATTTAGGAAGCGTAAAGTGGGAATAAGCGAGAAGAATGGGAGTGAGGAATGAAGGGAATTTTTTGAAGAATCATTTTAGGCCTTTCAATCGAGGAAGAGAGATGATAGGAGTAGAAGAACGTGGGAGGCAGAGATAGAGCAGTTGAATGATGGTGAGATAGAGAAACAGGCAAGGAAGTGAAGAAGGTGGAAAGCAGCAGGACTGAACGGGGTAGAAAACGAAACCTGGCTTTTAGTAGTAAAGGATGTATAGGGGGGCATGGGATTCCCAGAAGGTTGAGAGAGGGGTTAATATTGCCACTGTATAAGTAAGAAGATAGGGATAGGCGGAAAATTATAGAGGATTACGCGAATGCATACAGCGTATAAAGTATACACGATGGTGATGGAGAAGAGGCTGCGAAACGATGCTGGGGGAAAGGATTATTTCTGGAGAAACAGGTGGGCTTTAGGGCGGGTAGAAGCACTATCGACAATATCAATGTTCTGCAGCACGCGGTGGTTAGAGAATTAGCGAAGAAGGGGTCGAGAGTGTACGCGTTTTTTGTGAGGTTGTGGAAGGCATTGGAGAAGAGTGTAGTAGAGAGAGAGCTGATCAAGAGGGTTAGGGAAGATCTATGAAGAGACGGAAGATAAAGTGAGAGGAGGGGAGGGGATTTTGGAGAGGTTCTAGATGGATAGAGGATTGAGGTAAGGGTGTCCGCTTGTCCAAAAGCTTTTTTCGATTTTAATTGTGGATATGGCAAGTAAGCTACATGCCGGAGTGGTAGGAGAATTCAGGGTAGGAGAGGTTAGGATTTGGTCACTCGCATATGCAGATAACACAGTGTCGCTGTCAAGAACCGAGAAGACCTTAAAGGACAAGATGAAGTGGTTAAAGCGATACCTGGATGAAAATAGATTAGAGCTGAATGCGAAGAAGTGCAAAGTTATGGTGTTCAGAAAAGATGGTGGGAGGGTTAAGGAAGGGGAGTGGAAATGGAAGGGAAAGGAGGTGCCTGGACTTCTTGTTTCGGAGAAATGAGGTAGTGAATGGTCACATAAAAGAGAGAGTGAGAAGTGCAAATATAGTGACGAGGCAGGTGTGTGGGTTGGGAAAGAAGTTATTTGCGGATAATTTTGGAAGAACAATAAAATTTTTTGTCAAACTAGTGATGCGTGTGCGAGTGTATGGATTAGATGAGTGGGGATGGAAGAAAAGTAAGAACGTAAGTAGGACACAGGAGAGGTATGGCGAATGGTATGGTAACAGAGGATGGAGAGGGAGAATACGCATGTGTAAGTAAGGTGGAAATGCCGGTAATAGACTATGTAGTCATGAATATGCAAGTGGACACTGGGGTTTGCAAGGAACACGCCCAATTATGTTGTCAGGAGACAACATAATTCTCCCAATTATGAGAGGAGAATAACAGTAGAGAGCTTAGGAAGATAAGGGTTTAGAAAAAAAGGTATTTCAGAACGAATGAAGTGCAGATGAAGCAAGTGAGAAAGATGCCCTAGGAAGGTATATGAGATAGTTAAGAAAAATGGCAACTTAGAAACTTGATTTTTCAATTCTGTAGATTTTAATTTCAAAGCAAGAAATCAGTACTCAAAGGTTTGAGTATTTACTTTCGAGCGCTTGACTCTACAGTAGGGAATTAAGCTTTCATAAGTAAAAACATATGCTTGCGAATTTTGACATATTCTGCTTCATTTTAGCTTCATGTATTGTCTTTGCTATGGTTGTAATATGAAATTAATGAATCGACGAAGTGAGTTCAAATATTAATTTATTTTAAAACACACACCCGATTTATCCGAATTCATGAGAGTTGCCACCATGGAATTGGAAATTTCAAAGTGGTTTGGTACGAACAAGACAGTAAAATTTTATACTTTCATTTACAAGTTTTTAAGGAGTTGAAAGAAATAGAAAGTTCGTAGTTCTGGTATTTGAAGAATTTTTAAGTGACAAAAAAAAATCCTAAATTTGTCAATTAGGAAATTGTTACAGATTGTACAGATGTGATTCGGTATTTAAATATGGTTGGATGTATGCCATGAGCCACCCATAGTATTCGTTATTATTCACAAGTATGAAAATATCATTAATATGATTTTCGATATCTCCAGCCCGACCGAGAACAGCAAAGAGTCTGTCACCTACCACCAGGGCAGAACCACGATCCATTTTCAGTAAGCAACGTGCTGGTAGATTTGATGGTGCAGTGTAGACCAAGTCTTCTGTAACCTGCACTATCTGCACTTGCGTAATAATTCGTACATTGCCCCTGGGTCCCCAAGCAATAATAGTAGGATGCAAGCCTTCCGGTATGGCTTCTTCAGCAGGTAGTATTGGTTGATTGAATACACTTCCTTCAGTGATACGTGGACGAATCAGAAGCAATCTGAAAGGTTCGGAGGGAAATATATGAATTATTTCGTGATTTATGATGGGACCCCTATTCGGTGGTGCACCAGACTGAATTGTGTACGTCGTTGGCGGTCCACGAATACATGCATAAGGAACTAAGATATGTTCAGGTGTGACTATAACACCAGTAGCAATTTTTCTGGCTCCTCTGAAAATCCGCACAATGTGGATAGCACCAGTAAACATATATTCTCCGTGTCCTTGTGAGGTGTGACCAGGACCCATACTGCGATCAGGAACCATGTGACCAGGAAGGATGTGAACAGGAACCATACGTTTTGTGCGAAGGTGAAGATTTGATGTGTTTCCTGCAAGTATGAAAAATTCATCATTCAGTATTCACTGTTTTAGTTCAAAAACAAATTTTGAGTGATGTTCGAAGAAATGGCTCATTTTGTGACGTTTCGAAATAAAATTATTATGTGTCCTTTTTGCGATCAGATAATATCACAGGATTGCGTCCACTCCCGCAATGATCTAAATAGAAGTAGATCTTTGAAAAACAGTCCCCCAAATGTGGGTTATGCCCTCTTAGCGAGGATCATATCGACACCTCCATGTGAAGAGCGCCGCTCGTGAAGTATACGCCTAAAACTCTGAAGTTCTGATTTGGTATATTCTTTCAAATTATTTTCAATCTATATACTTGGAGAACAATGAGACTGAAGGTTTCGATATTCAGTACACGAATTGTTTAATGATTATAAAATTTCAGAAATAGATGCACAAATGAAAAACTAATGTCTCTCCTATAAAGTTCGTTTTCTCAAAAAAGAATGGAAAGCGTAAATTACTATAGAGGAATTCATGGAATTCAGAGAAGTCAAGAAATTTAGAGAATTCATAGAATTAACGGAATTCATGGCATTCCGAGAAGTCAAGATATTACGAGAATTCAGAGAATTGACGTAATGCAGAGAATTGAAGGAATTCAGAGAATTCGGAGAATTTTGAGAGAATTAGAAAAATTCAGAGAATTCCAAAAATTCAAGGAACCCACAGAATTAGTGGAGTTCAGAGAATGTATGAAAATCAGAGAATTCACGGAATTAAGAAAATTAGAGGATTTCAGAAAATTCGAGGAATTTAGGGAATTTCGAATATTCCAGTATTTTAGAGTATTCAAGGGGATTTTAAGAGATTCAGAAATACAGACAATTAATGAAATTCCGAATATTGGCGTAAAGCCAACAAAAAAGCAATTATAGGCTGGTGATTCTTACACATAGAGCCAGTGTTCTGACGAAGTTATTTGATCTAATATTATTGTTATCATTCAAAGTTTTTAATTGACATAACATACTCTTGCATGTTTCATGAAACGGTGAATATTACGCAGTCATTGTTATAATAATGACTCTTAGGTAGATTATTGATGGTGTTTTAAGCGATGTTTTTTGTCTGAGTACAATACATATTGTTTTTGACATACTTCAGACCTCTTAGGTAGTCAAAGATTTCAGGAAACTTAGATATTTTCAGGGATTCCAAAGCATTTGAGTAATATACGGTATACAGAGAATTCAGAAAATTGGCGGAATTTCAGGAATTCGTCCTTGTCAATGAAATTAGGATATTCAAGGAATTCAAAAATCAAGGAAATGCGATAAATCCATATCCTATGCAAGAGGTTCTGAAATTAGGCAGTTTCCACTCTTGAGAGGTTTACAGTATTCGCCATCGACCCCTCTTCGGATCGTTTACAGCTCGCCTTAAGCTTCACACTCGTGTGGAACTGCCTCTTTTCCGCACGTGTGACACAATATACTATGATATCGCTAAGGTGCTAATATTCATTGTAAATATCAGTTCACTTACTATAATTATCCTCCGAAAAACTCCCAAGAATCCCTTGGAACAGAATGCCACCAAAAATTAAGAGATTCAAATATATTGGTTCCCACATTTCGAAGACGAAATTAGATGCTCCAGATGAAGAAATTCTACTTCTTACCAATGTTACACTAAAGGCGAGACTGAAAATAGAAATGAATAATTTAATGACTGTGAATAACGCTCTTCTTTCATATCCAACTTTATTTGCAGTGCCTATTGATTCTTATCAAACTTTTGAAATTGTTTTCTTACTTCTACACAGAATGATATCTGCCTTAAATGAAAGAAACTGTTTCTTCAACATAACTTTCTTTATCAATCCAGAAACAAATTCAAAATTGAGTAAATAATTTCAAAGTGAAGTAGAATTTTTATTGGCTCAAAAAATAATTTCTTCAATTCAAAAGGAATTTCTGTCAGTCAAAGAATCTTTTCTTTGACATTAATTTTTTTTTCAATTCCTTCAAATAAAGATTCAATATAATTACTGAATATGCCCTTAGATTTAGTCATATACTTTTCTTGATTAAGCGGGAAGTAAAATAATCGAAATAATACAAAAATAACTGATACAAAAAATTCGGCACACAAGTGCGAAATTTTTTCTTCAAGATCAATTTCAGGAACGTAAAAAACATTAAATAATTGGATATGTGTACTAGTGATTGAATTCTTTTATATTTTTTGAAATTCTGTGAATTATCTGAATTCCTTAAATTCTTTAAAATTCCTCAAATGGATCTATCTTTCTTGAATTCCTCGCATGATTTTGATTTCACTCACAGAATTTCAGGAATTCGCGGAATTCAATAAATTCACGGAATTCTAGGAATTCTAGGAGTTCATGAAATTTAAAAAATCCTGAGAACATACGGGATCCATGAATTTCGTTGAATTCAAGAAATTCATGGAATACATGAAATTCAAGAAAATTCGTGGAATTCGCGGAATTCAAGGAATTCATGGAATTCATGAGCATTAAGGTGTTGATGGAAATAATGGAATTTGCGGAATTCAAGGACTTCATGGAATTCACGGAATTCTCTGAATCCACAAAATTCTCTGAATTTACAGAATTCTCTGCATTCAAGGAATTCAAAGAATTCGAGGAATTCGAGGAATTCAAGGAATTCAAGAAATTCAGTAAATTCTTTGATTTCCGTGAGATCCTTAAATTTCGTGAATTCCTTGAATTCTGTAAATTCCGAGAATTTCTTGAATTTCATACAATCCAAGAAATTCAGGAATCCCATTAGTACCTTGATTTTTTGAAATCCGTGAGTTCTCTGAATTTCTAGACTTCCCATCAGGGCTAGGACACTTTTTCCAATTTACGCAGAATTGATTTCCTTTAAATCTATTTCATAGTCATGACGTGATTAGTGATTGATGGTTTTAAAAAACCTTATTTTTCTTTAGATGTACACAAATTTCTGCAGGCTTAATTCTATCCTCTTGCGTCATCGCCGCAGTTCAGACCTAGGTCGATTTATTTTGAAAAAACTGAACCCCACTTTTTGCAGATTAAGTCACTTTTATCACCTGTCGAACACTTCTCTTTACAGTCGTAAATAATCAGTATGATAAATACTGGATGGTTTCGCCGTAAAGAAAGAAGTAAGGTGACGGAAAAAAAAAAAAATTTCGGTATGGAGAACGTCAAAAATCAACTCAGTTTGTTCCTTGCGGCAAAACCAACCAGTTTCTATGATACTGAGATTCATCAGTAGAAAGCACATACTTAAAAAAATATTCTACAATGCGATGAAGATTACTTGATTGATTAATGAATTTTTTATGTTCCATTTTTCTCCCGTAAGTTTTAATCACAAATTGGTCACAACTAGGCTGTACTGCAACATAAAGCTAGAACTTTCATATACGGAAATGAAATAGAAAATTGAAATTTCTAAGCATGAGGTCCCATACTTATAATATCAGTCAGTCAGATGAAGAATTTGATGAATTTGACGAACCTAATGCAAATCTAATCCGCAAATCTCTAATGCAAGAAAGTGTTTCGACAAAGAATCCTCGAAACCCAACCTCCCGAGTAGTGGTTCATCCTAAACTATCTTCACCGAACCCTGACTTCGAAATGGAAATGACTACCCCCTTAGAGTCTACAAACAATGTAGCTCCTAGTTTAAAACACAATGAAAACGGGAATTCTTTCGAGCAAAGGCCTAATTTGACTATAAATAAATGAAAAACTTCTAACAGGAGAACTATATATGAGTCTCAAAATAACGTTAGTAATGCTTCCAAATCGAGACATACTGATAGCTCCCGATTCCCTTACAATCACGAAACTCTGAAATCGAAAAATCTCTACACTAAAAATAACAAGGGCCCATTTACGGTTGAAATCGACTGTACTGCCAATCCTTCCATCCAAGTTGTCTCTAGGTAACATCCTACACAAAAATTTTAAGGATGTAGTTACTGAATGCAAAAAGAAGGTGTCATCTATATTTACTGTGCTTCGCAAATCCGATCCTGGTGCCCACAAAACTGTCGAAAACTTAAACAAAATAAACCCTAATCTCAAAGCCCACATACCTAACTTTAGAGTCACTCGTTTAGGCATTATGAGGAATGTTTCTGTAGATTTTTCGAGAGAAGAAATCAAAGAACATGCTACCAGTTATGCTCCTATCATTGGAGTCAAACGCTTTGAATGAAAAGACAAAGAGGGGAATCCGACTCCATGTGAAAAGCATTTGTAAAAACCTGCGATGCTCATTCTGCGGTGAAAACACCTACAATATAGATCAAATCTGCCCCGAAGTTTCTGACGATCCTAAATGTATGAATTGTAATGTGCCTCATCGGACATAGGAGATATAAATCTTAAGCAGTTAAATCAAAATCAAAACCTGAACTTCGCAGACCAGCACTATAGCAATGCTCTGAAGAAACCATCTTCCCCAATTTTTTTTCCTATACCCATTTCTCGTCTCCACTCCCTTGAAGAACACACACTAATCCATCCCAATCGTAATCTCCACCTATTCAACCCTTCTCCTACCTTTACTCGAGAGAACCAAGCCCTTCTGGTAATGGAACTCTTCTACAAAATCGACCCCTTAGCTCTCCATCTAGATCTCCTCATGAACATGATTTCATCCTTAATGGATTTACTCAAACTTTTTTCACCAATCATCTCCATCTTCCAGAGTGCGGGACTTGATCAAATCGTTAAATCCCTTGATTGAATAAAAACGCAAACCCTTTCATAGATATGGGATTTTTTAATTTTATATATCCTTACCTTTCAAGAACACGTTGAATTTCTGCGATTATGAGAAATTCAACTTAGTTAAGGATTATCCAGTGGAAAGACATTCCATTCAATCCGACTTCGGTTTATGAAGTTCTGGGTCATTTGGACATACTGACTATCTCTATTCCCTCTAATTGGGGCGAATCCATTATAATTAACGTTGACAAAAATCCTATAGCCCCTAATAGCTCTATCGACTGGGACACTCTCATCAATTCCTTTTCTGCACATTTTCCCTCCATATTCATTGGAGGTGACTTCTACTGGCACCATCAATCGTGGGGATACGACCTATCCTCTTTCTGCGGAAACAAATTATTAGAGGCCATTGGGAATTCTACTCTGAACATTCTCAATGATAATTTTCCTACGCGTTTTACCCGTCCCTTCAAAGCGAAATCAGCTATAGACCTCACTATTGTTTCAAGTAACCTATCCCCCCTGAGCGACTGGAAAGTTGATCAAGACGAAATGCGCAGTGATCATCTCCCGATCTCCACCATTGATGGAATTCCTTGCTCCTTCTTTGAGTTTTTCTTAAATAGATGTACAATTCGAAGACACACGCCCTCATTGATCCAACTCCTTTCTTAGCACTTCAATCATATTATAACCTCTTTCACTTGATTGATAATGTCCTCCACACAGCAGGTTTGAAAATTAAAAACAAACCCTTCAGAGATCATCCAAATCCTCCACTTCGATGGAATTAGGAATGCTCCACATTCGAAAAACAAAGGAAGGCCAAACTTGGCAGATATCGCCATAGGTGCACCTCTGAAAACTTTCTGAACCTTCGAAAATTTGAAGCCGCTACCAACCGGACCTTCAAAGAAACCAAAATACTAGGGTGTAGATCTTATTGTGAATCCCTATGTTCAACCTCTGAGATTTCTAACGTCTGGAACATAATTCGAGGCTTCAGACACAGATTATTATGTCCTCCTTCACCTACTACTTCCACTGATAGCACTGAAACCGTTAAAAAATGAAGGATTCCATAGAAAGATTCTACCACGTCGGTTGACCCACGATTGACCTACTTCCTATTCCTCCCCTTCCTGATTCCCCACCCCCTTACGTTGCCACCATAACTTCAAACCAACTTTCTGCACCATTCAGACTTCAAGAAATAAAACATGCTGTGAAAAACTCTAAAACCAAATCCTCTCCCGGCCTGGCTAGAATTAACTATGAAGTATTACAAAATCTTCCGAATAATATCCTCAATCAACTTCTAAGAGTCTACAATTAATTCCTAAACAAAGGTTAAGAAAACGGTTTCTTTAAATTAAAACAAATATTCTTCCAAGTGATTTTGAAATTATGAATATTTAAGATGTTTCCTATCTTCGATTATGGTCCATTTGAGGATGGGATGGAAGAATTGAAGAAAGGATGGAAGACTTGCTAGGCGAAAGAGAGGAAGGTATGGTGGTATTGGGTGGGGACTCCAATGCGAGGATGGAGAGAGAGGCGGGCCTGTACGAGGAAGAAGAGAGCTTCGAAGGCTATGATAAAGGGGTTTACCTTTCAGATTGTAGGTTTACTTCCATTTACAAGTTTTCGAAGAATTGAAAGAAATAGAAAGTTCGTAGTTTTGGTATTTAAAGAATTTTTATATGACAAAAAACATCCTAAATTTGTCAAATAGGAAATCGTTACAGACTGTACAGATGTGATTCGGTATTTAAATATGGTTGGGTGTATGCCATGAGCCACCTATAGTATTCGTTATTATTCACAAGTATAAAAGTATCATCAATATGATTTTCGAAATCTCCAGCCCGACCGAGAACAGCAAAGAGTCTGTCACCTACCACCAAGGCAGAACCACGATCACTATTCAATAAGCAACGTTCTGGTAGATCTGATGGCACAGTGTAGACAGAGTCTTCTGTCACCTGCACTATCTGCACTTGGGTAATTATTCGTACATTGCCCCTGGGTCCCCAAGCAATAATAGTAGGATGCAAGCCTTCCGGTATGGCTTCTTCAGCAGGTAGTATTGGTCGATTAAATACACTTCCTTCAGTGATACGTGGACGAATCAGAAGCAATTTGAAAGGTTCAGAGGGAAATGTATTAATTATTTCGTGATTCTTAATAGGACCTCTATTTGGTGGTGCACCGGACTCTATTGTGTACTTTTTTCGCGGTCCACAAACACATGCAGCAGGAACTAAGATATGTTCAGGTGTGACTATAACACCAGTAGCAACTTTCCTGGTTTCTTTGAAAATCCGCACAACGTGGATAGTACCAGTAAACATATATTCTCCGTGTCCTTGTGAGGTGTGACCAGGACCCATACTGCGATCAGGAACCATGTGACCAGGAAGGATGTGACCAGGAACCATACGTTTTGTGCGAAGGTGAAGATTTGATGTGTTTCCTGCAAGTATGAAAAATTAATCATTAAGTATTAACTGTTTTAGTTCAAAAACAAATTCTGAGTAATGTTCGAAGAAATGGCTCCTTTTGTGTCGTTTCGAAATAAAATTATTAGGTGTCTTTTTTACGATCAGATAATATCACAGGATGGCGTCCAATCCCGCAATGATCTAAATAGAAGTACATATTTGAAAAACAGTTCCCAAAATGTGGGTTATGCCCTCTTAGCGAGGATCATATCGACACCTCCATGTGAAGAGCGCCGTTCGTGAAGTATGCGCCTAACACTCTGAAGTTCTGGTTTGGTATATTCTTTCAAATTATTTTCAATCTATATACTCGGAGAAAAATGAGATTGAAGGCTTCGATATTCAGTACACGAATTGTTTAATGATTATAAAATTTCAGAAATAGATGCACAAATGCACAAATGAAAAACTAATGTCTCTCCTATAAAGTTCGTTTTCTCAACAAAGAATGAAAAGCGTAAATTACTATAGAATAATTCATGGAATTCAGAGAAGTCAAGAAATTACGAGAATTCAGAGAATTGAAGGAATTCAAAGAATTCCAGGAATTCGAAGGATGTAGGAAATTCAAGAAATTTAGGAAATTCAAGGAATCTAAAAAATTATTGGAATTCAGAGAATTCACAAAATTCAGAGAATTCATGGAATTCAGAGAATTCATGGAATTCATGGAATTCAGATAATTCATGGAATTCATAGAATTCGTGGAATTAAATGAATTTATGGAATTAAATGAATTCATGGAATTGAAGGAATTCAGAGAATTAAGAGAATGCGAAGAATTGAGAGAATTCCAGAAATTCAGAGAATTCAGGAAATTGAAAAAAAATCAAGGAACTCAGAGAACTATTGGAGTTCAACGAATTCATGAAATTCAGAGAATTTCTGGAATTTAAAAAATGAGAGGCTTCCAGAAAATTTAGTAATTTAGGTAATTTCGAATATCCCAGTATTTAAGAGTATTCAGGGGGTTTCAAGAGATTCAGAAATACAGAGAAATAGTGAAATTCTGAATATTCACGGAATTTCTGGCATTCTGAATGATGAGAAAACTCAGGGAATTCCTCATATTCAATAAATTTGGGGAATCGCCTAAATGCCAGGAATTGAGAATATTACATTTTTCTTTCAATCGAATTTAAGTATCATTCCGTAAACCCAACAGAAAACAATTACAGGCTGGTAATTCTCACATATAGAGCCTGTGCTCTGACAAAATTATTTGATCTAATATTATTTCTATCATTCAAGATTTCCAATTGACATAACATACACTCTCGCATATTTCATGAAATGTTGAATAATACGTCGTAGTCATTCTTGCAATAATGCAGGTCAGGTATTCATAGATTTTAGAAAATTCAGAGGTTTTCAGGGATTCCAGAACATTTAAGTAATGCACAGTATACAGAGAATTTAGAAAATTGACGGAATTCCAGGAATTCGTCATTTTTAAGGAATTTATGATATTCAAGGAATTCCGAAAATCAAGGAAATGTAATAAATCTATATCGTATGTAAGAGGTTCTGACATTAGGCAGTTTTTAGCTCTTGTGAAATTCATAATATTCGCACTTTTTTCGCAATTTACTATATTATTACTAAGGCGCTAACATTGATTGAGAATATCAGTATACTTACTATTATTATCTTCCAATAAACTCCCAACAATCCCTTGAAACAGAATGCCACAAAAAATTAAGAGATTCAAATATGTTGTTTTCCACATTTCGAACAGCAGGCAGAAATAAATAATGTTATTACTGTGAATAGCGCTCGTCTTTGATATCCAACTTTATTTGCTATGCATATTTATTCTTGTCAAACTTTTAACATTGTTTGCTTACTTTCACACAGAATATCTGACTCAAATCAGAGAAACTGTTCCTCTCACATAACTTTTGTTATCAATCCAGGAACAAATTAAAAATTGAGGAAATAATTTCAAAGTGATGTAAAATTTGTATTAGCAAAAAAAATCATTTCTTTGAATTAAGAGAAATATGTCACTCGAAGAAGCTTTTCTTTGGCATTGAACTTCTTTTAATTTCTGTAAATTACATTGCAAGGATTTCAGGGAATTCAGATGCACTTAAGAAATTTTGAAGAGGCTAAGGAATCTTGAAGAATTCAAGGAACAGAAAAGAATTCGAAGGAATTCAATATGAATTCAAAGGAATTCAAGTGCATTCAAAGGTTTCCAAGTTGTATGTTAGTTGTTATATCTACTAATAGGCAACGCCGCTAGTGGAAGAATCTGCATTACTGACGGAATGTAACTAAGCATGCAACAGAACCTTGCTCGGTCTGTAAGTTCCTTTATAGCTTTACTACTCATAACTAGTGACGGATCAGGGCTAGGATACTTTTTTTCAATTTATACAGAATTGATTCCCTTCTTTCTTTACTTCGTATTGATGTTGTCTTTGGACTCATAGGAAATAACGTATTTTTCAAAACAAACAACTTTTAAGTTGTTAGTCAAAAATGCAAAAAAAATAGAATGTTGAAATCTTGAAATTGCATCAATAGTGGTACTGAAAGACTTTATTTCTCTCAGGATGTACACAAAATTATGTAGACTTCATTCTATCCTCTTGCATCATCGCCGCAGTTTAGACCTAGGACTAGACCTAGGACTATTCACTATGCTTCGAAAAACTAATCATGGTGCCAACAAAACTGTCGAAAACTTAGAGAAAATAAACCTTAATCTCAAAGCCCACATCCCTAACTTTAGAGTCACTCGTTAAGGCATTATGAGGAATGTTCCTGTAGATTTTTCGATAGGAGAAATCAAAGAACATGCCAACAGATCTGCTCTTGTCATTGGAGTCAAACGCTTTGAATGGAAAGACAAAGAGGGAAATCCGACTCCAGGCACCACAGTCTTCCTAACCTTATATGGCACATTTTTCCACAAGATATCAAACTTTTCTCTCATTTCCTCCGTGTTGACTCTTATGTCTAGCAACCAAACGTATGCTACTCCTGTAATAAAGACATGTGAAAAGCTTTTGTAAAAATCCGAGATGCTTTTACTGCTGTGAAAACCCCCACGATATAGGTCAACTCTGAGCCAAAGTTTCTGACGATTCTGAATGTATGAATTGTGATGAACTCCACTGGGCCACTGATGAATCTTGTCGAAAAAACGTCGAAGACTCACTTTGCCTTCTACTGATCAAATAATTTTCTGGTGAAACGTGAAAAAATCTACCTCAGCCCGGATTTGAACCGGGGACGCCACTTCGCATGAGTGGAGCATAACATCTTACATTAATAATAGAATCTCTCTTTCTTATGAAGTGACCTTTCCAGGTGTGCTTTTCGACTGCCAGCTATCTTGGGAATCTCACTTCCCATACTTAATAGACAGAACCCATAAAATTACAAATATTATTGTATTTCTTAGAAGAACTTGGTGGGGCTCCGAACCCAAACCCTTGCGTATGCTTCATCACTCTCTAATTAGAAGCTTTCTTGAATATGGATGCCAAGCTTTAACAAGTTATAGCTGCAAAATCATATGATCGGTTTGCAAACTACAGAATCAAGTTCTAAGACTAATCCTTGGTTATCGAATAACCACCCCTATCCCAGTCATGTATGCCCAACTTAAGGAGCCTTCCCTACTTCGCCGTTTATAACTCCTAACTGAGAAATGTCTCTTAAAAGTCTTTTCAATGGAAGACCATTCATTACTTGAGTCCGTTTACAACTTAGAAGCAACCGCAGCTGCAAATGATGCTTACAATTATAGAAATACCTTCTTCTTACCAAACGCCTATATTTATTTAAACAATTTTTGAGTGAAAAATTATGTATTCCTATACCCCTATCAACTCCCTTTCAGACGACTTTCTCGAAATCGATTCCCCTAACATAAACCATGGAATTCAAAGAATTATTCGTGGAATTCAAAGAATTCGTGTAATTTAGAGAATTCATTGAATTCAGAGAATTTGTGGAATTCAGAGAATTTGTGGAATTCAGAGAATTTGTGGAATTTAGAGAATTCGTGGAATTCAGAGAATTTGTGGAATTTATTGAATTCGTGGAATTTAGAGAATTCGTGGAATATAGTGAATTCAAGGAATTCAGTGAATTCTTGGAATTTGGCGAATTCTTGAAATTCAGTGAATGAATGGAATTTAGTAAATTCTTGGAATTCAGTGAATTCTTGGAATTTAGTGAATTCTAAGTATTCGGTGAATCGTGAGAATTCAGTGAATTCTTGGAATTTAATGAATCCTAAGAATTCGGTGAATTCTTGGAAATCAGAGAATCCAAGGAATTGGGAGAATTCAAGGAATTCGGAGAATTTGAGGTATTTGGAGAATTTAAGGAATTTATAGAAATCAAGAATTCAAGAAATTCAGAATAATCAAGGAATTCAAGAAATTCAGCGAATTTCTTGAATTTAGAAGAATTCACGGAATTTAGATAATTCAGTAAATTGGTGGATTTTGCGGAGTTCAGAGAATTCAGGTAATTCCGAGAAAGGCAAAATATTTCAAGGAAGTTGAAAGAATTCTGAGAAATACTACTAGACCTATCTGTTAATCACACTCGAAGAACTACGTAGCAGCATGTAGTACAATTATATCGGCCGAAATAGAACGCGCATAACGATTGAATAGGACATCTGTGCCATGATGAGAAATGTAGAAAAATTACTGAAATACATTTTACGTCGTATATTAATGAAGTCAACCATAATTCACCGGAATCAAAGAAATGGATTAGAATTAATAAATTACATTTCAAATGTTAAGCAGAATAATGATTCAGTAAAGAGTATTGTGCATTTTACTTAATTACTGCATGTCCCGCGTATCAAATATCTAAGATTTTGTCATTAGATCTGGATAGTTAGAGCTGTTATCGAAAGTAATAGTAGAAACACATAAATCGAAATAATTATACGTGGTCGATAAACTTAGGAATTTGCTTTTTTACTTCTCTAGATTTTAATTTTAAAACATGAAATCAGTACCCAAAGGTTTGAGTATTTACACTTGAGTGCTTGACTCTACAGTAGCGAGTCAAGCTTTCAAGAGTGGAAATATGCTTGCCAATTTTGGCATATTCTGCTTTTTTCAACTTCTTTTCTTACTTATTTTCGGTTAACTTCCTCACATTCAGCGCGCCGGATGGTACAGAAGTCGATGGCTATGTAAATATGGTTGGATACGTTCCATGAGCCACCTGTAATATCTGGTATTATCATTCACGAGTAAAAAAACATCAGGAAGCCCATAGGGATTTCCAGCCTGACCGAGAACCGCAAAAAGTTTATCACCCACCACCAAAGAAGAACCGCGATCCCTATTGAAACAGCGATTGTGTTCTTCATGTGATGGCACAGTGTAGACACGGGTTTCTGTAATATGCAGTATCTGCACTTGTAAAATCGGTCGTACTTGGCCAGTGGGTCCCCAAGCAATAATAGCAGGATGCACGCCTTCCGGTATGTCTTCTTCAGCAGGTAGTATCGGTCGATTGAATCGACTTCCTTTAGTGATGCGTGGATCAATTAGAAGTAAGTTAAGAGATCCTAAGGGAATTATATCAATTATTTTGTGATCTATAATAGGACCCCAATTCTGTGGTGCACCAGACTTAATTGTGTACGTCGTTTGCGGTTCACGAACACATGCAGCAGGAGTTAAGATATGTTCGGGTGTGATTATAACACCAGTAGCAACTTTTCTGGTTCTTACCAATATCTTCACAACATAGATAGCACCAGTAAACATCCTGTTTCCATGTCCGAGTGAGGTGTCAGGAATCATACGTTTTGTGCGGAAGTGAATATTTGATGTGTTCTCTGCAAACGTGGAAAATTAATCATACAATATTTACTATGGTGATTAAGAGAAAGAAGAAAATTATGAATATTGTTCGAAGGACTGACTCATTTTGTGAGCTTTCGAAATAAGATTACTTATTTTTGTTTACGATCAGATAATATTACAGGATGCCGTCCTGTCATGTGGGTTGGGCCCTCTCAACAAGGATCATGTTGATACCTCCATGGCAAGAGCACCGCTCGCGAAGTATACATCCAAAACTCTGTTCACCCACTTTGTTGCATAAAATTACTGGTAGAGGCGAACGAATTCAAGTAAGCACTTTGACACTGATTCTTAAGAAATCACTTTTATCGGCAACTCTAAACCAGGTCACAAGAAAATCACTAACTCGAATTGTTAACCAATTATCACATAACTCACACTTAACCGTTGATTCCACATGGTTCAGAAAAAGGCTCAATTGGTATTTAGAAGAGTCTAAGGTTAATGCTCGAACTTATTTACTGTGTATTATTCCACAAGAATGAGAAAAGCAATTAAGGGTTCATCGTTTAGTCCTTTTTCACATAGAAGCTTTTGAACAAAGAGACAATACACAAAAAAAAGAGAAGCTTGTGGAGATGGTCCACGAGGTTACCTTGCAGGCTAGCTGGTTGACTCAGAGCCTGGCAAAGAAGAGATTTGCCAGAACTTCATGAACGAGAGTAAGCTTGTCCAGAAGCACCCACACAATGTAAGAACCAAGTCTTGACCAGTAAGTAAATTCATGCTTTATCACGAGATGAACCAACAATGCTCCATCTGACCCCGATGGAAAGTTTAGTAACTCAACACTAAACTAAAGTACACTGAGAAAAACTCTTTGGCATCGCGTTCGCGATCTTTGGTTTGCGACTAAACGGAAACGCTCAGGAATCAATACGGATCGAAGGCTGAGTTAAATTCTCAATTTAACATTTCCGCCCGCCTTTGTTAAATCGATTTAACGAAAGATCTACAAAATATTTGTGTTGATTGGTAGAGGACTTATCTTGGTGATCTGTCGCTTGAAGGTCGATGTCTGCGTTATGATGGTCACCACTCAAATGTGCCCATCCTTTCCTAGATGGACTTCAACGATTCGACATAACGGCACTTTGACAATGGATATCTCTCGTCTATAACGAGAGCCAAGGAACCTTTCTGTAAGGAGGATGAACGCTGCTTCCACTTGCAGAAGGTTTGTTAGCGTTGCAAGCGCTGTTTAGACTACTTGGACCGGAAGCAATCCAGCATCTGCCTCAGAAGCTACCATTCATGAAATTCAGAGAATGTATTAAATTCAAAAAATTAGAGGATTTCAGAAAATTTGAGGAATTTAAAGAATTTCGAATATTCCAGTAAGAGCCAGTGTTTTGACAAAATTATTGGTTCTAATATATTTTCATCATTCAAGATTTCTAATAGACATAACATACACTCTCGCATATTTCATGAACCGCTGAATAATACATTGTCATTGTGGTAATAGTGACTGTGAGGTATTCAAAGATTTCAGGAAATTCAGAGATTTCCAAGGATTCCAGAGCATTCAAGTAATTCACGGAATACAGAGAATTTAGAAAATTGACGTAATTTCAGGAATTAATCATTGTCAAGGAATTTAGGAATATCAAGGAATATCAATATTCCGAATATCAAGGAAATTAATTAAATTCACAAAATTCCTTGAATGTAGAAGTATTCAAGGAATTTAGAAAATTCATGAGAGAAATCAATAAATTAAAAGAATCCAGGATATTACGAAAGTTCAGGTAATTCAATACAGTAAATTGACAGTTTTCAAGGAGTTCAAATAATTTAGAAAATTCTGGGGAATGCGAAATATTTCAAGAAATTTGAAAAAATTTAGAGAAATATGAATGCTTCAAAGGAATCAAATGTGAATCAAAAATAATTGAAAATATTATGGTCAACATGCGTTCCATGCATGCATGGAATGTTCGCTTTTCCAGGCATGTATAGCGGGCGGGAAGTGACCAACTCTGAAACCGTGACAAAAATCAGTTATGAAAAGGCTTTTTCTAGCTACTGCGCTCACGCACTTTAAACCAGATTACTTTTTCTAGCTGCTGCTCTTGCAGATTTTGATTGAAAATTACTTTCCACTACTCCCGCAATCAGAACCCCACCAAGTCCCGGAAAATGTTTTTTCATCGGTTTTAAAATAAAAAATGTCCTGCATTCATTACAAAAAAATATCGTGTGCAAGAGGTGCTTAAAGTAGGCAGTTTTCAACTCTTGTGAAGTTCACAATATTTGCCATCGGCTCATCTTTCGGTCGTTTCCGGCCATCTGCAGCTTGTTCACTGCTCGCCTTGAGCTTCACATTCATGTAGAACTGCCTCTCTTCCACACATGTGGCACAATATTCTATATTATCGCTAAGGCGCTAATATTTATTGAGAAGATCAGTTGACTTACTATGATTATTTTCCAAGAAGATCCCGAGAATCCCTTGAAACAGAATGCCACGAAAAATTAAGAGATTCAAATATATTGTTTTTGACATTCCGAACAAGAAACTAGATGCTTCAGATGATGAAATTCTACTGCTTACTAATGCAAAACTAAAGGCAAGACTCAAGGCGAAAATAAATAATTCGATTACTGTGAACAACGATCGTCTTTCAAATCATACTTTATTTACAGAGCCTACTGATTCCTACCAAACTTTTGACATTGTTTCCTTACTTCCACACAGAATGATATCTGCCTTGAATGAAAGAAGCTGTTTGCTTGACATATCTTTTCTTATTAACCCAGAAATAAATTCAAAATTGAGGAAATAATTTTAGGTGAAGAAACTTCATAGGAATGCATAGAATTCAAAGAATTCATTAAAATTCATGGAATTCAGAGAATTCATTGGAATTCATGGAATTCACAGAATTCATTATTATTCATGGAATTCACATCATTCATTGGAATTCATGGAATTCACAGAATACATTGGAATTCATGGAACTCACAGAATTCAAGGAATTCTGTGAATTCACAGATTTCTCTGTATTCATGAAATTGAAGGAATCCGAGAAATTCACGGAATACAGTAAATTCTTTGAATTCCGTGAGATCCTTACATTTCGTAAATTCCATCATATCCATGAATCGCATTAGGCTCGTGATTTCTTGAATTCTGCGAGTTCTCTGAATTCCTTGAATTTCTGAAATTCCCTAAATCCAGATAATTCAGAAAATTTCAAGGACTTCGAAAGAGTGTGAAGATTTCAGGGACTTCAGATGCACTCAAGAAATTCAGACAAGTTCAAAGCACATCAAAACCCACTCAGATGGAAAACAAACGTTTCGCAAACCCCAGCCGAGTTGAGCAAAATTCTCTTGCTGTAAATGTATTGAAAATAATATCATAACACTACATTCTCACGCAGTTTACTTTTTTTAATAATGAATTATACTACTATATAATCATATTTACATCTTATTACTGATACATCAGTCAACATCTTAAAGTAGCTAAATTTGAAACTTTAAGATTGCTTTTTCTCATAACTGTAAACAATTCTTTCACAATAAAACAGCCCATTGTTCTACAAAAAGCCATTGCTACAGTAAGACCATTCTCCAGCAGGGGACAAAAAGATTCCAGATAATAAAAAAACATATGCTTGCGAATTTTGACATACTCTGCTTTATTTCAACTTCTTTCCTTACTTATTTTCTATTGCCTTACACACATTCAGCGCCTCGGATTGTACAAATATGGATGGACATCTGCATATGGTTGAATGTATGGCATGAGCCACCTATAGTATTTGTTGTTATTATTCACGCGTAAAAAAACATTAGGAAGACCATGTATAAAGCTGCCAGCTCGAACAAGAATACCAAAGATTCTGTCACCCAGAACCAAGGGAGAACCGACATCTTTTGTTACACAGTTATTGTGTGCCTCATTTGGTTGAACAGTGCAGATATTATTTGCCAGTGAAACTTGATAATTGATATGCGCGTAGGTATGGGCACAATGCCAAAGGTTGGCTCTCTCCACTTGCAAAATTGGTCGTACTTCACCAGTGGGTCCCCAAGCAATAATAGTATAATGTATGCCTCCCGGTAGGGCTTCTCCAGCAGGTAGTATCGGTCGATTGAATCGACTTCCGGCATGGATAGGTGGATTAATCAGAAGCAACTTGAGTTGGTGGTGATGATCTACATCCTCTATTTCGTGAGTTATAATAGGACCTCTGCCCGTTGCACCAGATTCAACTCTGTAACCCGTTGGCGGATCATAAACGCATTCTTGAGGAGTTAAGATATGTACGGGCGTGACTATAACACCTGTACAAATTTGTACACTATATATATAAATCTTCACAATGTGGATAGCATCACTAATCAGCCAGTCTCCGAGTCCGCGTCTAGTGTGCCTTGGACTCATACTGTGATCAGGAACCATGTGATCAGGAACCATGTGACCAGGAACCATACGTTTTGTGCGAAGGTGAAGATTCGATGAGTTCTCTGCAAGTATCAAAATTATTCATTCAGTGTCCACTAGGATGGAAAAAAAAAATGTAAGTATTGTTTGGAGAAATGGCTCATTTTGTGTGGTTCCGAAACAAAATTATCATGTACTTTTTCTTTTTATGGTCAGACAATATTGGAGGATGCCGTCCATTCCCACTATGTTCCGATAATAAGAACATCTTAGAACAATCACTTCCCAAAATGTATGCTCTCTAGACGAGGAGCATATAAATAGCTTCATATTGAAAGAACCTCTATCATAGTAATCATCTCAAGCTCTAAAAATCTGGGCTGGTGCAGTATTTCAAATTAGTTCTAATTCACATAAATTATTATAAATTTACATTCTTTTCTGTTAAATTCTTCTGAATTCCATACAGTCTTTGCATTCTATAAATTCTTTTAAATTTTTTTAAATTACTTGCGATGCATTTGAACTCTTCGAATTTCTTGTTGGATTCTTTTAATTTCCTTGTCATCTTCTGAAATCAGTGAATTCAAGCAATTCAGAGAATTTATGTAATTCAGAGATTTCATGGAATTCATTAAATTAAGGGAATTCATCAAATTGAGGGAATTCATGGAATTTAGTGAATTCATGGAATTCAGAGAAGTCGTGCAATTCAGGGAATTCGTGAAATTCAGAGAATTCGTGGAATTTCGAAAATTTGTGGAATTCCGAGAATTCGTGGAATTCAGAGAACTCGTGGAATTCAGAGAATTCTTGAAATTCAGAAAATTCGTGGAATTCAGAAAATTAAGAGAATTCGTGAAATTCTGAGATTCCAGAGAATTCGTGGAATTCAGAGAACTCATGGAATTTAGATAATTCATGAAATAAAGAGAATTGGGGAAATTAAGTACATGGAATTCAGCGAATTGACGGAATTTTGCGAATTCATGGAATTTAGTTAATTCATGTAATTTATTGAATTCATGGAATTTAGTGCATTCATGAAACTTGCTAAATTTATAGAATATAGTGAATTAATGGAATTTAGTGATTTCATGGAATTAAGTGAATTGTTGGAATTCAGTGATTTTTTGGAATTCAGAGAATTACAGGAATTCAGTGAATTACAGGAATTCAGTGAATTCTTGCAATTCATTGAATTCTTGGAATTCATAAAATTGTTTGGAATTCAGTGAATTCTTGCAATTTAGTGAATTCTTGTGATTTAGAGAATTTGGTCAATTCTAGGAATGCATAGAATACAAGGCATTCGAGGAATTTAAGAAATTTGGGGAAATCAAGAAATTCAGAGAATTTAAGGAATGCAGAGAATTCAAGGAATTCAGAGAACGCGAGGAATTCAGAGGATGCAGGAAATTCCGCTGATGCAAGATATTCAGAGAATGCAAGGATTTCAGGGAATTAAAAGAATTCAAATAATTCAAGGAATTCAGAGAATTCGAGAAATTCAGATAAATCGAAAATTCAGAGAATTCAAGGAATTCAGGATATTCAGAGTATTCAAGGAATTCGGAAAATTCAAGGAATTTCGAGCATACGAGCATTCTGAAGAATTAGAGAATGCAGGAGATCTCGCATATTTAAGGCTCTCCGGAATTCCGTATATTCAGGGAATTCAGAAGGTTTTAGGATTTCAGGGAGTACAAATATCTTAGAGAATATCTAAAAAAAATATCTTCGAGCATCGACAGAGTTGTAGACTTTTGGACGTACCCTCTGAGTGAAGTCTTTGTATGTTAAAATGAAGTACAGTTCCACCGACCAAGTTCCGGCGGTATGGCATCGCTTATACGTGAGTGGCGCGGCCTATCTTGCCCCTTGGAGGTGGAGGGGATACACAAGAGTAAAGGTGTCTGCACAAGAAAATCCCTCGTAGTACGATGGACACGTCTCACGGACGTGCCGTCCGCGCACGAACACATAACCCCAACCAATCGCGTGCAACCTGCCGTGCTGCTACGGTCCGTGGCAGAACTTACTCACCTGCGTTGCGAACTAGTGTAAGTAGCGACAAACTTGTGTGCGTCACCGCTCAGACAGTAGCAGCACGACAGGTTGCACGCGTTTGGTTGACGTTCTGAGTTCGTGCGCGGACGGCACGTCGGTGATACATCTGCAGTGCACTGCAACGGATTTTCTTGTGCGAACACCTTAAGCGAGGTGTCCGAGAGTGGTATCCGCCTTCTCTCTCCAACCTCCGTATCCCCTCCACCTCTAAGCCACTTGATACGCTACAACTCTCACGTATTGGCACGCCGCGCCGCCGAAGCTTGGTTGGTGGAACTGTACTCATGGAGGTACACTCAACTCTCGGAACCTGTCCCACCGATCTTGTCCTTCCTAGAACTGCTGGCTCACGCAGTTTCGCAGCGCGCAGGGCGAGAGAGGGTTGAAAATTTTGCTTGCAAAATACCAGCAGCGTAGAGGAAAGGAGCAGTTCGCGGGTACTCACATGCGGAGATTGCGCAATATCATGTATTCCAATTGGAAATGGGCCAGGTGGCCCTGGCTGTTCACCTTCGGATCCCCCTGATTTGTGGCCAAGGCTATTTTCAAGCAACAGCCAAAACTGGACTGAACCCGAAAGTTCGGTGTATCAAAAATTACTTTCTGTAACGCATACATAGAATTTTTACTTTTCGAGGCAAGTTAAGCGTGCGGAAAGTGACCAATTCCGGTACCGCGGCCAAAATCAGTTATAGAAATACTTTTTCCAGCTACTGCGCTTGCGCACGTTGAACAAGATTACTTTTTCCAGCTGTCGCACTTGCGCATTTCGATTGAAAACTACTTTTCACTACTCCCGGAATCAGAACCTCACCAATTATTGGAAAATTTGTTTTTCATTGATTTTAAAATGAGATATTTCCTGAATTTGCTACAAAAAAAATATCGTGTGCATGAAGTGCTGAAACTTGGCCCTTGTAACTCCTATGAAGTTTACAGTACTTGCTATCGGCTCATCTTCGGCTCATTTCCGGCCGTCTGCATCTCGTTCACGGCTCGCCTCAAGCTTCACACTCGTGTGGAACTGCCTCCTTTCCGCACTTGTGACACGATATTCAACATTATGGCTAAAGCGCTGATATTTATGGAGAATATTAGTTCACTTACTATGATTATCTTCCAAGACACTCCCAGGAATCCCTTGAAACAAAATGCCACCAAAAATTAAGAGATTTAAATATATTTTTTCCGACATTTCGAATACGAAATTAGATGCTCGAAATTATGAAATTCTACTCAACATCAATGTTACATTGAAAGCAACAATAAATAATGTCATGGCTGTGTAAACCATTCGTCTTTTATATCCAACTTCATTTGCAGAGCCGAATGATTCTTATCTACCATTTCAACATTGTTTGCTTAATTCCACACGGAAAAATATATGTCTCAAATGAAAGAAACTTTTTTCAGCATAACTCTTCTTATTGAGCCGAGAACAAATTCAAAATACAGAAATATATTTTCAAACAAAGAAAAATTATTATTGCAATAATAAACCATTAATTCTAATCGAAGGATATTTCGTTCAATCAAAGAAGCTTTTCGTTGACATTGAGAATTTCTTCAATTTATTCTGATTACTGGCCATCCATAAATTACGTAACAGCTTTTAGGGAATAGTGGGTTCGATAAATGTTAAGTTTTGTTACATACTATTCGCTAAATATACACTTAAATTTGTTTCTTATTTTGATTTCATAATTATCAAATTAAAATATATGATTAATGCAAAGCACTATAAAATTTAATTAAGAATCATAAATGATAATACATAATAAAATAGCTACTTCGGCTTTCAACCAGTTCTAATTTAATTTCAATTTTAATCAGTTTGAATTCATCTGTAAGGAGATTACTTTTATTCAAATATTATATAAGATTTTGTCCCTGGAGGAATCAGAAGCAAATAAATTAATACTTAAGTTAATTTTAGATTTTATCTCGTAACGAGATGTTCTCAAGAGGCATATATTCTAGAAACCAGAGTTCTTCTGATGTTTTCCTTTTTTGACATCTTTTTGAAATGTGTCTGGCTTGAAGATTTGCAATTGAAGATTTTATCATTCTTAATGTGAATAATTTATAAAGATGTAATTTTGAATATTTAAAATTAGAAACTTTTCAATTTTGAAGATGCAAAAATCAAAATTCCTAAATGTGGATGATTTCGAAGATCAAAATTTTATTATAACTTAAAAATTGCATGATTTATAATTGTAAATTTTTAAATTCTAAAAACTGAAAATTCTTAAATTTTCAAATTATTGAATTGACAATTATTCAATGTTCAAAATTCATATTTTAATGGTTTGTAATTTCAAACTTTCTTTTTTGAATAGTTTAATTTTGAAGATTCACAATTGAAAATTCTTCAATTGTAACGAGTCGCAAAAGAAAAACTTCCATTTTTGAGGTTCAAAATTGAAGGATAATTAATTTAGAATGTTCATGGTTTGAAATTCTGTAATTTTGAAAGTTTTTTTTTAATATTAACTTCATTTTGTTTTTAATTTGAAATCTTTTTTTTCAATTCAAAGTTATTTTTGGATGAATTCAGCAAATTATGCTGAAAAAAAGGTTTCATTAAATTAAAACAACTATTCTTCTGACTGATTCTGGAATTCTGAATCTTGAAAATGTTCCCCATTTTCGACATTGATCCATTTTGAAGATATTTACAATTGAAAATTCGCCAAATTTTTTTAATAAATAGTTGAAATTGAAAATTCTTGAATTATTCAAATGTAGAATTAAAATTTATTCAATTGTTAAGATTTATATCTTAAATTTTTTTTTTTTTCAATGCTCTCCTCTGAATATTTATTTCAATTTGAAAGATTTTCGATAAATTAACAATTTACATTTATACAATTCTGAAGACTTACAATTGAGAATTCTTGAATTGTGAACATGTGAAAATTTATATTTTTAAGATTAACAATTAAAGATTCATTAACTTGTAATCAAAGTAGCATATTCCCGTAAACTGCATTTGCGGGGCGAAAGTTAAATTTTCGGGGCGAAAGTAAATTTTTCGGGGCGAAAGTAAAATTAGCGGGGCGAAAGTAAATTTAGCGGGGCGAAAATAAAATTAGTGGGGCGAAAGTGAATTTAGTGGGACGAAAGTAAAATTAGCGGGGCGAAAGTAAAATTTGCGGGGCGAAAGTGAATTTAGTGGGGCGAATGTAAAATTAGCGTGGCGAAAGTAAATTTAACGGGGCAAATGTAAAATTAGCGGGGCGGAAGTAACATTTGTGAGCAAAAATAAAATTGTCATTTTCTTTTTTTTTTTTTTTTTTTTTGGCAACGGTCGCCATATTGAAAATCTAAGTTGCTCCAAGTCGATCAGAATTCAATCCACGAACAAAGCGTTATGTTATTCATCCGACGGACCCGCTTTTCAGGGCTATAATGTGGCCAAGGTCGAGAATGGAATAAAACACTATATGTAACACGGGACGAAAATAGAATTTTCTGCTCCTTTCGCCCCTTGGTACATAATATACTATTATGTGTAGGAATTATTTTTCGAACATTCCCTAAGAGTGGACTGAACTTTAATTTACAAAAAGGTAACAAGAAGTACTTCTTTTTCCAAATGGCGGTGTTGAAAATTCGATTTTCGACCCGCTCCCCAGGCATCGAAAGTCTAACTTTCGATTGAGGTATGATGAAAAATATGTTTTATGTAGGAAAAATATTGGACATAATATTTTTGTGTAGAATATTTTGAGAATATCTTTGTAATAAATGATAACTATCCAATTTTGTCTAGAAAATATTTTGTAAGGAAAATATTTCAAAACATTTCAAAAATAGTTTTAGGATGAAATAATTACTATTTATTTCTGTGTAGGAAATATTCTGTATAGAAAATATTGTGTGTAGGAAATATATAACGGTATTAAATTCTGTGTAGGAAATATTATGTGTAGAAAATATTTTGGGGACGAAATATGATGTGAAGAAAATATTTTGTGTGGGCAAAATTTGGTATAGGGAAAATATAACAGTATTAAATTCTGTGTAGGAAATATTGTTTTCAGAAAATACTTTTTGCAGGAAAAATATAATCAGAATACGTTGTGTACAACATATCTTGTGTAGAATAAGTTTGTGTAGGAACAGCATTTTTCCGAATAATTCGAGTCAGTTTAAAACAAATTTAGGAATTTTTTTAATTTTGAAGATATTGATAATATTTGGAAAGTTTTAAAGATTTTCGAAAATTTATAAAATATTTTAAAATTTTTGCCAAATCTAAGGAAATAATATTTATATCACCTTAAAGCAAATGAACAAATGAAATCAAACAATAAATAGTCATTCGAAATTTTCATGTTGTATTAAAAATTATTCTTCCCTAAAAATTAAAATTCGCCTTCTTGGATGAATTCAAATCTTATTTATTTAAAATTAAAAATATGTTTTCGTTCAATTTTTTTTGCTGAATTCAACTGTTTTTGATTCAAATTTAAACTCATCTTTTGGTTTTAAAAATTAAACTTTTTTGTAGAAATTGTGTCTCTATTGGAAAGCGTTTAATCCTGATTAGCTAAAAGTACAACTGTTTGAAAAACAATCTTTAAATAAAAATTAAACAGTCATCAGCAATTTTTATGTTGTAATCAAAATTATTTTTTCCTCGAATTGACAAACTACGCTTGCATGTATCGTGCGATTTTGAAACATTTTTATCTTTATTTAAACAATAAGAAGGCGATAGTGTGAAACTTTAAAACAGATGTCAACACCTCCATACCAAAATAATTACAAATCATTGCTTGATAGAGATAAAAATTGACTCATTTACACACTTAATGCATTTGTTTTTTTAATTTAAAAAAAATTTTCATAACTTCATCGTCCTTCAAAAATTGAATTCCTTCTTACTGGGCGCTTTTGAAAAAAATAGAAGTGGCTGCAATAAATCATGAAAAATGATGCGAGATACGACACAAGTTTACAGAATGATAAAGTTTCTTCTTGTTACTCTATACAAGCCTAAATTTTGAAATATTAATTTCTATTATTTATTCATTTCTGTAGGAAATTGCGAAGTTCTACAATAAATGTAGAAAATTTGGAATTTGAGAAGTTATATTTGTCGTTTTTTAGAAAAAAAATGCTTTACCCTAATAAATATATTATAGAAGAGGGTTCTCTACATTTTTTATTTGTTGTATTTTCACGTTTTCCCATAAGAAGAAAAGACGTTTTTGTAAATTTTTGTCAGAATCGTGAATATTTGGTAAATCGAGTTGAAACTCAAAATCTATCTTCACAATTATCCATAGAATACGAATCAAAAATTACTTTTTGAACATCATCCCCATAAGTCCATGTTATAAGATCCAGAAAACGCCATAAGTGAAAAATTGCGTTTTGCGAGTTTTTGGCGCTAATTATGATTTTTTCTTCAGTTTCCGAGTACAAATTGTTTCTAAGAGATAAATCATTATTTTTTACTGATGATAAAATATTGAAATAAATTATTGAAACAATTGTTGTGGTTTTTTTCTGAAATATATAACTTTTTGTCCACAATTCACTCATGTCAAGGTTATAAATAATGAAATATAATAAGCATAATTGTTTAAACAATGTATCATTATTTACGACTATCTTCTTTCAGAGCAATGATAGCATTATTTAAACAAAAAGGCTTTCAGTAACTACTTCAAGGAAAATATACATTCAATATGATTCATATAAAAAACTTGAAGAATATTTTTAAAATCTGTTTTATTTTAGGAAAATATATTCACAAAAAAGAAAGAGACTGTTTGAAGAATTATTCCCTTTAATGTTTATTCACTATTTGTTCATGACTAAGAAGCCAAAGCAAAATCAAAGATTTCGAAAGAAAACCGCAACTTTCTAATAATTATCTAAAAGAAACTGGTTATAAATGATAATTAATTTTTTAAACAATTGTTCCTAATACATTGCATTAATTATCACCTAAATCAAA
>CAKNXH010000738.1:27422-114826 GCA_932178445.1 Andricus quercusramuli | reverse complement strand
GAAAATTTTGAGGCAACTTTTTGTCATTTCAAAAAAATTCCAAAAATTTCAGGAAACATTCGAATCATTTCCAAAGGTATACATAATTTATGCACAAATTTCAAAATTTTAAAAGATTTCAAAAAATTGAAAACAAAATATCGATTTTTTTAATATTTCCGAGCAAATAGTGCAGACGTTTTTCAATGACTTCAAAAGGATTTAAAATAATAATATAAATATTTTCTTAAGATTCATCGGAAAATTTAATGTGATTTTTTTATTTCCAAAAATGTATTCCAACAGAATATTTTGAAAGATTTAAAAACAATTCAAAACATTTACACAATTCTCAAAAAAGAATTTGGATAATACTGAGACAATTCCAGGAATAACTCGAGTCAGTATAAAAGATCTTAAGAAGTTTTGGAGAGATTACAAATATTTGAAAACTTTGGAAAGTTTCCGACAATTTTGATATCGGAAGTTAAAAAAAATTTATTTGAATTTTCTTAAGAAACCTAGGGAAATTATATTTATATGATTTTAAAAAAGAATACACAAATAAATTAGAAAAATAAATTGTTGTTCGAAATTTTTACTTTGTATTACAAATTATTTCCCACTGAAATCGGAATAATATACGATGATGCCAGTTTAACAAAAAAATGGATGCGCAATATTAGGTAAACATGAAAGTCTAAAAATTATTTTTTTAATTCATCCTTACGTTATTTTTTTATAAATGAATAATTAGGAAAAATTAGACTCTTCGGGAATATGAGTTTACAATTTTAACTTTATTAAGCTCATCTTTCAATGAAATTGATATATTTTTATACATTGATTGCTGAAAGATTATTTTTAACGTGAAAAAATTAAGGTTGAATAGAAGAAGTTAGTAAACAATTGTTGTTTTTTCATTTAGAGGTATTAGCTTGTAAATACATGTTTTTCGAGTTTATGTGGCCTATTTACAAGTTTAACAATATTACCTTCTTATTGTTTCAGTTAAGTCACTGAAATTTAAAAAAATTTCACCTGAAGTAATCAAACTGAACAAAAAAGTAAATTTTCAGCTGAGAAAGAAAACATTTTCAACCAAAAATGAAACAGTTTTTTATTTATTTATTTTTAACATTATTTTGTTACAAAAATCAATTTTTAAACAAAAAAATCAAAATTCATAAAAGAATAGTTGGATTTTCAGCCAGAGATGAATTTTGAACTGAAGTAATGAATCTTCAACCAAAAAATTACTTTTTAACAAATTAGTATACCTTTAAACTAAAAAAGATTAATTGTCAACTGAAAACTGAATAGTTAATATTCCAACCAAAAGAGATTTAAAGTATTTTAATAATGAATTGAAAAAAGTTCAATTTAAACAAAAAATACGAACTTTAAATAAAATACCTAATTTTTCAGTTCGAAAAATTAATTTTTAACAACAAAATTTATATTAAAAATTGAATAGTTGTATTTTCATTGAAAAAAATGAATTTTCAACTAAAAAAAAATTGTTAACCAAAATTGAAATAGTTCAGTTTCCAGTTTAAAACATAATTTCAAACCAAAAAAGGGAGGTTTGAGCGAAATGCCTGAATTTTCAAAAAAAAAGTAATGAATTTTCGACCAAAAAGATACATTTTCAAACAAACAAAAAATAATTTTCTACCAAGAAAACAAATTTTGAATAAAATATATGTATTTTCATCCAAACGATTCATTTTCAAACTGAAAGAGGCGAATTTTTAACAAAAAATAAACAGTTCAATTTTCAGTTAATCAATTTTCAACGAAAAAAACTGATTTTCCCCAAAATAGTTTATTTTAAACCACAGCAAAGAATCTTAAACCGAAAAGAATAATATTCTAATGAATACTACTAATTTTCAAAAAATACATGAATTTTTAACTCAAAAAAATCATTCAGTTAAATTTTCAGTACAAAAATAATTTTTAACAAAATAAAAAAGTTTCAACAAAATATTTCAATTTTCAACCAAATGAATGACAACACTGTTAAGTAATGAAAGAAATAATTTTTAGCTAAAAAAGATAGATTTACAGAAAATGGAACAGTTAAATATTCAGTTGAAAAAATAATTTCAAAACAAAAAAAAAGAAATTTTCAATAAAATCGATAATTTTTCAACAGTTTTTCAAAGAGAATGATAATATCCTACCAAAAGAGATGAATTTCAACGAAACACATCAATGTTCAACCTTACTTGGATTTTCAGCCGCAAAAAAATTTTAACAGCAAATGGAATTAGTTAATTTTCTGTTGAAAAAATAATTAAAAAAAAAAGGATTTCAAACAAATAAGTGAATTTTGAACAAAATCAGAATTAATTTCCTACCAAAAAGATAAATTTTAATAGAAGGAGAATAATTGTCGACCAAAAAGAGAAATTTTCAACTAAAAAAAACAGACATTTTTTAACCGGAAATTTCAATATATATTTAAGTTTACAGTAAGAAAAATAGATTTTCACCAAAAAAATGTCAACAAAATAGTCAAATTTTCAAGAAAAGAAATTGATTTCTAACCAAAATAGACAAATTTCTAAATAAAATAGATAAATTTTCAAACAAGAAGAATAATTTTCTGCAAAAAGTAAATGAATTTGCGAGCACATAGATGAATTTTCAACTCAAAAATTATTTTTCAACAAAATAGATTAATTTTCAATGAAAAGAGACGAATTTTCATTTAAAAAACATGAATTTTAAACCAAATGGTTGATTTTTCAAATAAAAAACCTAAATTCTGAACCCAAAGTGGAATACTCAAATTTTCATTCGATTAATGCTTAACATAAAAAAGCGAAGTTTTAACCAAGTGTTTAAATTTTCATCCGGAGAAATTAGTTATTAACAAAAATTGATGAATTTACAAACAAGAAGAATAATTTTCTACCGAAAAGACAAATTTTCGAAAAAAAGAAAATACAGTTTCTAACTGAAAAGCTTGGGCATATACTAATATTCTCAAGCTTTCAGTTAAAAAAATTGATATTCAACAAACAAACCAAGCTAAACAGAATAGTTCAATTTTCAAGCAAATAATTCAATTTTTAACCAAAATAGATGAATTTTCAACCAAAATAGATAAAATTTCAAGCAAGGAGAATAATTTTCTAGAAAAAGAGTAAATTTTCTACCAGATAGTTGAACTGTCAACCGAAAAATGATTTTTCAACAAAAAAGATTTTTTTTACCAAATATAATAATTCTCTATGAAAAGAGACGAATTTTCAAACAAACAAAAGAAGAATTTTCAACAAAATGGTTCATTTTCCGACTAAAAACCATTAATTTTCAACCCAAAGTGAAATAGTTGAATTTCCAATATATATGCGATAAATAGATGTTAATTTTTCAACCGTTTTCCAACGAGAAGTATAATAATTTTACAAAAAAGACGAATTTTCAACAAAATACATGAATTTTCAACTATGAAACAAAAATTAATCAAAAAGATTCCAACAAAATAGTTACATTTTCAAATAGAGAAATTAATTTTCAACAAAAATAGATGTATTTTCAAAGAAGAACAATTTTCTACCAAAAAAAGATGAATATTCAACCATATAGTTGAATTTTCAACCATAGAAATGATTTTTGAACCAAAAAGATTAATTGTCAACGAAAAATAAACTAATTTTCATCAGAATAGTTGAACTTTCAACCAAAGAGCAAAAATTATGAGATAAAACAAAATAATTTTAAATATCCACTTACTCGACTTTTAACAACACATCTCTGATGACGATAGTGAATCCGTATTTTCAAGGTCGTAGGGACCACAACCAATTAATAACTTTATTTTCTCAACATATAGGCTTCTTAGTGTATAATGCTGAAACTTTTGAGAAATGCAATTCACATTTTTCAAACTTATAATAACTAACAAAAACACGGAGTACTATCCAAAACTACTGTATTAGCCGGCATTGTGTGACCTTCAGTGTCAGCGCCATTTTGTCTGACGTCACAACTTGGGGAGGTCTATTTTGAATCAGCGCATCAAAATACATAGCATAAATGTAGAAAAATCAACTCTACAATGCGAGTCAAGCTCTCAGGAGTAAAAACATATGCTTGCGAATTTTAAAACAGTCTGCTTTATTTTACCTTCTTTCCTCACTTATTTTCGGTAAACTTTCATACATTCAGTGCGCCGAATTATACAGATGTTGATGGTGACGTAAATATGGTTGAATGTATCTCATGAGCCACCTGTAGTATATGGTATTATCATTCACGAGTATAAAAATATCAGGAAGGTTAAGGGGATACCCAGCCCGACCGAGAACACCAAAGAGCCTATCACCCACCACCAAGGCAGCACCGCGATCCTCATTCTCACAGCGAAAGTGTTCTTCACGTGCTGAACGAATGTAGACATGGGTTTCTCTAATCTCCAGTATCTCCACTTGCGTAATCGGGCGTACGTGACCACCGGGACCCCAAGCAATAATAGCAGGATGCAAGCCTTCCGGTAGGACTCCTCCAGCAGGTAGTATCGGTCGATTGAATGGACTTCCATCAGTGATACGTGGAGCAATCCGAAGCAAAATAAGAGATGAGAAGGCAATATCAGATTTTATTTCGTGATTCATAATAGGACCCCTATCCGGTGCACCAGACTGAATCGTGTACGTCCTTGGCGAGTCACTAAATGCATTAGTAGTTAAGATATGTGCAGGCGTGACTATAACACCTGTAGTAACGTGTCTGTTTTCTTTCATAATTTGCACAATGTGGAGAGCACCACTAAACATCCAGTCTCCGGGTCCGAATAAGTTGCGAGGAGTCATACGTTTTGTGCGAATTTGAAGACTTGATGAGTTCTCTGCAAGTATACAAAATTGATAATTCAGTATTGAATGTTGTGGTTCAAAAGAAAAGAAAATTTGGAATATTGTTTGAAGGAATGACTCCTTTTTGTGAGCTTTCAAAATAAAATTGTCATGTGTTTTTCGTTAACCTCGGATAATATTACAGGATGACATCCACTCCCGCAACAATCTGATAAGAAGTACACCTTTGAAAAACACTTCCCGAAATGTGGGTTATGCCCTCTAAACGATACCTATACATCCATGTTAAGAGAACCGCTCACGAAGTATACGTCTAAAACTCTAAATCTGTGGTTTGGTAAGGTAAAGGTACCTATCATGAAACATGTCCTAATTATGAAACAGTTGGACGAATAATCCGAATTATAAATGATTACCTCCAAACTCGGGAAAATTGACTGCCATTTTTTCGAGTCAGAAGGTTTGATACCTATAATTTATTTTTTCTCGTCTATTCACCAATTTCGATTGTTTCACATGTGTAATAGATTAAATGACAGCTTAAGAGTCCTAGATTTGAGATTACTGCAATTTTTCTATATTTGAATACAACTTTATTTATTAATTAGTTGTTTTATAATACGTAAACCTTTTCTAACACGGTCCGTATCTATGGAACAAAGAAACATCGCTGTTTCATAACCCATAAAGTGTCAAAGACCTAAGCTGAGAAGTGCTGTTTGCATAAGCGGAGTGGATTCAATTTTGTTTTTATTTTTTTAAATGTTTATTACAAGAGAGTTGTTCCAGAATGGAGCGTGTAGAGCAGAAAAACCTATCGGTGGTGAACAAAAAATTCAGGAAGTTCTTCGAATTGATGAAAATGTACGTGCAAGTAGTGTTCAAGGTAGGTTCAGAAATTCTAAAGCTTCGGCAGTTGTGAATAAAGTGAAAAAACTGGTGAAAAGCAGGACAAAAGAGGGAAATATAATGAAATCAAAGAGAAAAGAGTATTCCTCTGAAGCAGTGCAGAAGTCTCTAGAAGCATTCAGTCAAAGAGTTTCTCTCAGAAAAACAGCCGACACGTATGGTGTCCCTGACTGGATTATTTATCGAGCTGAGAGAGGTGACCCAGTAACGAAATCACAGCTGTTGGATGGTGTGGAGATTTTCTTGGCTCACTTAAAAAGGGAAACTCCATTCAAAGACGGCAGACCAGGTCGTCATTGGTATGAGGGTTTCCAGAGACGTCACCCTAACTTGTCTATTAGAACAGCACAACATTTAACTCTTGTACGAGCTGCTGTCATTGAAGAAAATTTAACAGGATGGTTCAGTGAGACAGAGTCTTACTTAGACAGCAAGAATCTTCGAAACATAGAGCCGTCAACGATTTCTGATTGTGACAAAACAAATGTCCTATTGTATCCAAAGCCTGAAAAAGTGTTTGCAGAAAAAGGGGCTCTGTCCGTTTATAAAGGGGTTGATGCGAATGAGAAAGAATTTTTGACAGCTTTATTTATGTACAGTGCACAAGCACCTCCTATGGTGATGTATGCGTACGAAGAGGGGCTTCCAAAAAAAGTTGTGGAGAATTTTCCAACTGGTTGGGGTTTCGGCATTTCCGAAACAGGATGGATGACAACTGGAACATTCTACGAGTACATTACCAATGTACTCTACCCATGGCTTTTAGAACAAGGAATAGAATTTCCAGTAATTATATACATGGATAATCATTCTTCGCACATAACGATCACACTAGTTACATTTTGTAGAGCCCATAACATCGAGATCATTGCTCTTCATCCCAACTCCACTCACATCTTGTAGCATCTTGACATCGCCTTTTTCCACCCATTCAAGGATGTTTGGAGAAGAATTGTATGCAAGTGGAAAATGCAGAATAACGTGATGAGATTGAGAAAGGAACAGTTTCCTGTTGTATTGAAAATGGCACTGGAAGCTTTTGTGGAAAAGGAGAGGACAATTCAGAATGGATTCAGAACTTGTGCTTTATCTCCGTTTGATCCTTGACGCGGTCGATTACGATGTTCTCCGCAGAAAAAAGAGAAAGTCTTTGCTGGAAGCTTGCAAAGTTGTGGAAAATCAAGTTGAAGAGACCTCAGTTTCAAATTCCATCAGCGAAGATGAAAAACGGCGTGTGGAAACTTTTGAAAGCAATCTACGTTTTGAATTATTGCAAGAATTCAAAAATGCCGAGGCGAATAGACTGGACTGGCTGCGTTGAGAAGAGAGGATTGTTCGAATATTGGCTCGAGATTAAGACAGCTAGTCTGGGTATTATCAAAATTTAAATATTTTTAGTTATTATATTACTTTTCAACTGATTTTATTTTTTGCATCGACACACTTCAGCAACTGTTTACAGGCTCAATTTCTTTTACTTATTCCGTTTTTCTACATTTGTATCACGTTTCATGAATCTTTACAATTATTCTCTAATTGTGTAAAGAAATTTGATCGAATTTTTTACTGAAATCATGAATTTTTCACAAAATATTTTTCCCTAATCTAGTTGATGCTTCGAAAAAGAAGCCTAAGATCAAGACTATTGAAACGCTAGATACTCGCGTCTGTCTGATCCCGACTAAAGCCTCAGATAAGCCTTTAGAATCGTTGCTACTTGAATCTGCTTACGAAAGTGTTCCGCCAGAAAATAAAGAGATAATATTATTAGAAGTTTTTCAAGATTACGCAGTAGGAACAACGATTACTGATAGCATTGAACTCATCCTGGGTAATACACTTGCGGTAAAAAACATTTCTGAAGAAAACATTATTTTGGAACTCATGGACGACAATAACTCGTTGCATAAGGAAATACTAGAGGAAAGTTCCTCTGAAAATACAAATGTAACTCAACTTGCAACTGCAATCGATAATGGATTTGTTGAAAAATCCAGTTTCAACTTGGACGTTGAAAGTAGTGAAGCAGGTTTGTAAGAAAATTCTTCCAAATTAATTTACTATAATGATATAATTCTTTGTGTTCATGTTACTTTTTTCAGAGACCAATTTCGTCGATAGTTTGCGTGATAATATTCGTCAAGCCTTCAGAGAAAATCAGCAGCAAAGTATGGTTCTCACAAACGATCAAGAAGATCACGATACGAGTAATATTGGAGGAAATCCCAGTTCCAGAGTAGACAAGGAAAATTGAGAGGGAAATTGTAATCAAAAAGGTTAGTACATAAATCAAGTTCAGATTAGATCATCTGCTATCTTGCAGTATGATACAGGTATCAATAATTTATATTCATCAGCAGGTAGCATTAATAAAACTCTGAAGCAAAGTTTCGCTGACGAAATATTTACCTAAGGAGAAAAGATTTAAGGTAGAACAAACCGGTACACCAAAGCTACCAGCTGCTGGAACTTCTGACTGGAAGTCTGCGATAAATAAATAGGAATTTCGACAATTTATAGACTGAAGAATGATGATAATAGGATACACAAACTTTGTCGGACTATGCAACATTTTAGGCACTGAAGATATTATAAAATTGTGGTGAATTGTACTAAAATTGTAACTAGATACTCATTATTATTAACCCATTTAATTTTCTCGAACTAATTCCATGAAGCTTCTACTTCTATTTAATCAACAAAATTGATATTTTATATTTAATTTCGTTCCCTAAGTTTATAAAATCTCAGCATTTGTGGTTCTCGGGACAGTAAGGGTACGTGGGTTAGCGTTTGCACATGATAAGTTTGTTACAGCAGAGTCGATCGAAGATTTGCAAATAATATTGAGCAAACTGAATATTAGCATCAAGAACATAGACCTCAAAATTAAGGTGAATAAAACAAAAATTATGATGTTGTAATTTTTTTTATCCCAAATATTCCGATATATTCCGTGTATTCCCGAATATTCTTTGGGGAATATATTCCTGGTACACGATAAATCAGAGTTGTCGACCCCTCGCCTCTATGTCAATAATTCAGAATACTGAATTTTGATTGTAATAAAATTTTTAAGAATTCAAGGAATTTAGGCGCTAATATTTATCGAGAATATCAGTTCACTTACTCAGATTATCTTCCGAAAAACTGCCAAGTATCCCTTGAAACAGAATGCCACCAAAAATTAAGAGCTTCAAATATATTGCTTCCGACATTTCGTACACGAAATTAAATGCTCCAGATGAAAAAATTCTACTTCTTATCAATGCCACACTAAAGGTGAGACTGAAGGCGGAAATAAAAAACTTGATAACTGTGAATAGCGATCGTCTTCTAAATCATACTTTATTTGCATAGCCGACTTATTCTTATCAACTATTTCAACATTGTTTCCTTAATTCCACCGAGAATGAGCCTTGGATAAAATAAACTATTTTTTTTAACATAATTACTTTCATTGCCCCAAAATCATATTCAAAATAAAAAAATCATTTTGAAGTGATAAGAAATTTTTATTCGAACAGAAAACCGTTTCTTCGAGTCAAAAGAAAGTTCTTTCAATCAAAGAAGCTTTTCTTAGGCATTAACTAGCACAAATAGCTTCTCACATTTTTTTTTCCTTATTATCAAATCAAAATATATATCTAATTCAAGACACCATAAAATATATTCAAGAATCGTGAATGAAACGGGAATTAAAGCAGCTTCATCGGCTTCAATACAATTTTAATTTTTATCAGTTTGCATCAATCTGAGAAGAAAGAAATAAGTTGTAATGTGATTTCAATTTAAGATTATCTAAATTCATAATAACGGAAATATTTTTACTACTGTTAATAATTATACGTGCTAAGGAAAAAATTTAACTGAAAAGAAGACTGACAAGTGCAAGACGACCTTGTACGATGAAAACCAAAGTTTTGCAAAACCCAATCATATTGAGCAAAATTCTTTTGTTATAAATGTCTTTAAATTGTAGGTAAACTCAATTTTGCCGGGCCTCGCAAAAAGTTAGAATAATTGGATAATATCAGAAGGTTTAACAATTCCTTTCCAATTTAAAATTGAAAATTTTAATTCATCCTAATGAATCAAGGTGAAAGCATCAAACCTACTATCAGAGAATGATGAAATTATTTCTGCAGCTGAAAACTCTACGTTTTAACCTGATCGGAAACGAATGAAGCTTTCTTCTTTTCCTAACCTAGAAAAATGTGCTCTGTATTGGGTACGACGTGCTCGGGACGAAAATGTTCCCATTTCAGGACCAATATTTCGACAGGAAGCTGAACAATTCGCTAGTAACTTGGGACATAAAGAATTGCAAGCAAGTGTTGGGTGGTTAGACAATTTTAAGAACAGAAATGGAATTGTGCACAAAGTTTTCAGTGATGAGAGTGCTTCATTGTCAGAAGTATATTGCGATATACGGATCGGAGGCTGGCATTCAAAAATGATAAATATCATGGACGAAAAAGAAGCAACGAGAGGATCACTGTCATGCTCAGTTCCAAGATGTCTGGAACAGAGAAGCTCAAGCTTCTCGTTATTGGCAAAGTTCAATTTACGAGTCTTGGCTACAAACAATTGATAAAAAATTTCATTAAGAAAAAAAAAGGTTCTAATCTTCGTCGGTAATTGTCCATATCACCCAAAAGTATTAATTCAAACGCTGAAGGCTGTAAAAATTCTTTACTTGCCTGCCGACACGACTGCTAAATTGCAGCCAATGGATTGTTAAAAGAATACTCAAATTCATGGACAAAGGCAAATAAGATCGTGTCATTAATCTGCGAGAAACGATCTTCGAATTAAACAAAGCTTGGGAAGATATAACAAGTGAAACAATCGCTAACTCTTTTCGGAAGGCAGGATTTACGAAAACTAATCAAAAACAGCATACTACAAAGAGCAACGTTGGAGAAGATTTTTTTGAACAGTGGTCTAATTTTCAGACCACAATAGGCTTGGAGAATGTAGATTTTGAAGATTTTGTGAACGTTGACAACCATCTACTTATCGCAGAAGATTTTACTGATGACAATATTTGAGAGAATGTAAGTTTGCTGTTAAGAACTTTTTGAATTTATGAAAATTCTAATCGTTTTGAATTTAATTGGAATGGCCCATGAATGATACAATCCCCTACTGATATTCTGCAAATGGATTGGCCCTTCTATCCATTCAGTGGTGAAGTACGTACTTTTTTATATTTATTCGAAGTCACTTCAACCTCGGATTTTTTAGGGTATGAAAGAGGCTCAAGAGTCAAAAGAATCAGAAGAGGAAGAGGAATCTACAGATGAAGATGTCATTTCACCTACAACAATAATGGAAGCTAGAACACGCTTGGGTGTCCTACAGAAATTTATCCACGAATGTGTTGATGTACCACAGAAAATTTTTAACCAACTGAGCAAAATTCGGGATTTCAGTGACAAGAAAACCAGATCAAAAGAGCAAAAAATAACCCAATTTTTTAAGTAATTCAAGCAAGCAAAGCTTTAGCTAGTAAGGCTGCATCCAAAAAGTAACTTCCGATCCTGATTATTACATTTTCACAATTGGCCCTTTTCAGGGCCAACAAATTTTTCTTACAAGGAATAATCTTATTAATATCAAACATGCACTCGTTCAGAGGCCATTTTGCAGGACGGCGGATGAATCGTGTCCCCGAGCCATTAATTTATGTATATTACTTGAATTAAGAAAATTATTATAGACTGCTATTTTACTCATGATACTTCATTTAGCCCTCATGTTTTTTTTTCGCTGTTCCGAATATTTTCGATTTATTTCATGAAGTATGGCCCGATCGTATGTCCTGCCACGTGTCCCAATGGCTGAAAAGTGAACTTCGTGCATACATATTTACTATAACCACTGAACTTTTCAACCTGTCTAATATCCGAATAATATTGTACAGTATCCCTCTCCCAAATTCTACAAAAAAGAAGGATTTCTTTATTTTTTAATTTATTTTAATTAGACTCAGAAGTCTTGTCCCAAGGAAATTGAATCGGGCGGGCGCCCACTTTGAAATACCGCCTAGCGGTTGTAAAATAGGCCGTAAGATTGCTCTGCTGCATCAACTCGCTTCAGTGAGGCTCAAGTTACCCTAAGGGAAAGTAATTGGTGAATAAATTATTTTATTTTTGCGATAAACTAAGTGATAATGAGTGCGAAATCGATGCGCACCTTTCTTCCCTGCCAGTCCTGCCACTTGCTGTTTCCACTAGTAACTAATAAAAATTATTATGAAGTGATGGGGAGACAATACTTCCTTGTTGCATGAATACGGCCTGGGTCTCAGAAGGGGTTCAAACGATTAAGATGGCTGCCTACCTTGCAGTGAAAAGCGAAAACGTCAGTCCGGTCACAGTCAGTCCTGTCACGTGACAGGGTCTGATTTAGGGTATGAGGATTGACGTTTTCACACACTTCTCTAGTTTACAATACAGGTGGGGAGCACAGTCAGCCAGTGTTCCTATTTATATATGGCATTGGTAAAGGGGAAGTGAAGAGAATAGGAAGAAAGTGAACACGTGGTAACCAGACCACCTAGCGTCCATGAGGTGAAAAGAATTGAAGGGTCACACTGCATACAGGCGTAAGTGCCAAAACCCAAATTTTATAGGAGAAACAAAAGACTGTAGAATTGTCACGCAACTAATTCTAACCAAAGAAGTGCAGAAATGGTTCGAGATACTGTTAGGCTTTATCAATCCGTGAAACTAACATCCTGAAAGAAGCATCCATCTCCGAGAAAACCTTGGTCAAAGGAACAGCGCGTCTCCAAAAAATTTGATTTTGTTACATAAAGAGTTGCATAACTTTTTTATTTTTGAATTTAAAAAAAAGAGAATACCTTCAAACTATTGGTTATCTCTATTACATCGCGAAAAGAGCGCTTCAAAAAACTTAACTATGTGCGAGGAAATCCTTTTAAAATAGCGGCTCATCCTAAAAATTCAAATTTTGACACCTAAAAAGTTGCGTAACTGTTTTATTTCTGCATTTAGAAAAAAAAACAAGAGAGTACTTTCGAGTTATTACTTAACTCTATCAAATCGGGAAATGAACATCCTAAAAGAAGCCAAATAAAACGCATTTCCGAAGTTTGGCACTTACGCCCTCATGCGGTGTGGCCCTTTCATTAGGGTTGCTTGTCTGCCCTGTCTAATGAAAGGGGACTCAGATGAGTTATATAATAATAATATTCTTCATTATTTCCTTACAGTAAAATAATAATAATAAGATTTAGAAAAATAAAAAAAATTCAACTCTAACCAAAAATGCCTTCGACATATTGGGCTGTAGCCATCTTAAGCCTGAGACATTAATTTTTTATTTTATTTTTCATAATAACATAAGCTATGTATCTAATTAACATAAGAATAATATAATTATTCTGCGCTAGTTAAATTGTTATTAAATTTATTTTCTATCTTGACTCCTGATTGCTGAAACTATTATTTAGCCCGTGCTCTTAGACCTGTTGTTTGGATTATTTTCAGTACCTAGGATGTCAGGAAAATGGCCCCTTCTGTAAATAAGACAAAAGAAAGTGGTGAGAAACCGAGAAGGAAAGTAGCGGAACCTCAACGGAGTCGAAGAGCTCGACTCACTGCAGAGCAACTGGATCATAGAAGACAAAAAGACAAAATTTGACGTCCAACACTCCTCCTGAATCGAGGAATGAAGAGCCTGCTTCAGTACAAAAAACGAGAGGTAAAAAAGCTTTAAAAAAAATTTTTTTAAAAAAATATTTACGTTACAAAGATTCGGTTAAAAAACGTTCACAGATTTCCCTGTCTCCAAATAAAAAAGTATCCTTGCTCGTTGGTCCTAAAAAAAAATTTTACCTGCTGTCAGGAAACAATTGTTTCGTGGATAGGTTTTGGAAAAACAATTAAAAACCCAAGTTGAACTGAACGCTGCGAGTGTGAAGAAGAACCGTCTGTTGAAAAAATCAATTGGCAATCATATTTTTTTAAAATACCGCGTCGAAAGTTATTTTAAATCGTTAGTGTCTCGCAAACTCTACTACGAATCAGGAGAGCCGGGCCCCTCCAATAAACTAAAAAAAGCCAAAGTGTTCAAAATAAGAAATTTTATTGTCAGTTTTTTTGAGGATGACAAGGTTAGTCAACTTTGTCCAGGCAAGAAGGACTTTGTGAAGAAAAACAAAGTTGAAGTACAGAGACGTATTCTCCTTGACTCGATTCACATCATTCACAAAAAATTTGCCCACGTAACAGGATTGAAAATCTACTATGCCAGTTCTTTGCGTCACAAACCCTCCTGTGTCACTAAGCCAAAAGCGCAAGACCGCGAAACCTGTGCCTGCATCAAACATTCCAATTTCAAACTTTTGCTTTGCACTCTCTCCAGGAGACCCGCGATAGCTGTAAATTCTGTAGCGCAATGCTTGGCTGCGGTCGCTTGCGATGTTGAAAATTGCACATGCATGATAGGCCAATGTGGTCCTTGTAATGACAAGACGATCCATTCCCAGATTGATGGTAGTATTCCATTGAATGTTAGTCAATGGACAAAAGTCACAGAACAGGAAGAAATAAAAAACGTAAAAAAAAAGTTTCTCGTTTCATCAAAAATCAAAGAGTGGCTACTGTATCAGAGGTGATGGAGAAATTCAACACCCAACTTTCTGACATGGAAAGCACGTTTTCAATTAGCATCATCAAGCGCATCAAATGAAGTCCAAAACGGCCTCGTTAAAGGAAAATGAGCTCATGTTCAGTGTAGATTTCTCTGAAAACTACTATTACAAATACACTGATGAGATCCAAGCAATGCACCTTGGTGCTTCTAAGAGAGAAGTTTCACTGCATACGGTGGTGAGAAACCGAAGACATTCCGATGGTTCTCTCAAGCACAGGTCCTTTTTTACTATTTCAGACAACCTCGACCACCAAGCTCATGCAGTATGGGCACACCTAGATCTGATTTTGCAGCGATCATCCAAATATTTTCCTGGGACTATAGAGCTGACGAGGAAGTTGCCAGGCGAAAGGACATAACCTGTGTAAGTGACATAATTCGTCTCATCATCGTCGGAGAGATTGTGCTCCTGGAAACTCCTGGAGAAACCATCGAAAAAATTGAAAGAGCTCTAAAGCCTGACAAGATACCCACTATCCTAGGGGTTACTAAAGTTTATCAAATCAATTTATCGAAAAACATTATGTCTTGTCGTTCTCTAAGCTGCTTTGAATGCCCTCCTGCTTCAGTCTGCAAGCACAACCATCTGAGAGACATAGCATCGAGACCATTGAAGCTTCGAGTGGAGGATATGTACTCGTCTTTCGAAGACGAGAAAATGGATGAAGTTGATCAAGTTACTGAGGATGAGGAATTAGGGATCATCGAGAATTTCTCGTTAGCTGACAAGCAAGCTTCAGGGTTCGGCAAGCTGGTTGCTGAGAAAAATCCTTCCAAGGATAAACTGCCAGGCACCTTCAATAACACCGAAGATACTTTTGTTGAGGTAAGAATCAACAAGGGCAACGACAGAAAATTTGAAACTTACAAAGCTATCTTTGATAGTGGCGTCGATTCAGTAAATGAGGTTGATGTTACATTTTTCAAAAGTTGTACAAAAAATGAATTCTTCATTCTTAATGAGAACGATGTAAGTTCCATCTCAGTAAACAATATTACAAGAAGACTGGCAGATCCATCTCTTCATATCAAGGGAAAAAAGGTCGTTTACCAATTTCATTGATCTGGTCATTTATGTGTCATTTCGAGTTTATTGTTCGTTTTTTGAACGTTCATTAGTTAGTAAGGATATTCCAATTCCTGAGTTACTTTGCGTTTCACTTGCTTTTCACATGTTTATTGCACATATTTTTAAAGTGATATTCTTTTTTCGGCGTTAATGATAGATATTTATGTTTCTGCATGAAAACTTTTTGAGATTTATCTCTTTAAAGTCTACTTGGCAAAAGATTGCAAAAGATTTGCCCAGGTACAAACGTGATTATAATATACCTAGATACATACTGATGTTACTCATTGAAATTTTAATTCGTGCGTTCATAGATTGTTGAGATTCAATAGAAATTGGAAGTCTATTTTATAGTTTGGAGTTATTTTGCATTCCTTTATTTTTCTCTTTATTTTCATGTTACGTTTTTGCATAAAAACGTCCTGAGACTGATCTCTTCCAATTCTAGTTTCGAAAAATCATACTGAGGTAGTAGGTACCCGATTCCCCCACAGGTGACTGTGAACAAATTGATACTATTTACTTATATTTTTTAATTTTCTAACGATTGTAGTAGGCTGCCGTTCCTAGAGTGTATAAATACCATTGTGTACTCACCTATTGTGTATTTTGATCTTCCTAATTACGTTTGTCCTCACTTTAGTACTTTAAAATTCGTGAGGCTCCCTCATGAGTTTAGTCACCATCATTCTTGTCAGACAGCCGTCATTCCTGTCACCCTATTTAGAAACCTTCTGAAGTATTTTTCAAATAAAAATTCAAAACAAATTACCTATCACTTTTTTTCACAAAGAAATGCTCTTGTATGCTTTGCCAGTGGTTGTAATTTTTATTTCCCAAATCCAAATTGCACTTTAAATTTTAAAAACTGTGAGCTAGCATCGCAATTCTCAACCAATTCATGAAAAATTACAGAATAATGCAATCAAAATAATTATTTTTATTTGCCATTGAGATAAGTAACATCAGACTTAAGTAAATACCACAATTCATGATTTTTAGACTTTTCCATCATTTAAAAAAAGGGGTGACAGGAATGATCCTTCCCATGCAGTTTTTAGGCTTCTAAATAGAGAAAAAAATTGTTGTAACAAGGCAAAAGTTTAACCTAAAAATTCAGCATTTATTTATTTATTATTTGACGTCGGGTAACCTCCGCTGCTTGGCACGACACTCCAGGGGCATATTTTAAGTTATGTTTAAGAATTTAGGATTAATTTTTCGCTTTGTTATTTCTGTTCATTATGACCCTTGCCTCGACCTTCAACCAAAAATTGAATAGTTTATATTTCAACCAAAAAAGATTCATAGTATTCTAATATTAAATAAAAAACAGTTTAATTTAAGCAGAAGAGACAAACTTTGAATGAAATACTTAATTTTCAAGTTGAATAGATCATTTTCAACAAAAAAATTCATATTATAAATTAAATAGTTGAATTTTCATTGAAAAAAATGAATTTGAAACTAAAAAAATTGTAACCAAAAATGAAATAGTTCAATTGTCAATTTAAAAAAAAAGTTCAAACCAAAAAAAGGAAGTTTGAACAAAATACTTAAATTTTCAAGCGAATGTAATTAGTTTTCAACCAGAAGGATACATTTTCAAAGAAGAAAATTAATTTTCTACCAAAAAGTCAAATTTTCAATAAAATATATGAATTTTCACCCAAATGGTTGATTTTTTTACTAAAAGAGACGATTTTTTAACAAGAAATGGACAGCTAAATTTTCATTTAATCAATTTTCAACGAAAAAAATTGATTATCACCAAAATATTTAGTTGAGTTTAAATCGCAGAGGTGAATCTTCAGCAAACAAGATACAATGTAATAGTTGATATTTCAACCAAAAAATATTATTAATTGAAAGCCATTAAATCCAATCAAAAAGGACGAATTTTCAACAAATCATGCAATTTTTTTTAATAAAGAAGATCAGTCTTCAACCAAAAATTAAAAAAATCAGATAAAAGACAAATTTTCAACAAAATACATTTTCTACAACAGAGACGAACCTTCATCTGATAAAATTTTAATCAAAAACATTTCAATTTAACCAAAAGAAAGGAGACGATTTTTAAATTTTGTTCTTCTCAAACTGAATGACTGACACTGACTCTATTTAACAAATAAATTATAAACTTTTGTCAATAATTAGTATAGAAAAGCCATTTTTTATATATTAAATTTGTATTTTCGCAGATTTCGGACTCGAACAGATCGCGTACTCTGGTCAGTGGTATCAGCACATCAAAATACATAGCATAAATGTAGAAAAATTGAACAAGTACATTTGGCGTCGCATACTGATAAAGTCAATCATAAATTACCTAAATTAAATAAATTGATGGAATATATTTTAAATTTTAAGCAAAATAATAATTCAGTATAGAATATAATGCATTTTACTTAATCATTACGCATCTCACGTATTACACAGCAAAGATATTTTCAAATAGATTTGAATAGTTAGAGCTGTTTTCGAGAAGAATAGTACAAATACATAAATCAAAAAATATATACGTGATCAATGAACTTAGGAATTTTCTTTTTTACTTCTGCAGAATTTAATTTTGAAACAAGAAATCAATGTGTTAACCTATAAGGAAAAAAGTGACTGCTAACAGTATCACTACCAATGTAGGTTGGCCTTTTTATTATGGAAGATATTACAATAGGTCTTACCACATCATGATAATATAATAATAATCAAGGTTTCAGTATTGAAGCTTGAGCGCTCGACTCTACATAGCGAGTCAAGCTTTCAAGAGTGAAAACATATGCCTGCAAATTTTGACACATTCCTCTTTATTTTAACTTCATCCCTTACTTATTTTCGGTTACCTTTCTTACATTCAGCGCGCCGGATTGTACAGATGTGGATGGCTATGTAAATATGGTTGAATATATTCCATGAGCCACCTGTAGTATCTGGTATTATGATTCACGAGTAAGAAAATATCAGGAATATTATGGGAATATCCACCTCGACCGAGAACAGCAAAGAGCCTATCACCCACCACCAAGGCAGAACCGCGATCCTTATTCGAACAGCGATAGGGTTCTTCACGTGCTGACCGAATATAGACATGGGTGTCTGTAACCTGTATTATCTGCACTTGCGTAATCGGTCGTACTTGGCCAGTGGGTCCCCAAGTAATAATAGTAGGATGCATGCCTAACGGTAAAAGGACTTCTTCAGCAGGTGGTATCGGTCGACTGAATCGACTTTCTTGAGGGATATGTGGGTCAATCAGAAGCAAGATAAGAGATTCGAAGGGAATTGTGGAAATTATTTGGTGATTCATAATAGGACCCCTCCCCGGTGCACCAGACTGAACTGTGTACGTCGATGGAGGGTTTGCAAATGCATGAGTAGTTAAGATATGTTCAGGCGTGACTATGACACCTGTAGTAACTTGTCTGGTTCCTTTCAAAATCTGCACAATGTGGATAACATCATTAATCATCCAGTCTCCGCGTCCGAGCAAGGTGTGACCAGCAATCATACGTTTTGTGCGAAGGTGAAGATTTGATGAGTTCCCTGCAATTATGAAAAATCCATCATTCAGCATTCACTGTTGTGATTTAAAAAAAAAAATTTGGAATATTGTTTGGAGAAATGGCTCCTTTATGTGAGGTTTGAAAATAAAATTATTATGTGACTTTTCTATGATCAGATAATATAATAGGATGGCGTCCACTCCAGCAATGATCTGCATAGAGGTAAATCTTTACAAAACACTTCCCCAAATGTGGGTTATGCCCTCTAAAAGATATCTATACATCCATGTTAAGAGAACCGCTCGCGAAGTATAATATACGTCTAAAATTCTAAATCTGTGATTTGGTACATTCTTTGGAATTATTTTCAATTCGCATAAATTACTTTAAATAAGCGTTCAATTCCTTTGAATTCTTTTGCATTCTATAAATTCTCTTAAATTTTGTGAAATTACTTGGAATGCATTTCGGCTTTCTGAAATTCTTTTTTAATTCTTTGAAATCCCTTGACATATTCAGAAATTGTTTTCGATTTTTTCGATGCGCTCGTTTTTATCCATTGTTTAAAGAAAAAGAAAAGTAGCGTCACTTAACCTTCAAAATCTCGACAACGTCTGAACCGAATCTCATGAAATTTTTAAACGTACTTGTTAAAAGTTGGTACTACCGAAAAACAAAGTGGCATGGCATTGGCGGCGCCATCTGTGTGTCAGTCCCGGGACTTAATGACCCATGTGTTAATGACTGGCAGGTATTCAAAGATTTCAGGAAATTCAAAGATTTTCAGGGAATACAGAGCATTCAAGTAATTCAAAGAATACAGAAAATTCAGAAAATTTCAGAAACTTCTCATTATCAAAGAATTTAGGATATTCAAGGAATTCCGAAAATTAAGGAAATTCAAAAATTCACAAAATTCCTTCGATTGCGAAGAATTCAAGGAATTTAGAGATTTCAGGAAATTAAGAAAATTCGATAAATTGAAAAAATCCAAAGAATTCAGGTTATTCAAGAAATGTAGGTTATTCAATACAGTAAAATGACAGTATTCAAGGAGTTCAGACAATTCAAGTAATTACGGGGAATGCTTATTGGTTTTAAAATCAAAAACTTCTTGCATCTGTTACAGGAAACAAAACATTTTCCAGGAGGTACTGCAAGTAGGCAGTTTTTATCTCTAGTGAAGTTTACAGCATTTGCTATCGGATCATCTTCGGGTTATTGCTAAGGCGCTAATATTTATTGATAATATCAGTTCACTTACTATAATTATCTTGCAAGACACTCCCAAGAATCGCTTGAAACAAAATGCCACCAAAAATTAAGAGATTCAAATCAATTGTTTTCCACATTTCGAACACGAAATTAGATACTCCAGGTGATGAAATTCTTCTTCTTACCAATATTACACTAAAGGCGAGACTGAATGCAGGAATAAATAATTTGATGACTGTGAATAGCGATCGTCTATCAAATCATGCTTTATTTGCAGAGCCGACTTATTCTTATCTATTATTCAAACATTGTTTCCTTAATTCCACAAGAATGAGCCTTGAATAAAAGAAACTGTTTCTTGAAGATAATATCTTTCAATAACCCAAAATCATATTCAAAAATAAGAAAACCATTTTAAAGTTAAGATAATTTTTTATTTGAACAGCAAACCATTTCTTCGAGTCAATAGAAATTACTTTCGATCAAAGAAGCTTTTGTTTGACATTTATGATTGTTTAGTTTTCGTACATTTCGGGCCATCCATAAATTACGTCACTGTTTTCAGGGAATAGAGGGTTAGAAAACTGTAACGAGTCGTTACTTTACTAGATTAAAAAGGAAGTAAAAGTATATAAAATAATACTAAAATAATCTATAGAAAAAATTCTGCACACAATTGCAAAATTTTCCATTAAAGATGGATTTCAGGCGCATATGTGAGACCTATTAAATAATTCGAGATCAGTAATAGTAATTGGGGAGTAAATATTTGTATAAGTAATAGAATAAGGAAAAGCTACATCGGCTTCCATACAATCTGAATTAAATTTTAATTTTAATGCGGTCGCATTAATCTACATGGAGGTTACTTTTATTTAAATATAAGATTTCATCCCAGGATGAAAGCAGATAATTGAATTGATACCTAAGTTAATTTTATTTTTTATATCTTAATGAGATGTTATCAACAAATCATTCTAATACTAATTCTCTGAAATCTGAAAGAAAAGAAAGAAATAAGTTGTAATGTGATTCCAATATAAATTTAACTACATTCATAATAACGGAAATACTTTAATAACTGTTGATAATTATACCAAATTCCTTGAAATTCAGTTTATGTGGAATCATCTTATAATAATGAAAATTAAAGAATAATTAGTAAATTATATTTTGTGTGATACAATTATTTAATATGAATTTTTGTATCTTCTGTTGAATTTTTTACATTATCTGGATCTCTTTTCGTGAATTTATAGGCATGAAAATCTCTTACTTCAGCTATCCGGCAATTTCATACTCTCCTAAAGCTTCCTTCAGTTTCAATTTTTTCATTTGCTTCTTCGCAAGTAAGATCTAAATCGGTTTTCTGTAGTTAATCGCTTTGCCCTTCGATTTTTGTATGTGATTTCGTTTCTTCAAAGGAGTCCATGAAGTAATATTCTTAATAGTACATCACCTTTTCAGCAGTCCATCATTGTTGTCATGTTCACGATTCATATCCTATAGTGGTGGTTACACTTTTAGTTAGTGCAACTCTGGATTCGGCTTCCACCAACACTACCTCAACCTCTTCCAGAACCTGTGTGCGTGCAAAGATTGCTACGGCATATGCGGCCTTACTCGTATCAACAAAAACATAAAAGGGCAGGGAACATTCTTCCATACATCTAAACATTCTACGTGAAAATTTGAGTTCAGACAACAGCGGGATCTGTTCGTACCACTTGACGTAAGACTTTTTCATCTTCTCATCGACTTCCTCGTCCCAGTCCAGCTTTTTTAAGCATACCGTCTACTGCAACAATTCAGGACCTAAGGAAACCGGACAAGCAAAAAAAAGTTTGGTCCAGAGTGCTCCCACCCTCTCAAGTCGACTCTTCGTCGTCGCAGGATCTTCCTGGACACATCCTCAAAGAGAATTCTTCCTTTCTTGGTATCGAAGTTTGCTATGCAGCTGTCGACAAGAAAGGACCTTAACAACCTCTTCATCACTTGTCTTCTTCAAACCGAAGTCTATGCCGTTGGAGCATTTTCCAAGTGATTTCCAATTGTTGCTCGCAACAAAAATGGACTCCTGGACACATCAAACACAGCTCTGACTTGTCGGTAAACCTGTAACTTGGTTGGATCCTCCTCCTTACACCATGAAAATTGAAGAAAATCTCGATCCTCTGGCCGAATTCTAATCTGTAAAAAAACCTTTCTCGATATCAAAGATTATTCCAATTTTGTTTTTTGTGAAGCACATCAGCGTTGTTTGAATGATCTCAATAAGATCAGGACCAGTATCCAAGCTTTGGTTTAAAGAAAAAGTATCCCTCCCTCTGGACGAAGCATCAAAAACAAGGCGTAACCGAGTTGTACTATCTTCTTTAATCACTGATCTGTGAGGAAGATAATGACCATGATTGCTCATCTCCATTCCCGATACGTTCTCGATGACTTTCTCCTGCCTCCACTTCTGAAAAACCTCAGGGTAGTCTCTGAAGAGATTTTGTTATTTTTAATTTTTGCGTTACTGATTGTAATATCTTTTGCGTAACTTCCTTCTTTTCAGGCAGAGGGGAATGAGTTTCCTTCCATGGAAGATGCACCTAATAGCGTCCATATTCATTCCCCGTTAGCGTCTGATGAAAATTGTCCTTGATTTCTTCTTGATGATACTGCTTCGATTCCTTTCTGCGTTGGATCCGTAATCCCTAGAACGTCTAAGTTCCAAAGATCGGAGAAGTCCGCCTCAGGAACAAACATCGGGGCAACCACCAAGGCTGCATGGGCTCACAATCATTTTTTTTTGTATCATTTCTCCTATCAGAGTCCATCCCAATCTAATCTCAATGGCAGTGGGCCTGATTCTTGAGTTAGAAATTTTTCCGGTTTAGACTTTTCCAAGGAAATCTGTTCCAATTAAAATCGAGATCGGTTAGTTGGATGGACCGAAATCTGACAGAAAAATCCCTTTTATCAAAATTCTTCAATCCAGGAACCGTTAATAACATTTGGGATGTCCTCAGCTATTGTCTCGCGTGAAGGTACAATAAAATTGCATTCAAACGTGTTGTTCGAATGCTCACTAATTTCAATAAAATATCCTTTGCGACATTAAGACTTAGTTCTTGAACCCCCAAACAACAGATGAATCGTTTGTTGTTGACCAATTTACTTGTAGCTCATGTGTTTGACACCTTATGTCAAGATGTACGACCTATGAGAACAAGAGCCCAAGGCCACCCTCACGACCGACTCGTCCTCTGCACACTCTCCTCGGCTTCCTCGAAGGTCGATCTTCCACTATTCGCTTGTTTAGTCTGCGACCCCCGGCATATAATCAGTATGTGTTTCTTAGCGTGCGAAGCGCACTCTTGATTGCATCTGCATTTCCTATACTGACGTCCTGCTTTCAGACTGTTGAAAAAAGTATTTTTGTTTTTCACGAGTTTCTTACGCTCTTCATGCGTCATGTTTCTGGCTAGCTCACACTGAAAGCTCTTATGATCATGAGAACAGAATGTACAATCTGAGACATTTCCATTCCAAGAGACGAGTCCAGTGGCTATCGGAATTTCGCCATCAGAATAAAATTTAGTCTTTTTCTGTGATAACTTATCTTCTTCCATTTTAGGCCCTTGGGATGAAACAGTCAAACCACCCACAGTCGTGGAAATCCTCTTTTCTTTCTTCACTCAGCCCGTAAAATAGTATACTGTGTGTCAAGGGCGTAAAGAAGGCTATTTTGACAAGTGTGAACTTGCCGCCCGAGCGAAGTGAGGGAGACAGTCACACGAGGCAAAATAGCCGTACGCCCTTAATTTACATCATACTTTTTGTCCTACCCTCCTTGAAATCAAGCATGTGAAGCAAGTAGAGGATGTATGGTGTACTTGACAATTTTAGATTATAAGTGAAAGGAAGAAATAGCGAACTTTGCAGAAGGGAGACTGTAGGGTTCAACGGTACAATTTGTTTTTGAGATGAAGATAATTTCCTCCATATTATCACTTGCGTGGTACATTGTATGTGTAGCGGGTGTAAGGTTATATGTAGCAGGCGTAATGTTATATGTAACGGGCGTAAAGTTTTATGCAGCGGGCGTAAAGCTTCATGTAGGCCCGGCGGCAGAGTGCGCATGTGCGAACGTCACTGGGCTGGAAGCAGCCACCTTACGCCTGCTACAAGTGCATGCAATGGCGCATTTTCAAGGGGGGTCGGACAAAAATTCCATTATATTCACCAATCGATCCTCCATGACCATTGCGTCACTTATACCTGTATGCAGTTCTTCTGGGAGTGATGACCTAATCGGAGGATACAAAATTTTCGCGCACTTATCCGTAGTAAATCCGAGCGATTCGAGTGCACGTAACTGCGATTCCAGTTTATCGTAGGTTTTGGAGAGCGGTATCTTTTCATGGGAGTTCGTTAATTTGCTTAACACTAACTCAAGAAGATCATGCATATGTAGGTACTTTCACTAACAGCTCGTCTTCACTAAAACGCGTTTTCAAAGCTGAAATCACTTTATCGTAATTTTCACTAGTTGATTGGTTGAGGTACTGAAAGTCATCCACTTTCTCTGTGGTGTCAACCCCATGAATCTTATTGAATTGACTCCAGAGCTGCAACCAACCGCCATTGAACTTTTTAAATTCTATTTTTGATAACAGAAACGGATGTCTTTTCTCGATTGATAAAGCTGGAGCTGGCTTACCTGTGTAATGAGTTGCCTACAAATCGGACGTGAAGGGCTCAACACTGTAGCTACCTCTGCTTTGGCACGCCAAAACTTAACTTTGTATTCGTCTAAACTATTGATTTCTTTCGAAACGTCATTTTCCGCCATTCTCTCCTGCACCGTACCTTTCCTCGTGGAAAGAAAGACCAACTTAAGACCACAGTATAAGCAGGTATAGGCCTGTCCGAAAGTGATCTTAAACTGATCTTTTCTGGTCCCCAGAAGACCACAGTCCTGTTGATACAGACAGTTATCCTTATTTCAGAGAGAGAGAGAGAGAGGTATCTATTTCGATGCCCTAAAAATGATGCAGGTATAGCTCGAAAACGCTCTTATTTAACTCACTCAACTCCTGAGACTTTTGTTCCTGCAACTCGAAGCTCACGATCATGTCTTGTTTCGTCGAGAGTCACACATTTACGTCACACGTTAAATAAAATCGACTAATCGAGACATTTCATGAGAGTCGTTTCACGCTCAAGTGAAAATGTTAAATTGTCCATATAATATATAAATATCAAAATCAGCCCAGTTGTCAAGGAATTTAGGATATTCAAAGAAATCCAGGGAATTCAGGTAATTCAATACAGTAAATTGACAGTTTTCAAAGAGTTCAGGTCATGCCAAGGAATGCAGAATATTTCATAGTAATTAAAAACAAATATAAATGCTTCGAAGGAATTCGATGTGAATTGAAAATATTAAAAAATATTATTCTTGACCAAACAATTTTAATTACTCTTTTAGAAGGAAGCCGACAAAGTTGTAGAGTTTTAGACATACACTTCGAGCAAGGTTGTTATAACGTAGAGGTATCAAAAATCACTTTCTGTAATGCATGCACGGAAAGTTCGCTTTTCCAGGCATGTACAGTGAGCGGGAATTTGCGCCTGCAAATTTCGATTAAAAACTACTTTTCACTACTCCCGAAATCAGAACCTCACCATTTCTCGGAAATTTTCTTTTCATTGGTTTTAAAATCAAAAATTTCCTGCATTTGTTAAAAAAAATATATCGTGTGAAAGAGGTGCTGAAAGTAGGAAGTTTTTAACTTTTGTGAAGCTTACAGTATTTGCCATCGGCTCAACTTCGGGTCGTTTCCGGCCGTCTGCAGCTCATTCACGGCTTGCCATAAACTTCACACTTGCGTGGAACTGCCTCTTTTCCGCACTTGTGGCACAATATACTATATGATCGCTATGGCGATAATATTTATTGAGAAAATCAGTTCACTCACTATGATTATCTTCCAAGAAGCTCCCAAGAATCCCTTGAAACAGAATGCCACCAAAAATTAAAAGATTCAAATATATTAATTCCCACATTTCGAACACGAAATTAGATGCTTCAGATGAAGAAATTCTACTTCTTATCAATTTTACACTAAAGGTCAGACTAAAGGCAGAAAGAAATAATTTGATGATTGTGACCAGCGCTCGTATTTTATATCCTACTTTATTTGCAGAGTCTACTGATGCTCCTCAACCGTTTCAATATTGTTTCCTTAATACCACACAAAAAAATACCCGTCTCGAATGTAAGAAACTGTTTTTTGAACACAATTTTTTTATTAACCTGAAATAATATTCAAGAATAATGAAATTATTTTAAAGTGATGAAAAATTTGTATTTGAGCAGAAAACCATTTCTTTGAATCAAAAGAAATGTCTGCCAATCAAAGAAGCTCTTTCTAAATTGTAATAATCATGAAAAAAGTTTTTTTTTTAAACATTTGTTTTTGCTTTTTTCATGATTATTACAATTTAGGACCAGATTCGCCTTTCTGAATGCTTCTCATTCATTTTCCCAAATTTTCAACTCGATGTGGCTATTCGTGTGAAAATAAGTTGACAAAGAAAAAAAGTGTCGGTAAGGTAGGAATCTGGTCACGTGCCCCACTCATCACATGGCCTTAATTCAGTTTAAAAGGTATATAGGAATTTTTGAAATTTTAAGAGATTAAAAATATTTAGAAACTTTGAAAGATTTGCGAACATTTTAAAAATATTCTTAAATTGTGTCCATGCAATAAAAAGTCAATATCTTTTAAACTACTCAAACTTTTCCCAAAACTCTTTCTAAATTTTCCCGAGAAATTAAGGAAAATTATATTCATATGACCTTGAAGCTAATAAACAAAGCAAATCAAAAAATCAATATTCATCCCAAATTTGTATTTTGTAGTAAATACGAATATCATTTTTTTCTTAAAATTTGGATTTGCTTAGAATTTCTTCTTATTCAGAAACGAAAAATCTTTTTCGGATGCGAATTCAACAATTTGGTTGAAAGTTGATCTCTTTGGTTTGTAAATTCATGTCTTTTGGTAGAAATGTCAACCTCTTTTCATTAAAATTTCAAATGTTTGGTTTAAAATTGAAATTCTTTTTGGCTAAGCATTCAACTACATTGTTGAAAATTCGTCTTTTGTAGTTGAATATAAATCTTTTTGTATTAAAACTAAAATCTTTCTGGGTTGAAAAATCATCTTTTCGGGTTAAAATACTATACTTTTCGTAGGAATGTTGTCTCTTTTGGAAAATATTTAACGTTTTGTGAATAAGAATATAGCGGTTTCGAAATTAATCTTTTTTGACAAATGAACAAATATACCTAAAAATAAATAGTTATTTCAAATTTTTATTTCGTATTTAAAATTATTTTCCCCCTCGAATTGAGAAACAACACGCGCGTGTAGCCTGCGATTGTGTGATATTTCCAACGTTATTTGAACAATGAGGAGGCCATAGTGTGATACTTGAAAACGGGTGTTGACATCTCTATAAAAATATAATTACAAATCATTGCTCCATAGAGATAAAAACTGACTCATTTACGCACTTAATGTCTTTGTTTTGGTAATTAAAAAACAATCTTGTTACTCTGTGTGAGCCTAATCAAACAAATTTATTTTGCCAACTTGGAAATTTCCATTTGTTAAAACCCTGGTGCCAATGCTGTTTATTGAATGTGAGCGCTCAATTATAAAAGCCACAATTTTCCACAAAAAAATAGGAAAATCCACAACCGTATGATAAAGGTTTTGATTTTCCTAATTTTTAGTTGGTTTTTGGAGGAAATTACGAATTCCTATAAAAAAATGTTCTTACACAAATATATTGTTCAATGTATTGGTCCAACTTTTTTTTATTAATTTCCATGTATATCGCACACAAATTTTCCTGAATCCACAAAGAAAATATCGCACGCCATTGGATTAACCAGAAAAGGAAGCCGCCGTAAGGATAGAAGAAGATAACAACAGCAACTTCTCCGACGTCTCTTGTAGGACTAAGAAGCGAAAGCTCTCGAAACTGTCAAGCAACACATATTACAACAGGACTTAACGCAGCATGATAATACAATTATAATCATGATTTAAGTATTGAAGCTTGAGCGCTTGACTCTACATAGCGAGTCAAGCTTTCAAGAATAAAAACATATGCTTGTAAATTTTGACACATTCTGCTTTATTTTACCTTCATCCCTTACTTATTTTCGGTCAGCTTTCTTACATTCAGCGCGCCGGATTGTACAGATGTGGATGACTATGTAAATATGGTTGAATGTGTTCCATGAGCCACCTATAGTATCTGTTATTATCATTCACGAGTATAAAAATATCAGAAATACCATGGTAATATCCAGCCCGACCGAGAACACCAAAGAGTCTATCACCCACCACCAAGGCAGAACCGCGATCCCTAAAGAAACAGCGATTGCGTTCTTCATGTGATGGCCGAGTGTAGACATAGTCATCTGTAACCTGTATTATCTGCACTTGCAGAATCGGTCGTACTTGGCCAGTGGCTCCCCAAGCAATAATAGTAGGATGTATGCCTACCGGTAGGGCTTCTTCGGCAGGTGGTATCGGTCGACTAAATCGACTTAGGGCAGGGATAGGTGGATCAATCAAAAACAAGCAAAGAGATTCGAAGGGAATTATAGAAATTACTCTGTGTTTTATAACAAGACCCCTACCCGGTGCACCAGACTGAATTGTGTACGTCTTTCCCGGGACACGTAATGCATCAGTAGTTAAGATATGTTCAGGCGTGACTATAACACCTGTAGCAACTTTTTTTAGTTCCTTCCAAAATCTGCACAATGTGGATAACATCATTAACCATCCAGTCTCCGTGTCCAAGGAAAGTGTGGCCAATCATACGTTTTGTGCGAAGGTGAAGATTTGATGAGTTTTCTGCAAGTATGAAAAATTAATTATTAAGTATTCACTGTTGTGATTAAAACAAAATTGGAATTACAGCATGCCGTTTACTCCCGCAATGTTCCGATAAGAAGCACATCTTTGAAAAACACTTCCACAAATGTGGGTTATGGCCTCTAAACGATAATCATATCCACATCTCCATGTTAGGAGAACTGCTCGCGACGTGTACGTCTAACTCAAAAACTCTAGTTTGGTATATTCATCATGATTATTTTTCATTCAGACAAATTATTTTGAATTAACATTCAATTCCTTTGAATTCTTGTGCATTCTATGAATTCTTTCAAATTAAATTGGAATTACTTGGAACGCATTTGGGCTGTTTGAATTTATTCTTTAATTCTTTTAAATTCCTTGACATATTCAGTATTCATAGAATTCAAGGAATTCAGAGATTTCATGGAATTCAGATAATTCACGGAATTCAGAGAATGCACAGAATTTAGGCAATTCATGGAATTTAGAGAATTCATGAAATTCAGTGAATTCAGAGAATACCTGAATTTCAGGGATTTCATGGAATTAAGAGAATTCATAGTATTTAGAGAAATGATGGATTCAGAGAATTCATAGGTTTCAGAGAACTCATGGATTTTTGAGAATTCATAGTATTCAGAGAATTTAGAAAATTCAGAAAATACAAGGAATTCAGAGAATTCAAGGCATTTTGAGAGATTCAGAAAGACAGAGAATTAATGGAATTCAGAATATTCACGGAATTTCAGGAATTTTGAATGATAAGGGAATTACGGGAATTCCGCATATTAAAGGACTTCAGGGATTGCCTGTATGAAAGGAATTCAAAATATTGAATTTTTATTCATGTCGAATTTAATCATTATTCCGTAAGCCCAACGAAAAACAATTGCAGGCTGCAAATTCTTACATATAGCGCCAGTGTTCTGACGAAATTATTTGATCTAATATCATTGTTGTCATTCAAGGTTTCTAATTGACATAACATGCACTCTTACATACTCCATGAAACTTGCAGATGCGCAATCAAATATAATCAAATCATTCGAGTACTTATCGTACATGCTATTCAAATTCTTACATAGTGTATAGAGCGTTGAATAAAAGATAGTTATTGAAATAATAATGACTGACAGGTGTACATTTCTCGAGCTTTGTTAAATACAAAAGTCTTCCAAGGACTTCCTCTCTGGATCCAGGCTAGAACTATCGTGGAATTACTCCAGAAATAGATATTTTTCCCCACCATCTTCAGAGCATTTGACGTAAAATCCGCGAGACGCGACCCCATCGTTGCTGCCAGAAGCTCTAGTATCGGGATCGTCATGCTTTCAGACGTTTCATATTTGGTGGTTACACTTTTAGTTAGTGCAACTCTGGATTCGGCTTCCACCAACATTACCTCAACCTCTCCCTGAACCTGTGTTCGCGCCAAGCTTTCTATGGCGTAAGCAGCCATACTCGCATCAACAAAAACATAAAAGGGCAGGGAACATTTTTCCAGACACCTAAACATTCTACGTGAAACTTTGACTTCAATCAACAGCGGGATCTGTTCGTACCACTTGGCGAAAGACTTTCTTATCTTCTCATCGACTTCCTCGTCCCAGTCCAGCTTTCTTAAGCATACAGTCTACTGCAACAATTCAGGATCTAAGAAAACCGGACTAACAGAAAAGAGTTTGCTCTGGAGTACTCCCACCCTCTCAAGTCGACTCTTCCTCGTCGCATGATCTTTCTGGACACGTCCTTGAAGAGAATTTTTCATTTATCTGTATCGAAGCTTGCTACGCAGCTGTCAACATGAAAGGACCTTAACAACCTTCTAATCATGTGTCTTCTTCCAACAGAAGTCTCTGCCGCTAGAGCATTTTTCAAGTGCTTTTCAATTGTTGCTCGCAACAAAAATGGACTCCTGGACACACGAACCACAGCTCTGACGTGTCGGTAAACCTGTAACTTGGTTGGACCCTCCTTTTTACACTATAAAAATCGAAGAAAATCTTGATCCTCTGGCCGAATGCTAATCTGTAAAAAAGCTTTGTTGATATCAGAGATTATCCCAATTTCGTTTTCTCTGAAGTGCATCAGCATTGTTTGAATGAGCTCAATAAGATTAGGAACAGTATCCAAGCTCTGGTTTAAAGAAGGCGTATCCCTCCCTCTGGACGAAGCGTCATAAACAGGGCGTAACCGAGTTGTACTGTTTTCTTTAATCACTGGTATGTGAGGAAGATAATGACAATGATTGCTCACCTCCATTTTCGGTACGTTCTCGATGATTTTCTCCTGCCTCCACTTCTGAAAAACCTCAAGGTAGTCTTTGAAGAGATTTTGTTATTTTTAATTATTGCGTGACTGATTGTAATATCTTTTGCGTAACTTCCTGGTCTTCAGGCAGAGGTGGATGAATTTCCTTCCACGTATGATGCACCTAATAGCGTCCATCTTCATTCACCGTTATTGTCTGATGAAAATTGTCCTTGATTTCTTCTTGATGATACTGCTTCGATTTCTCTCTGCGTTGAATCCGTAATCCCCAGAACGTCTAAGTTCCAAAGATCGGAGAAGTCCGCCTTAGGAACAAACATCTAGGCAACCACCAAGGCTTTATCGGCTCGCAATAATTTCTCTTACTGTATCTTTTCTCCTATCAGAGTCCATACCAATCTAATCTCAATGGCAGTAGGTCCACTTCTTGAGTTAGAAATTTTCCCGGTTTGGAGTTTGCCAAGGAAATCTGTTCCAATTAAAATCGAGATCATTTATTTGGATGGGCCGAAATCTGACAGAAAAATCCCTTCTATCGAAGGTCTTCAATCCAGGAACCGTTAATAACATTTGGGATGTCCTCAACTATTGTCTCGCGTGAAGGTGCAATAAAATTGCATTCAAACGTGTGTTTTGAATGCTCACTCATTTCAATTAAATATCCTTTGTGACATTCAGGCTAAGTTCTTGAACCCCCAAACAACAGATGGATCATTTGTTATTGTCCAATTTACTTGTAGCTCATTTGGTTGACAACTTATGTCAAGATGTATGACCTATGAGAACAAGAGCCCAAGGCCACCCTCACGACAAACTCATTTTTCCCAATTGCGCAATTTCACTCGCTATGTATGTAAAAACACATCCGGATTCTTCAGAATAGTAGTGAGACTCATCCTCTGCACACTTTTCTCAGCTTCCTCGAAGGTCGATCTTCCACTAGTCTGCGACTCCCAGCACATAATCAGTATGTGTCTTAATGCGCCAAGCGCACTCCTGATTGTATCTGCATTTTCTATACTGATGTCCTACTTCCAGACAGTTGAAAAAGCTATTTTTGTTTTTCACGAGTTTCTGGCGCTCTTCATGTGTCATGTTTCTGCTTAGCTCACACTAAGAGCTCTCATGACCATGAGAACATAATGTACAAGTTGAGACATTTTCCTTTAAAGAGACCAGTCCAGTAGAATAAAATTTAGTCTTTTCCTCAGATGACTTATCTTCTTTCATTCTAGGCCGTTGAGATGAAACATTAAACGATCGCGTCACCCATACCTGTATCTATAGTGATGTGTCTTTGCCAGGCACGAAGCAGTTCTTCTGGGAGTGATGACTCAATCGAAGGATATAACATTTTCGCGAACTTATCCGCAGTAACTCCGAGCGATTCGAGTGCACGTAGTTGCGATTTCAGTTTATCGTAGGTTTCAGAGGGCGGTATCTTTTCATGGGACTTCGTTAATTTGCTCAACACTAACTCAGAAGATCATGCACATGTAGGTACTTCCACTAACAGCTCGTCTTCACCAAAACGCGTTTTCAAAGCTGAAATCACTTTATCGTAATTTTCACTAGTTGGGGGGTAACTTCCCACCAACTCAATGGCTTGCGAATCCTTAACCATAAATTGGATGAGGTAATGAAAATAATCCTCTTTCTCTATGGTGTCATCCTCATGAATCTTTTTGAATTGACTCCAGAAGTGCAACCACTCTCGAACATCGCCATTGAACTGTTATAATTCTATTTTTGGTAACAGAAACAGAGTCTTCCCTCGACTGATAAACCTGGAGCCGGTACACCTGTGTCATGATTTGCCTAGAAAATCGGATGTGGTGAGGTCAACACTGCAGCGACCTCTGCTTTGGCACGCAAGAACTCAACTTTGTATTGGTCTAAACTAACGATTTCTTGCGGAACCTCATTGTCCGCTATTTTCTCCCACACCGTACATTCCCCACTGAAGAGGAAGACCAACTTAAGACCACAGTATAGACCGGTCTTGAAGTGATCTTAAACTGATATTTTATGGTCTCCAGCAGACCACAGTCCTGTTGATACAGACAGCTATTCCTATTTCAGAGAGAGAGAGAGAGAACGCGGTGTCTGTTTCAATGCCCTAAAAATGATGCAGGTATAGGCTGAAGGGCACAAACCAGAAAAAGGCAAAACGTTGTTTGAGACTGGTCCTAAAGTGATCTTAAGTTGATATTTCTTCCCACACGGGTTCGAAAACGCACTTGTTTAACTCACTCAACCCCAGACACTCTCCTTCACGCAACTCGGAACTCACGATCACGACTTGTTTCGACAAGAGTTCTACCTGTAGACTTTGATTCAAAATCTTCTGGGAACGAGTAAAAGCGCGGCGTACAGCCGTTCGTGCTATTTTGGCTATTCTATGCTATTTTGAATCCAGGGATTTCAGGTAATTAAAGAAATTCAGGTTATTCAATAGTATACTGACAGTATTCAAGGAGTTCAGACAATTCAAGTAATGCCAAGGAATGCTTATTGGTTTTTAAATGAAAAATTTCCTGCATCTGTTACAAAAAAAAAATCTTGTCCATAAGATACTGAAAGTAGCCACTTTTTAACTCTAGTGAAGTTTACAGCATTTGCTATCGGATCATCATCGGGTTATTGCTAAGGAGTTAATGTTAATTGAGAATATCAGTTCACTTACTATAATTATCTTGCAAGACACTCCCAAGAATCTCTTGAAACAAAATGCCACCAAAAATTAAGAGATTCAAATCAATTATTTTCCACATTTCGAACACGAAATTAGATACTCCAGGTGATGAAATTCTTCTTCCTACCAATGTTACACTCAAGGCGAGACTAAAGGCAGAAATAAATAATTTGATGACTGTGTATAGCGATCGTCTTCTAAATCATACTTTATTTGCAGAGCCGACTTATTCTTATGTACTATTCCAACATTGTTTCCTTAATTCCACACAGAATGATCCTTGAGTAAAAGAAACTGTTTCTTTAAGATAATTTTTCTCATTAACTCGAAATTATATTTAAAAAAAGGAAAATCATTTTAAAGTGATAAAAAAATGTTATCCGAACAGAAAACGATTTCTTCGAGTCAAAAGAAATTTCTACATAACATTAAAGGACATAATCCGTTCATAATACCTGATCGAAATGAATTGAAGTTTAATCCTAATGTAATATAAAATTGTCAACGAAATTAATGAGGTAATAATTATTTAACCTGTTCGAGGCATAAAAAGCATTGAAGAATTATTTTCATTGAGACATTTAAATAATTGTTCTCGATTTGAACTCCAATTTCTGGAAGTTTGATCCATGAGTAACATTTTTAAATTTTAACAAGTCAAAGAAAAGTTAAATTTTGGAAAAAAAGTAACAGCGTTTAAAAAAAAATTCTAAATAATCAAAACATGTTCATCAAAATACAACGATAAATGATTCAAACATACTTACTTATAATTCTGAAAATTTAATTCAGTTACTCATTTTGAAACATTACAAATATTTTTCAAAAATTATGTAATTTGTTGATGTAAAAAATTTTCGTTTGAAAGAAGTATATTTACGGGCACATGCATTGCGAAGTTAAATGTAAGTCAGCGCATCAAAATACATAACATACTCTACTGTCGGAAATTGTTCGCGCGGCTCTTGTGAGCGCTATTAAAAATCACTGCTGACTTCATACCAAGATATTTCGGTGAAAGAAAGAGATAGGACATTAAAAAAAAAAAAGATATGTCAATAAGTTTTCGGTTTATAAATTTATTTAAAAGTTAACAATAGTCGTATAAATGACAAATCAAAAAATCTAAGTTTCTCATAATCATTGAAAGAGGGACCCAAAATCGATTCTTCTTGCATAGCACCATTTCAAACCATCAAAGCCTGGAAATCACCCCTATCAGGTGGTGGAATGTACACCGGTACAATAAAAGTAGGTAGAATAGTTTTTAATGGTTTTTCATCAAACAGTGTAACATGTACCTCAATTATACTTACTCAGTGACGCTTTGACCCTCGAAAATCAAAAAACTACCCCTATGAGGGGGTGAAAATTAAGTCATAAAGAAGAATGTGTATAAAATATTGTTGAATTATTTTTTTACCCATAGGTAGAATTCATTAGAGTCAATTAATAATGACCATGTTGTTTCTACTTACTTAGCACCATGTTAACCCATAAAACTACCCCTATCAGGGGGGAGAATGTACTTAATGGCCAAGAACGAGGATAAAATATTTTTTAATTATTTTTTTTTCATAGATATGGTCACGCTAGTGTCAATGTATAATAACTTCGTTAATTATTCTTACTTAGCACTATTTCAACCCCTAGAATCCCAAAAAGTACCCCTATCAGGGGATTTTTTTTTATGAGGGCTGGTGGAAAATGTTCGAAAAGACAACGTGAAGGGTCCGCACTTCTCGGTAGTGTGGGGATCTTAGTCGCATCACTACAATGACTCTGACATATATAATATTCAATTATACCTTGAGTATAACTATACATTATACAAAATCAACTTTATCATTATAATAATGCCACCAAGAGACCCACTAAAAACCACCACCCTTTCTTCTTGGCATGATTTCTCCCGGAATCGCTTTCGCATTACTTCAGGGGGTGCCGTTTTTTTGACCGTGCCTCGGCCTTCCTTCTTTTTGCCAGCTTGGTCTACTTCTGGTGAACTGGGCTTCTTGTCAGACCTGCCCAGCTACGATGTTAGCTTGCACGTCCAAGAGGCTTCCTCAGCGAGGCTGCCTCTCTGAACGCCAAGCAACTCCTTGTCCCCGGGCGATGGTCTGTCCGGTGCTCATCTTCCTTTGCGCCGCAGAGGTAGCACTGCGGTGTGCTTTCGCATACCGCAGCTTTATGCCCCTCTTTGCCGCATCGCCAGCATGATTTGGTCCTATCTGGACCCTCGCAGTTCGCTGCCATGTGGACGAAGCCTAGGCAGCAGTAGCACCTTATTGCCTCCGCCTTCTTGTGCACACGGCAGGATACCCACCCCACCTTAAGGTGTCCAATGCGCACCAGGCTTCCTCTACTTCTTCTGTATCTGTCGTTGTATCTAGCTCAGCTCTGCCCTTTGATGTAGACCCCAGTTGTACTAGAACCTCACCGTGTCTCGTTCACCTGACCCCCTTGATTTGTACGCCAAGGGCGTCAGGTTTCACCTTCTTCTTGAGGTCCTTGAGGACCGTCGCGTAGCTCAGTCCCTCTGTCGGTCTGATAAGGACCGCCTCGGTTCTAGCTCGAATCTGCATTTTCTTCTGCTTCTTTTCCTGTTTTGGTTCAGACTCTGGCTTTCTTTCTACCTTTTTCGGTGTCGAGGACATTGGCGCTAGAGCGTTACGTGTCCTCGGCTTTTTGCTTTTCGGCTTGGAAGGACTCATCTCTACTGGACTCAGGGTGGTCTCCCTCTCTCGTTTCCTATCACGGGGAGTGGGAGCTGCCAACGCGTCATCAGTCTGAGTGCAGCTTTCGTCTGTCTTCTTCTTTGCCTTCTCCTTTCGGATCATGGCTCTCGTTCGGGCAGTTCGACCAACATTCTCGATTAAATCCCTATGAAGACCTTGGGTCGTCAAAGAGTGATCGCGCAGTTCCTTCATGAGTCGCTCCGCTCGTTGCAGCCCTTCCCTAATTGGAAGCCAGATATTCCTGTTAGTGCTGCTGAAATCCACCATTTCTTTTATGGTGCCTCGTAACTCTTCAAAGAGATCATACGTCTCTGTAAGTTTGGCATCCATTTCTGCGATTTCCATCTTATTCATTGATGCTTCCACCTCCTCCGTTACGTCCGAAGGACCACCCAGCTCCTCGAAGACGCTCCTGTCAAAGTACGATTGGTTCCCCCCAAAATCCATGGAACCGGCACCGGCGACCGGGGCTTGCACCCGATCGGAACCGGCAGGGAGATTTCTACTCCCTTGGGGTATTGTGTTTTTGTCGTACCCGCTCATAACTGGTTTCTTGTTCGGGGTTCCTTCCCCTAGCTGGTTTTTGTCCACCCCGGGTATTTAATTTCCCCGGTACCACCCATATCTGGGAGGCGTTCCCCTATCCGCAACCTGGAGAGGCGCCCGATGGGGGACCAGCAACCCCACACGGGACCCCTATCTGGGGATGGAAACTACACCGGTACCATGAAAGTAGGTGAAATAGTATCTAATAGTTTCTCATCATAACAGTATAATATGTACCTTAATTATACTTCGCGTGCATATTTGGCTGCATACGTTTGTGTTTGTACATGTGTGTGTGTACATATTGTAAACTTTTAAATAATTTCACAATAAATTGTTATTTGCTGCAGGCTCGAAAAGGGAGCACACTGAGTCCAAATCGTACGTAGCCACTTTTTAACTAAATTCTACATGTTTTCATTACTTGAACCTTTAAGTACCCAGCGAATATTTTTTGACCTCCTGAAAATGATACAGCACGTGAGAAGTTTAAAAATAAAATTCAAGATTTTCTCAAATCGATGTCGTATTATTTTCAGGTTTTTGGAAAAATTTACCCAGATCGTGCTAAAAGTTGATTGGTTTACCTAAATCAATTAAATTTATAAAAACTATTGCAATGAATTTGAAATGTTAAGCAGAAGAATAATTCAGTAAAGAATATTGTGCATTCTAATCAATTATTGAGTATTTCACGTATTAAACAGCTCAGACATTCCCAAATAGATTTGGATGGTTACTGATGTTTTTGAGAAGAATAGTACAAACACATAAATCAAAAAATATGTACGTGATCGATGAACTTAGGAATTTGATTTTTCACTTCTGCACAATTTAATTTTGAAACAAGAAATCAATGTGTTAACCTATAAGAAAAAAAATGACTGCTAACAGGATCACTACCAATGAAGGTTGGCCTTTTCATTATAAAAGATATTACAATAGGTCTTGCCACATCATGATAATATAATAATAATCAAGGTTTGAATATTGAAGGTTGAGCGCTTGACTCTACACAGCGACTCAAGCTTTCAAGAGTAAAAACATATGCTTGTAAATTTTGACACATTGTGCTTTATTTTAACTTCTTCCCTTACTTATTTCCAGTTACCTTTCCTTAATTCAGCGCGCCGGATTGTACAGATGTGGATGGCTATGTAAATATGGTCGGATGTGTTCCATGAGCCACCTATAGTATCTGTTATTATCATTAACGAGTATAAAAATATCAGCAATACCATGGTTATATCCAGCCCGACCGAGAACAGCAAAGAGTCTATCACCCACCACCAAGGCAGAACCGCGATCCCTATAGAAACAGCGATTGCATTCTTCATGTGATGGCCGAGTGTAGACATAGTCATCTGTAACCTGTATTATCTGCACTTGCAGAATCGGTCGTACTTGGCCAGTGGCTCCCCAAGCAATAATAGTAGGATGTATGTCTACCGGTAGGGCTTCTTCGGCAGGTGGTATTGGTCGACTAAATCGGCTTTCTTCAGGGATACGTGGATCAATCAGAAACAAGCAAAGTGATTCGAAAAAAATCATAGAAATTACTCGGTGTCTTATAACAGGACCCCTACCCGGTGCACCAGACTGAATTGTGTACGTCTTTCCCGGGACACGTAATGCATCAGTAGTTAAGATATGTTCAGGCGTGACTATAATACCTGTAGCAACTTTTTGTGTTCCTTCCAAAATCTGCACAATGTGGATAACATCATTAATCAGCCAGTCTCCGCGTCCGAGCAAGGTGTGACCAGCAATCATACGTTTTGTGCGAAGGTGAAGATTTGATGAGTTTTCTGCAAGTATGAAAAATTAATTATTAAATATTCACTGTTGTAGTTGAAAAAAATTGGAATTACAGCATGCCGTTCACAAGAAATTCAAAGAATTCATGGCATTCAGAGAATTGAGAGAATTAGAGGATTTCAGGGAATTTAAGGAATTTCGAATATTTCAGTATTTCAGAGAATTCAAGGGATTTTGAGAGATTCAGAAAGAAAGAGAATTAATGGAATTCGGAATATTCACGGAATTTCGGGAATTTCGAATGATAAGGGAATTACGGGAATTCCGCATATTCAAGGACTTCAGGGATTGCCTGTATGTAAGGAATTCAAAATATTAAATATTTATTCATGTCGAATTCAATCATTATTACGTAAAATCAACGAAAAACAATCACAGGCTACAAATTCTTACACACAGCGCCAGTGTTCTGACGATATTATTCGATGTAATATCATTGTTGTCATTCAAGGTTTCTAATTGACATAACATACACTCTTACATACTGCATCAAACATGCAAATACGCAATTAAATATAATCAAATCATTTGAGTACTTATCATATGTACATGCTATTCAAATTCTTACATAGTTTACAGAGCGGTGAATGATACATAGTCATTGTAATAATATTTACTGCCAGTTATCCAAGTATTTCAGGAAATTCAGAGATTTTTAGGGATTCTAGAGTCTTTAGGTAATTCAAGTCATTTCACGCTCAAGTCAAAATTTTAAATTGTCCATATAAAATATAAATATTGAAATCATGATATCCTCCCACCTTGAATTGAAACAACTTAACACAATACTCTCACTATTACAATTCATGAGAAGTAAATATTGACACTCACGCAACATAACAAACTTTAAATTTAAAAGTCTCAAAAAGCTCCGAATGTTGAAACATTCATAAACATTATCTTCATTGTTGTTATAAGATTCTGTACTGAGGAGTGATGATCACCACAGACAGATCAATATACATTGAATAAACAGGTGTCCAAAAAACTATGCATTGCTCCTTAGCAATACGAACTTTTATTCTCAGGCTGCGATTCACTTATCGCGTTGACATTCTTTTATCTTGCTTCTTTAAATTTTGACATGAGGTCACTCAGAGAAAAGTCCTCTTGTGACAAACGGATGTTTCTTGACGTAAATTGAATTGACGTCGAGATCCAGTACTCCAGCCTCCTGGATTTCTTTTAATAACATTTCTGGTGTCAGAGGTGAGACTTGCAAAGAATCTTCTAACAGGTAAGTGATTGGACGCGAATTTATCACTTCCTCACAATCACAGAGAAATGTGTTCATCTCCTCGTAGAAGAGACAAGCTTCTTTCAACACTCTTCTAAGAATATCCTCAGCTACACGTACCATTCTCTCCCACCAACCACCCCCACCAGGCTACAGTGGGGGTGTTGAACTTCCACTCGAATCCTCGAATCGTACTAAATCCGTCGATTTTCATCAAATTCACTGATTGCAACAAATTTTCGGCTTCCTCAAAATTCGTGCCATTATTGGTATAGAATATACTAGGCCTGTCTCAACAAGCTCGAGATGGAAAGCTCTATAAACTGCACAAGTAAATAGGCTCATCGGAGCCTTCTGTTCGCCAGTGAGGTACACAGGCCCGGTGTAGTCTACTCCCACCACCTCAAATATTTTTGCTTCCTCCACTCGGTTTTCTGGCAATCCAGCTGCGCCTGCTTCCAAACTGATTGTCTTATGTCTCGTGCAGATAATGCACTTATCGGTGACTATCACTTCTTGGCGTGACAAATCACCCTGTTTCCTCGCGGATGAATTCCGGTAAATTGTGGATGAATCGTTTCACCCAACCTGTCATCCGAATTATCTTGACTTATGATGGAAAGTATTGCAATCGATGATTTAACTTTTCCTCTTCGATTTCGTGACACATGTTAACATTCACGAACTCTACGTGACCCTAGCTGAGATTGCGCACCTTTGCTGATTTCTTAAATGCAGAATTCACCTTCTCATCAGCCGAATATTCTCCAGGAGGCCACTTCTGTGGAGGACATTAAAGCCACTTCCGTCCCTCCCACCATTTCGACTCGAGGAGTCCTCGAACGGAGCATCCTTGAGAGGGGAGGTCTGCTGGATTTATTTGTAAGTGAACAGGGTTTCACTGCTGTCGATTTGTAAGCTTTCAAATTCCTCGAGCTTCGTTGAATACAAAAGTCTTCCAAGGACTTCCTCTCCGGATCCAGACTAGAACTATCGTGGAATCACTCCAGGAATAAATATTTGCTCCCACCATCTTCAGAACATTTGACGTAAAATCCGTGAGTCGCGACCCCATCGTTGCTGCCAGAAACTCTAGTCTCGGGATCGTCATGCTTTTAGAAGATTCATATTCGGTGGTTACACTTTTAGTTAGGGCAACTCTGGATTCGGCTTCCACCAACACTACCTCAACCTCTCCCTCAACCTGTGTGCGTGCAAAGATTGCTACGGCATATGCGGCCTTACTCGCATCAACAAAAACATAAAAGGGCAAGGAACATTTTTCCAGACATCTAAACATTCTATGTGAAACTTTGAGTTCAGTCAACAGCAGGACCTGTTTGTACCACTTCGCGAAAGACTTTTTTATCTTCTCATCGACTTTCTCGTCCCAGTCCAGCTTTCTCAACCATACAACAATTCAGGACCTAAGAAAACCGTACAAGCTAAAAAGAGTTTGCTCCAGTGTACTCACAACCTCTCAAGTCGACTCTTCCTCGTCGCATGACCTTTCTGGACACGTCCTCAAAGAGAATTCTTTCTTTCTCGGTATCGAAGTTTGCTATGTTTAAGTTTTTTTTTAAGTTTGCAGCTAGTGGTGCATATCGATCATTTTTGGACGAAATCGACATTTGCTTGAAACATAGTTGGATGGAACTGAAATGTAATGGAGATCAAGAATATGCAATGAATGAAGTCGAGCGAGACGAGACGATCATCTCGACTGAGTGATCGTTCGTCTCGATGTGATGAGTATGGTGTTCAAGTTTTGAATTTAGTCTGATGAGATTTTTGAAAAATTTTAAAATGATCGATATGCATCACTATTTGCAGCTGTCAACAAGAAAGGACCTCAACAACCTTTTAATCACTTGTCTTCTTCGAACAGAAGTCTATGCCTCTAGAGCATTTTCCAAGTGCCTTCCAATTGTTGCTCGCAATAAAAATGGACTTCTGGACACATCGAACACAGCTCTGACGTATCGGTAAACCTGTAACTTGGTTGGATCCTCCTCCTTACACCATAAAAATCGAAGAAAATCTCGATTCTCTGGCCGAATTCTAATCTGTAAAAAAGCTTTCTTGATATCAAAGATTATTCCAATTTTGTTTTCTCTGAAGCGCATCAGCGTTGTTTGAATGAGCTCAATAAGATTAGGACCAGTATCCAAGCTTTGGTTTAAAGAAAGCGCATCCCTCCCTCCGGACGAAGCATCCAAAACAAGGCGTAACCGAGTTGTACTATTTCCTTTAATCATTGAGCTGTGAGGAAAATAATGACCATGATTGCTCATCTCCATTCCTGATACGTTCTCGATGATTTTCTCCTGCCTCCACTCCTGAAAAACCTCAAGGTAGTCTTTGAAGAGATTTTGTTATTTTTAATTTTTGCGTGAATGATTGTAATATCTTTTGCATAACTTCCTGGTCTTCAGGCAGAGGAGGATGAATTTCCTTCCACGTATGATGCACCTAATAGCGTCCATCTTCATTCACCGTTATTGTCTGATGAAAATTGTCCTTGATTTCTTCTTGATGATACTGCTTCGATTTCTTTCTGCGTTGGATCCGTAATCCCCAGAATGTCTGAGTTCCAAAGATCGGAGAAGTCCGCCTCAGGAACAAACGTCGAGGCAACCAGCAAGGCTTCATCGGCTCGCAATCATTTTTCTTACTGTATCTTTTCTCCTATCAGAGTCCATCCCAATCTAATCTCAATGGCAGTAGGCCCGGTTCTTGAGTTGGAAATTTTTCCGGTTTGAAGTTTGCCAAGGAAATCTGTTCTAATTAAAATCGAGATCGGTTAGTTGGGTGGACCGAAATCTGACAGAAAAATCTCTTTTATCGAAGTTCTCCAATCCAGGAACCGTTAATAACATTTGGGATGTCCTCAACTATTGTCTCGCGTGAAGGTGCAATAAAATTGCATTTAAACGTGTGGTTTGAATGCTCACTAGTTTCAATGAAATATCCTTTGTAACATTAAGACTTAGTTCTTGAACCCCCAAACAACAGATGAATCATTTGTTGTTGACCAATTTACTTGTAGCTCATGTGCTTGACACCTTAGGTCAAGATGTACGACCTATGAGAAAAAGAGCCCAAGGCCACCCTTACGGCCGACTAGTCCTCTGCACACTCTTCTCGGCTTCCTCGAAGGTCGATCTTTCACTAGTCTGCGACCCCCAGCACATAATTAGTATGTGTTTCTTAGTGAGCCAATCGCACTCCTGATTTTATCTGCATTTTCTATACTGATGTCCTACTTTCAGACAGTTGAAAAAACTATTTTTGTTTTTCACGAGTTTCTTACGCTCTTCATGCGTCATGTTAAGGCTTGCTTACACTGAGATCTCTCATGATCATGAGAACGGAATGTACAATCTGAGACATTTCCATTCAAAGAGACGAGTCCAGCAGCTATCGGAATATCCCCATCAGAATGTAATTTAGTCTTTTTCTTAGTCTCACCCGTACCTGTATCTATAGGAATGTGCCTTTGCCAGGCACGAAGCAGTTCTTCTGGGAGTAATGACTCGACCGGAGGATACAAAGTTTTCGCGCACTTATCTGTAGTAACTCCGAGCGACTCGAATGCACGTAACTGCGATTCCGGTTTATCGTTAGTTTTGGAGAGCAGTGTTTTTTCATAAGACTTCGTTAATTTGCTCAACACTGACTCAAGGAGATCATGCAAATATAGGTACTACCACTAACAGCTCGTCTTCACCAAAACGACAAAGTTGTAGAGTTTTAAACAGGGCTGAGATTGTAACCAAGAAGGTAGGGAGGCCCTAAGTTGGTGACTAGGAGGGGGGAGAGCTTCATAAACAGAATTGTGTTTCAAAAAAATGCGATTATTCATTCATAATAAGTTATTATAAACAAATAATAGTTATTATTAATAACTAATTTATTATACAATAATTATTTTTTATATTTGAAACTTTTCACAATAGCCTGAAATACTTTGATCATGACATAGAAAGCTGAGATCAGTGAAAGCAACTTAAATGTAAAGTAAAATATTCCTACTGGAAAAAGAGTCCACATTGTTTCAAAAGAAAAATGTAAACATGCTAACCTGAATTTTACCTCACTTACCGAATCAATAGAATTTTGAGGCTTCCTGTAAGAAAACTCTATGATTTCGTTTACGTTTGAAGCATTTCAATTTTTGTAATACATTAATTAAGCAGACGATTGTATAATTGATATCTAAATTCAAAACCAATAAATCACAAAGATGTAAAATTAAAGTGCACGCACAAATTGAGTCAATTTCGTGTGAAGTTGGGTAAGGTGTGACGAGGGTTTTTCGTCCGTCACATTGACTTAACCTTACCGGCACCGGAGTATGTTGGGGCTTGACATGCAGGTTGTCTCTTACAAACATTAGCTGTAACAGAAGAGCAAGGGTCCCCATTTCACAGGGAGCACTCTTATTCGTGGATATTTACTTATTCATATTTAGTACTTACTCCTGTCTTATCCTTTTGTTCAAATCTCGTCACGACGAACGAGTGAGAGGACCGATCAGCAATGCAAGGCATCGCACACACCACCAGAAATCACCATCCAAGTGTTGGGAACAGTGAGACCCTAGGAACCGCTATCTGGCCAACGCGCCAGAGATCACTGGTTGCCATGGCAGCGCTAACGACGAGAGCCAATTCGAAAGTCAAGTCGTCATGCCAATTCCGATTCACCCACGACAAGGCAGAGTAAAGAAGAAGGAGACCACCAAACCACACCGTCTCTTTCTGACCTATAAGTAGGCAGCCTTGTCCATCAGAAAGAGAGACGGATACCCGATAGTGTTGTCCTTTTCTGGTCTATCTTACAAGCCATTAACCAGCAACGGAATGTGATAAAAGGAGAGAAAGAGCCAAGTCACAACGAGGCTACACGCAAAATTTGATAAGAAGGAGCGAGAGGGGGAGTCTCACTGTGATGCTGTCATCGCCCACGCAGAGATATGAGGATTGCACTTCTCTGTGACAGAGAGAGGAACGGCAGAGTATCGCTCCGTCCCTTTCTAGCTTGCGAACCTGAAGGCTTGTTCCCAACGGGTTCTGCCGGTACTCCCAGGGTGCCGGAATGCATCTTACGTATCGACAGCGGACTGAAATGAGTATAGTGCCCTCTCTGGTCTACTTAAATTACCGAGAGGAAGCATTACAATCTGAATACGCCCAAAGTGTCGAGACCCGACTATCCCTTTAATCACTTTCTCTATTCTGTCGCTAGGACGATTGACCTGACTTCCGGCGTCCATATTGAGATCGCAGTTCCCGCGGGTTTACATCCAGCACACCGGCGTTTGGCGCGAGAAAGCTGCGCTGTCATTGGTCAACTGGGTCGGAAGAGATGGACACACCTTCCGGGAGGATCAACGTTGCGTGGCGGCTTGTCACTCTTGTTCTTCGTTACGATCAGACAAGTCGTATAAATACTGTATAATACGAAAATAGGAATAATAGATTGAAAAATTAAAGCAATTCAATTCCATGGACGCTAAGATGGATTTCAAAAGGGCACAGTATGTGTCAAGGATTCAGGTACCGTCCATTTGATTTCGGCAAATCATTTGGGCAATAGTTCGGTATGACAAATCCGGTAAAATGTCGGGTTTTCCTTGTTTCGTTTATTTTCTTTGTTTCGATAGTTTTAGAAAATGTATGTGAATAAAATCTAAGGAAAGTTAGGCGGTAAATTCGAGAGTGGGATACGGGAAATCGAATAGAATTTGAAGATGGCGTCCGTAATTTTGAAACCTGACGCGGTCCCGAACTCAAAGTAGCTCAGTAAGTTCAGTTAAAATTCGCTCAGTAGGCTGTGAGGTTATTTAGTTAATTGAAGATAAAAGTTCTCCTGTGGTCCACACAATCTTAAAATCATAATGCAAGTACTCGGGGGCGGATCACATGCTTGTAAAAGGGCGAAATTGGGACCGTTCGACCTTTCCTACCCTTCCGAAATGACACTTCGCAAATAGTCGGGGAACAATTTTCTAACTTTGACATAATTGATCCGCGAATTTAATGCTCATACACTGTGTCTTGATGTTTAAAGCCTTGTTGAATAAATTCTAATATTTTTATTATAAAATGTTGGCCTCCAAGTTATTTTGTGGTTGGGTGGACCTCCCCCTTGAGATCGTTTTTTTTTTTGTCTGTAATAACTGTCTCATCGATTGATGCCATATCTGCGTAGCCGTAGATCCATGAAAACCTTTCATCACTGTCGAAGACAGTCGTAACGATTTATTCCTTTCGCGAGTGGCTGGCGCCCTAGTCCTTTGAACCAATAAACCAGAGATATAGTTAAATAGGGAGATTGAAAAGAAATTTTTTTTTGCCATAATCAGAATATGATTCCGAGGCCGAATCATACTCTGATGAAGGTGCTGCCAACGGGTATGTGAATATTGTAAACATGATGGAAAGACTACAAGGTGTGCTCTCACGCAGGCTAATCAGCTGCAGCCAATTAGATGCCTTTCCCAAGATCGGCCGTATTGCCTTAATGACCAATCAGATAGATGCGGGGATTCAAAATGTTTGAATGAAAAAATTATTATTAATTTTTGTTTAAACTTTTTCTCGGCTGAACCCGGTTTTTCGTCATAGCCACGGACTAAGTCAAGTGTCTGATAAGATGAGGATGTTATAAGTTATTTTGATACGATGTTTGAAATCATTTGCGATGATGTTGTATGTGCAAAAATAGGAGCATGGTTCAGTTTGCAGTTTGTCTTTACCGCTGTTATCCTTACAGAGCGGCCATGAGTGTTGGATGTGACAACAGTCGCCTCTGGATGCTTTCTTAGAGCTACCGTTATTTTTTTTTTTTTTGAACTTTTTCTCGGGTGAACCCGGTTATTCGTCATAGCCATGGACTGAAGTAATTTAAGAACTAGTTTCAGGAATTTTTGAATTTCAGAAATGTTAAACTCAAAGAATTAGACCCGGCCTACCCTGAAAAAAGGTGGGGAGGCCGGGCCTCTATGGCCTCCATACAATCTTAGCACTGATTTTAGACATACACTCCGAGCGATGTGGTTGTCACACAGATGTATCAAAAATTACTTTCTGTAGTGCACGCACGGAATTTTCGCTTTTCCAGGCATGTCTAGCGAGCGGGAAGTGACCAACTCCGAAACCGTGGCAAAAGGCAGTCATAAAAAGACTTTTTCTAGTTACTGGGCTTACGCACTTTAACCAAGATTACTTTTTCTCGCTGATGCGCTTGCGAATTTCAATTAAAAATTACTTTTCACTACTCCCGAAATCAGAAACTTACGAATTCTCGGAAATTTTCTTTTCATTGGTTTCAGAATAAAAAATTTGCTGCATTTGTTACCAAAAAATATAATGTGCAAGAGGTGCGGAAAGTAGGCAGTTTTTAACTCTTGTGAAGTTTACAGTATTTGCCATCGGCTCATCTTCGGGTCGTTTCCAGCCGTCTGCAGCTCATTCACGGCTTGCCTTAAGCTTCACACTCGTGTGTAACTGCCTCTTTTCCGCGCTTGTGGCACAATATACTATATGATCGCTAAAGCGATGATATTTATTGAGAATATCAGTTCACTTACTATGATTATCTTCCACGAAGCTCCCAAGAATCCCTTGAAACAAAATGCCCCCAAAAATTAAGAGATTCAAATATATTATTTCCCACATTTCGAACGCGAAATCAGATGCTCCAAATGCAGAAATTCTACTTATTATCAATGTTACACTAACGGTCAGACTAAAGGCAGAGAGAAGTAATTTGATTACTTGAATAGCGCTCGTCTTTTATTATCTACTTTGTTTGCAGAGTCTACTGATCCTTATCAACCATTTCAACATTGTTTCCTTAATTCCACACAAAAAAATACCTAACTCGAGTGTAAGAAACTGTTTCTTGACATAATTTTTTTACTAACCTGAAATAAGAATAATAAAATTATTTTAAAGTGATGAAAAATTTGTATTTGAACAGAAAACCATTTCTTTGAATCAAAAGAAATTTCTGTCAATCAAAGAAGTTTTTCTTTGACATTAATAATTTTGTCATTCCTGTACATTTCGGGCCATCCATAAATTACGTAACAAATTCTAGGGAATAGCGGGTTCAAAGAGTGTCACGAGTCGTTACTTTGCTAGATTAAGCAGGAAGTAGAAGTATATAAAATAATACTAAAATTAAAAGTGCAAAATTTTTCCTTAAAACTGAATTTTAGGAGCATATGAGCGGCCAATTACATAATTCGAAAGAAGTAATAGTAATTGGTCAATAAATGATTTGAATAATTAATATTAAAAAAAAATAGCAAGAACAGCTTCTAACATTTTTTTTTTATTTTCTGATTATCAAGTCAAAATATATATCTAATTTAACGTACCATAAAATATATTTAAAAATCGAAAATGAATATAGGAATTAAAATATCCACGTGGGCTTCCATACAATTTGAATTCAATTTTAATTTTGATCATTTTGCATTAATTTGTATGGAGACTACTTTTATTTAAAAATAAGATTTTATCCCAGGTTAGAAGCAAATAAATGAATTGATACATGAGTTTATTTTATGTTTTATGTCATAATTAGATGTTATCATCAGACATATATTCTGGAATTCTGGGTTTCTCTGATGTTTTTCATTTTCGGCAATTAAAAATTCTTCAAATTTAAACATTCGCAATTTAAAATTATTTCATTCTTGAGGTTCAATTTTTCTTCAGTTTGAAATAATTTTCTTCCATTTGAACAATTTTTTGCTCGAATGAGACAAATTATGTTGAGGAAATTGTTTCTTGAAATTAAAACAAATATTCTTCCAAGTGATTCTGGAATTTCGAATCTTCAAGATTTCTCCCATTCTCAATTATGATCCAATTTGATTAATTGAATATGAACATCTTTTTGAAAAGAATCGATCTTGAATATTTGAAATTGAAGATTGTTTAATTCTTAATGTGTATTATTTAGGAAGACGCAATTTTGAATTACATAATTCTAAATTGTAAATTCTCAACATTTAAATCTTTTTCATTATAATAGTTATTGACAATTCACAGTTCTACAATTTTTAATTTTTACAATGTAAAATTCTTGAATGATCAAAATATTGAATTAAAAATTATATAGTTTTCAAGATTTATATTTTGAAGGTATGTAATTTTGAATGCTTATCAAAATAATTATTTCAATGCTACAGACTTTCAATGGAAAGTTTCTTTTATTTTTGAAAATTGTCATTTAAACTTGCGTACTTTTCAATGATGAATTATTCAAATTGAATCCTTTTTGGGTGAGGATTCAACTAGGAGGATTGAACTGAGGATTCATCTTTTGTAGTTGAATATAAATCTTTTTGTATTAAAATTAAAATCTTTCTGGATTGAAAAATCATTTTTTCTGGTTAAGAAACTAAACTTTTCGTAGGAATGTTGTCAAAATTGGAAAATATTTAATGTTCTGTGAATAAAAATATAGCGGTTTCGAAATTAATCTTTTTTGACAAATAAACAAATATACCTAAAAATAAATAGTTATTTCAAATTTTTATTTCGTATTTAAAATTATTTTCCCCCTCAAATTGAGAAACAACACGCGCGTGTATCCTGCGAGTGTGTAATATTTTCAACGTTATTTAAACAATGAGAAGGCCATAGTGTGATACTTGAAAACAGGTGTCGACATCTCTTTAGAAATATAATTACAAATCATTGCTCCATAGAGATAAAAACTGACTCATTTACGCACTTAATGTCTTTGTTTTTGTAATTTAGAAAAAATCTTGTGGCTCTGTATAAGCCTAATCATGCAACTTTATTTTGCCAATTTGGAAATTTGCATTTGGTAAACCCTAGTGCCAACGCTGTTTATTGAATGCCAGCGCTCAATTATGAAAGCTTTATAATATTTAAAAAAACGAGTTTTTATCGTAAAACTTTTTTTATTACATAACTCAAAGTTGATGCAAGACTGTAAAACATTCCTTGGTTCGAGACGAATCGGTTGACCTATAATATTAATACACTTTACTGAAGAGTCAGGAGTTTATGCTCATTTATAATATGCGAAACATCTGTTTTGAACAGAAAAGCTTTTTTCATCGACATAATTCAAAATTAATTAATTTTTTATGTTGAATATTGTGATCTACTGGTCAAATAATTTTTCTGGTGAAAGATAATTTATCGTTTCTCCTATATATGTACGCCGGCCTTGGTGGCGTAATTGGCTAACGCTCCACTCATGGATAGTGGCGTTCCCGGTTCAAATCCGGGCTGAGGCAGCTTTTTTCTCGTTTCACCAGAAAAATTATTTGACCAGTAGATCGCAATATTTAACATCAAAAAAATAATTAATTAATTTAGCCTGGTCGACAAAACAACATCTTACTTTAAAGTATTCAGATTCGGTGAAATTCATTCTGACTAGAATGAGTCACTAAATTCGCAGTTTAATTAGACGTAGATTGGCGTCATCTTGTGGATATAGGAGAAACGAGAAATTATCTGCGCCAGCCTGGGTGGCGTAATTGGTTAACGCTCCACTCATGAATAGTTGCGTTCCAGGTTCAAATCCGGGCTGAGGCAGATTTTTTCTCGTTTCACCAGAAAAATTATTTGACCAGTAGATCACAATATTCAACATAAAAAATTAATTAATTAATTAACCCTGGTCGACAAAATAACATCTTACTTTGCAATTCAAACTTGATGCATGTATAGAAAAAACTTTTTGATCCTAAAATTTCAAAAAAATAATTCTAAAATTTTTTTAAAGAAATCTTAAGGCTGGGAAAAGGATCATGTGCGTCAGAACTTCCCCCTAGCTCATTTCTTCATGAAATTGATATCTTTTTACACATACATTTCAACAAAATTACTTTTAACGTGATTAAAGTAAGACTTAATAGATAAAGATAGCAAATAATTCATCATTTTCATTTGGAGGCAGTAGTTTGTAAATACTTAATGATTTTCGAGGTAATCTGGGCTAATTAAAAGTTTCGCAATATTACCTTGTTTCAATAAAGACTCTTACATTTTTTATTTCTTTTTTATTCAAAGTGGTCAAAACAGACCTGCAAATTAAAGCACTCATAGACGAACTATTTTATATTTAAAACATTTCAGATTAGAGCTTGTAAAAATCTTAATTCAGAAATGTTCAATTTAAAAGTTTAAAAATTTACATGCACAAAAAAAAGCTTTAAACACTTTGCAAGTAAACAATTTTAAATTAAATGCTATTCAACTGATAAATTTTAAATATTTAAATTTTATAAATTGAGCACTTCAAAGATGTCTAGTTAAAATATATGAATGCACACACAGTAATAAGATTATTTGGTTTTTTGATTCAATGAAAATTTTTCTCTGTCTTAACATAGGATTCTTTATTTTTAAGTTATTTTTCGTTACATTTCAAAGTAAGAATTATTGCAAAGTGATGGATCGAATCTTTGTTTAAATTAACACTTTTTAAATTACACAGAAGTTGAATTATCAGGGAACGAAACGAAACCAGCGTTCCGGTATCAGTCGGTTTAGAAACCCGATATTAAAAACTATTTTCACATCATTCAGTAAGAAGAAAACCGCCTAATAAACATAAGAGTGATTTATTTATTAGCCATATATGTATACATACCATGTTTATAATATGAAGTAAATTAAATGCATTTTATTTTATAATTATTGTAAATATTTCGATTATTTACAATTTATAAAATTCAAAAAATGATTTAAATATTAATTTCCTGATATCTAAAAGAAAAGTAAATAATATATTGTAATCAGATATCAATATAAATTTAACTGAATTTATATGCAACACTAACATTTAGAAATATTCATAATTCTCAATATCGTTCCTCGGTTTATTATTTGTGTAAATTCACAATAACGGAAATATTTCAATCACTATTAATTACATTACATTTTTTGTAATGCAGTTATTCAATTTTAAATTTTATGTTGAATTTGTAAAAACTCTCAAAACACAAATTAGCTGATTTTTTTATCTGTAATTTTTTTTACATCATCCGGATTTTTTGCTTGAATTTATAATCATGAAAATCCCTCTCTTCAGATATCCAGAAACCCTTCTCCTTTCCATAATCTCTTTATCAGCCTAAAGTGTTATTTCTACTATTTCTCTCTAAATGCGCCCATGCGTCTTTTGGTATTTTATACTCTCCTAAAGCTTTCATTTTCAATTTTCCAAGCTTTTCATTTTTTTTTCGCGGGTATGATCTGAATCAGTTTTTTGTAATTCATCCCTTTTCCCTTCAATTTTTCCATGAGATTCCATTTCTTCAAAGGAGTCCATAAAGTATCTTCTTAATCCTACATCTTCTTTTCACTACTTCTGCTCAACTTTGCCTTCCTTTTTTGTGTATGTATTTTTAAATAACTTTCTCTCTTTTTTGAATTTTTTTCTCTCCTGATTCATCATCCTTATTTTTTTCTCATCATCGTATGCCATTGGATTTACCAGAAAAGGAAGCCGCCGTAAGGATGGAAGAAAGATAACGACAGCAACTTCTCCTACGTCTCTTGTAGGAGAAAGAAGCGAAAGCTCTCGAAACTGTCAAGCAAGGCATCTGACAGCACCAGCAGTGGCCACTCATCAGCCACCGCCTCCCTCAAAGGAAGCAGTAAAACATCAAGAACGTCATTCGTGAGTATGCCATTATCTAACTCACAAGAATCCAAACCAATTAAAATTAGTAACAGTAAAGTCACTGCCGACAATAATTTAAAAGCAGCCCCTAAACCGCTAAACATAAATACCAAAGCAGGTACAGGACCCAGAAAAATACCCACAATTAATGTCATTATAGACAAAGCAAACCACTCCTACACGATTTTACATAAATTATTGAAAGAGTCCATCCAATTTAGAACCATAGTTTATAACATTGTCTCATACGTATATTCAGTTCACGTGTCTTATATTGAAGACTATCGTAAAATTATCACTAATCCATAGCAGCAAGGCTTTTAATATTATCTTTATTAAAGCATTAGCTTTTCTTCTATTAAGCTCGTCCACGATTACGTCAGTTTGTTGCATGAGAAATCTACAAACTGAGAAAGCCTTACCAATTTTTCTGGTAACGGTCCCGAATACACTTGAAGCAAAGGTGCTTCTCAATCTCCAGTCCATTCCTTATATAAAAATTAAAGCAGAACCCTATGTTAACCCTAAAGAGACTTCACAGTGCTACATGTACCAAAGATTCCGTCATCTCTTTGACATGTACCACGCCACTCCAAGTTGTGTGAAGTGCGGGGAAGCGCATCAGAGTCTTATATCCTAAAAGATCATTAATCGCCGGTCACTTGCGCTAACTATGCTGGAGACCACACCGCGAATTATAGGGGTTGTTCCGGAATTGAAGAGGCCTTCAGCAAAACCACCAATAATGAACCTCATAACACGCAGAAAGAAACTGCTTCCTCTAAAACAGCTGAACAGATCACACCAGAAGAAAATTTGACACACGCTAGTACCCCAGTAGCCAGTGCCTCGCTATGACATAAATCGCTGCGCCGCCTCTACATCACAAGCAAGCGCGATCAAGCCTCAAACTACACAGCCATCCAAAATACCGAAACTCACTAATATTCGAGCTGAAGCACCAATTGCCACCAAAATTCCCACTCCACAGAATAAAATCATTCCAGTAATCGCACCCAATAAAAGTACACCTACCCAGGATATCAAAATAAATCTAGTAAACCTCTTAAAGAGAGCTACAATGTTAACCACCGATATAATGGGGGAAAACTAACTTCACCGAAGCTATAAATTCAATTTTTTGGAATGCTCAGGGTATCCTAAAAAAGACATGAATTAGCCACTGTAACGTGGTTGTAGAAACAAACACACGGGACTGTAAGATGAACTTCCTTTGATCTCGACGAAGCCAGTGCTAACCTCGAAACGTCACGCATACAGAATTAGCGAAGTTACGGTCAAGCCAGGACCCCCGCCTAGGATAATAAATAGGTTGAGTAATTTGTTCTATATAAATATTCACCTAGATTTCATAGAGAAACCCGAGCTGATTTTAGTTATAAAGTAGAAATTGGCAACGAACTTGGAATGTGGTGAGTCAGTGTCAAGACAGAAGTTGAGAGGGGAAGATTGAGCGTGAACCAGTGAGGAAGACAACGTACACGCATTTCCAATTAAATGTACTCAATCAGAAGCCGGAGGAAAGTCGTCACTAAAACACGGCATACGACAAACTGAAAGTTGGTAAACATTCACGCAGACGGTATCGACGGATGACCTTATTGACTTTGCAATCATCAAAAATAACAGATCATCGACCAGTTCTTCCAAGCCTTTCCGCCAATTGTGAAAAAACTCCTGTCGCTCATTGCACCCTTAAACCGGAACAATACGGTTTGATAGAAGGTCACTCTACGCAGAACATGATGCTAAACCTTATCAAAGCCATCAGCTTCAATTACAATCGGAGAAGACGTACTGGGACTGTTTGCCTCGACTTAAAAAAAGCCTTCGACAGCGTGTAGCAATTCTCAGTCAAAATAGACCAGGCACTCTCAGATGAAAAACCCGTCCGAGCGGGTGTGACTCAAGGCAGCATTCTAAGACCAATATTTTTTATTATCTACGTAAACGACATTTCTGAGATTCTCGAAGTTTCCATTGGATTATATGCAGACGATACTGCGCTATTCTCTTCTTCGTGTTCTGTTCCAAAAATCCTGAAATCACGCAACGAAGCTCTTAAAGTCACTGAGGCACGGGCTAAACTTAGGAGGATAAAAGCACATCGCAAAGTCAGAATCAATTTTGTTCTCAGTCAGAAGGCCAGCTACAATAGATCCACCCAAAATGTTTAACAAACCAACAGAATGAAGCAACTCCATGAAATACCTAGGAGGTAAACTTCATGATCGTCCTAATTGGAAGCAGCATATCCAGAAAACTAAAAAAAAGCCCCCCGGATCATGTCGCGCCTCAATCCCATTATTAATAGATACTTGAGTCTGAAACTGGAATATGGAATCCTAATCTATCAACTGTTCATCCGACCAATTATAACCTACGCCTGTACTATTTGGGGAGGTACGTCAAGAATCAATATTGATCACATTCAGATCATTCAAAATGAATTTCTCAGATGTATCACAAAAGTCCCTAGATATACCAAGAACTATCCTTTATAGAGAATTCAAATTGCCCTTCATTTCCGAGTATATCAAAGAAACAGCCACTTAATTTTATGAATCTGCATCATTACCTTTGTGCAAAGACTGAAGGCCTTGCTCATCAGTAGGCCAGCGTCTGATCAGTCCGGGTAGACCGCTAGAGTACCGTACAGAAAGAACAAGCCTACAAAAAAATGGAACCGCAAAGAAGACTGGCAAGCACACGAAGACCAACTAAAATGAAAATAAAATGGTATGCGAAATCCAGTCAAGTTGAGCAAAATTCTTTTATTGTAAATTTATTGTAAAAAATGTCTTACATATAATTCTTACGTAGTTCATCAGTTTTAGTGATAAATTATATTATTATATAATTATAATTGCATCTTCAAAACTAAAAAATACATTGGCGTGTAACTTCCGGATTCGATTTTGTCATGGAGTGATCGTATATGATAGTATTATTACTTGGTAGTTTTTCTTGTAAAAAATGCTATCGAAATATAACAGGTGTCATAGAAGTCCCGGGACGGCTGAATGTTTCCTCAGCCAAGATATTGTTTTAGGGAGGTCAAGGTGATTTTTGAAGTAACTTTCAACGAGGAATTAAATGGTGACCTTCACTTTGCTTATGTTTAAATTACCTTAGATTGACCTTCAAGGTGACAATGCACCAATGTATGACCTGGGTACATATTTGAACGTAAAATTTCCCGCTCTACCGAATTTTGATGTGAAGGAGGTTTCCATTTCGTTAAAGTTGACCTTGAAAAAACCTTTGAGGTCACCGTCAAGATCAAAATGAAGGTCTCCATTGAATTCATCGTTGAAAGTTTATACCATTATACCATTAAGCCGTTTCCCTTTCGGCGAGCCTCTAGGGGTAGGCGTTGAAAGTTACTTTAATAATAACGTTGATCTCCCTGAAAAATACCTTACCTCAGGAAATATTCAGTCTACCAGGGACTTTTGTGACACCTTGTATATTGAGGGATTCTGTGAGTTGAAAAATGTTATAATTTTGTTAGAAAAAAAAATTCAGAACTTTAACCATTAAAATCATTTCATTACTGTTACGTTAGTCCAAATCTCAAACTAGCTAGATACTCAAACCTAGATATATGGAAAATCATGCGATGTTCACACATGGCCTATTGTTCTATAAATAGCCAGTGCTACATTGATACCAATCTTTACCAGGGGACAAAAGGATTTCAGATGATACAAAAACATATACTCGCGAATTTTGACCAATTCTGCTTTATTTTAACTTCTACCCTGTCTTATTCTTGGTTACCTTTCTTACATTCAGGGCTCCTGATTGTACAGATGTGGTTGGTTATGTAAACGTGGTTGAATGTGTCGCATGAGCCACCTATAGTATTGGTTACCAGCATTCACGAGCATGAAAATATTAGGAAGAGGTGGATCAAAACTTCCAGCCCGAACGAGAACAGCGAATATTCTGTCACCTACCACCAAGGCAGAACCGCGATCCTCAGTGAAACAGCGATTGCGTTCTTGATTTGATTGCACGGTGCAAATATTTTCTTGTGTAACAAGATATCTACTTGGATGTTGCATGTAGGTAAAGGCACAATCAACCCAATCAGCTATCTCCACTTGCATAATTGGTCGCACTTGACCAGTGGATCCCCAAGCAATAATAGTAGGATGCATGCCTTGTGGTAGGGCTTCTTCAGCAGGTAGTATCGGTCGACTGAATCGACTTTCGAAAGTGATGACAGGATTAATGCGAAGCAAATAAAGACGAGCATGGCGAAGTATCCTATCTATTCGGTGAGTTTTAATAGGACCCCGACCGGGTGCACCAGATTCAACTCTGTACCTCGTTGTCGGAAAAGAAGCACATTTTTCAGGAGTTAATATATGTACAGGCGTAACTATAATACCTGTACAAATTTTTACGTTATTTTTGAAAATCTTCACAACGTGGATAACATCATTAATCAGCCAGTCTCCGTGTCCAAGGAAGGTGTGGCCAATCATACGTTTTGTGCGAGCGTTAAGATTTGATGAGTTCCCTGCAAGTAGGAAAAATTAATCATTGAGTATTCACAATGGTGGTTAAAAAAAAAAGATTTCCTTGTTAAAAGAACCTCTCTCGCAGTATTCGTCCAAAACTATGAAGCTCCAGTTTGGTATATCATTTGGGATTATTTTGAATTCACATAAAGTACTTTGAATTAACAGTCGAATCCTGAACCCTGTCTATATACCGTGGGGAGTGATGTCTCAATTTGCCTGAACCCGCTGGGAGGACTTGTCCTGGGGGGTCTTTGTTTGCTGGGTAGGGATGTCCAGACAAGCCTCAAAAGTTTGACTAGGCATGACGGATACGACAAGTTTTTGTTCAAGATTATGTCTTGCCTGGGCTTGACGTGGGGAGCCTTGTCCTGGGGAGACTTTCCTTTTGTAGATTTGTCAGGGACTCGCAAAAAAGCAGTTATAAAAATACTTTATCTAGCTGTTGCGCTTGCGCATTTCGATTGAAAATTACTCCTCACTACTCTCGGAATCAGAACCTCACCAATTCCCGGAAAGTTTGTTCTTTATTGGTTGTTAGAAGAAAAATTGTCTGCATTTGTTACACAAAAATGTGGTGTGGAACTGTCTCCCTTCCGCACTTGTAGCACAATATACTATGTTATGGATTCGCCACTAATATTCGTTGGGAATTTTAGTTTACTTACCGTGATCATCTTCCAAGGAAGTTCCAAAAATCCCTTGAGACAGAATGCCACAAAGAATTAATATATTGAAATATATTTTTCCCGACATTTCGAACACGAAAGACTGTGAATAGCGCTCGCCTTTTATATCTTGCATTATTTGTAGAGCCTACTGATCCTTATCAACCATTTTAACATTGTTTTCTTAATTCCACACAGAAAAACATCAGTCTCGAATAAACGAGACTGTTTATTCAGCATAACTCTTCTTATTGGGCCAAAAACAGATTCAGAATTGAGAAAATCATTTTAAAATGAAGAAAAGTTTGTATTGGAACAAAAAGCCATTTCTTCGAATCAAAAGAAATTTCTTTCAATCAAAGAAGCTTTTTCTTGTGATCAAAAGTTCTTTAGTTCTTGTAACAACTTTTAGGGAATAGGAGGTTCGAAAAATATTGCGAATTGATACATAGGGGGGGGGGGCACCTTTTACCTAATATACACGTAGATTTGGTCATTCACTTCTTTAGATTAATCTGGACGTGAAATTAACTAAAATAATACTGAAGTAACCCGTAACAAAATTCTGCAAAAAAGTGCAACATTTTATCTTCAAAATGAATTAATACAGCGAAATTGGCTTTCATTATTTCATTTCAATTAGTTTTCATTCGTCTGCATTCCTAATGTCTATTATTTAGAGACATGTAATGAAAATTACATTTGTAAATTTTTAAATTTGAAACCTCTTTAATTTTAATAACAAATTCTTGAATCATCAAAATGTTTAATGAAAAATCGTTCGATTTTCAAGATTATGTTTCGAAAGTATGTAATTTTGAATGCTCTTTGGAATATTCAGTTCAATTTTGAAGATTTTCAATGGAAAATTCTTCAGTTTCTCAAATTTGTAATGAAAAATCTAATGAAAGAAGGTGTGGAAAATATGCTAAATGGATAGACCCTAAAGTAGAGGTAGAGGAAATGCGAATTGCAGGAAAGAAAACGCGAAGATTAGAAAAAATGGTACTAGTGAAGTTAAAGGAATGGGAACGTAAAAGGGAAGTGATGACAAAGAAGAGGTTGTTATATGGAAGCTCGGAGAGAATAGAGGATGATTTGACATGGGTAGAAAGGAATATGCAGTATAAGTTAAGACAAATAGCGGAAGAGGAAAGAAGTGAGGGAAAAAGAAGGTGGGACGAAGAAAGGAAAGAGATAGTAAGAAATCAGGTGCCGGTAAACTAGGAGAGAAAGGAACGGGAGAAAGGAAAATAAGAAATGGTAAGAAGCAAAGAGAGACGACAAATGAAGGTAGGGAAGAATGGAAGATATTCTACTGGAATATAGCAGGATTGGAGGAAAAGGATAGCGAGTTTATGAGAAATTTGTCACAATGGGATCTAGTAGTAATGATGGAGATGTGGCAGGATGAGAAGGGATGGAAAAGAGTGAGGGGAAAGTTACAAGAGGTTACAAATGGCAAGTTCAAGATGCAAAGAGGAAGAATGAAAAAGGCAGAAGAATGGGAGGAATGGTAATGGGAGTAAGGAACGAATTTATAACAGGGAAGTATAAGAAAGAGAGGAAAGAACGAAAAGAAGGATTAATAGTAGAAGAGATAAAGATGGGACGAAAGAAGTGGGAGACAGTGAGGGTTCATTTGAACGGTGATATGCAGGAGAAATTAGAGGAGACAAAAGAAATTATGGAAGAAAGTAAAGAAGAGATTATGCTTATAATAGGAGGGGGTTTCAATGCGAGAGCAGGAGATAGAGTAGAAAGAAAATGCAAAGACAAGATACTGAATGAGGAGGAAAAGAAATTTTTAGAGAGCTTGGAAGAGTTGAGATGGTTCATCTTGAACGGAAATATAGAGGGAGATGAGGAAGGGGAATATACACGCTCTGAAGGAGGGAGGAGAGCGGTAATTGATTATGTGATAGAATATGGTGAGGTAAGAGAGAAGGTCAGGAAACTAGAGATAGGGAATTATGTAGATTCGAATCACTTTCCCATAATAGTGACATTAGAGGGAGAAAAAAGTAATAAGAATATGGCTAAAAAGGAAGCAAAGGTAAAAGGAGCAGGAAAAGGGGATTGGTCGATCGAAGGAAAAGAACAGTTCAAAGAAAAGGTCAGAAATATCAAGATAGAAGAGGGAAATGTGGAAGAGAAGATGGAGATTATGATGGGAGAAATAAAAAGAGGATTAGAGTGAACAAGCAAAAGAAAAGTTAATAAAGGAGGGAATAGAAGTGGATGCGATGAGGAATGTAAATAGGAAAAGAAGGATGTCAGAAAGGAATTAAGAAAATGGAGAAAAGAAAAAAGTAGTGGAGAATAATATAGGAGAAAAAAGGAGTATACTGAGTTGTGTTATGAAAAGAAATAAGAGGAGAATAAGAGATTTGAGGAAGTGGTGGAGAAGCCTAGGACGCAAGAAGAGGTTTGGAAGGTAGTAAATAGAGAGAAAAAAGAAGAAAAAGAGTAAATCAGGATATTGAAATGGTAGAATGCAAAAATATTTTATGGATTTGCTAGGAGGTGTAGAGAGAAAAGTTAGGAAAGGAGCGAAATATGTTAGAGAAAGAGATGAGGAAGAGAACATAACAAGGGAAGAAATAGGCAAGGTGTTAGAAATAATGAAAGATGGAAAGGCACCTGGTATAGATGAGATTCCAAATGAAGTCTGGAAATATGGGGGGACAGAACTAAAGGAATGGGCATGAATCATGTGTAATAGAGTATGGAGAGAAGAGGGGTGGCCAGAGTTATGGAAAGAAGGAGTAGTGGTACTCATAGTGAAGGAAGGCAAAGGGGAGGAGGTTAAATATTTTAGGGGTGTAACGCTAATGCCAACATTGTATAAAGTATATGTAACTATTTTGCCGGAGAGATTGAACGCAGAAGTTGAAAAAAAAAAGATTGAGCCGCCGAATCAGACAGGGTTTGGAAAAGGAATGGGGGTTATGGACAACATGTATGTTCCGAATTATCTGATAAATAAATGGACTAAAAGGGACCATGATAGCAATATTCGTGTGCTTAATGGCGGCGTTCGACTCATTGGGCAGAGTCGAGATAGAAAAAGTTATGGTGAAAAAGGAGATACGAGAGGGCTTAATAAAGAGAGTATCGGAAATCTTCAGAGAGACTAAAGGCAGGGTAAAGGTAGGAGAGCAAGTAAGAGACAGTTTCTGGTTAGTTACGGGAGTAAGGCAAGGATATCCTCTGAGCCCACTTTTGCTTAATATATTAATCTCGGACCTAGAAGAAGAAATGAAGAGAAAGGGATGGGGAGGAGTTAGGATGGGAGAAGGCAAGATATATATACTGGCATACGCGGACGATATAGTGTTGATAGCAGAGGATGAAGAAGGGCTGACAGGCTTAATTACAGGATTGGGGAAATACTTAGATGGGAAAAAATTGAATGTAAATGTCGAAAAGACAAAGATAATGAAGTTTAGAAAAGGAAAGGGAAAAAAGAAAAAATGGACTGGGAGATGGAAGGGAGTAAAGTTAGATGAAATAAAGGAGTTCAAATATTTGGGATATACCTTGTAAATGAATCGAGATCATAGAGTTCATATGAGAGAAAGGAAATTAAAAAAGCAGCAGGGATGATGAAACAGATATGGGGAATAGGAAAACGAAGGTTCAAGTAAGACTGGAGAAGGATTATGTGGTTATTTGGTACGCTGGTATGGCCGGTATTAGGTTGTGGAGCGGAGATATGGGGATGGAAGGGAAGGAAAGGGAAGAGATTCAGAGTTTACAAAAATGGTATATAAGGTGGACGCTAGGAGTAGACTGGAGGACGCCTGGATATATGGTAAGAGAAGAAGCACAGGGAGTTAATTTACTTACTAGAGCGGGCAAGAGAGCATGGCAATTTGAGACGAAGTTAAGGGAGGGGAAAGGAGGGGAGTTAGCGAAATGTGTTCGAAGGAGGTAGAAGAAAGGAGAGGGAGGGCGGTAGAACTAACAAGAGGGGAAAAAGAAAGGTGGCAGTTTTTCAGTGCTAGAGATATCGGAGAGGGAAATGGAGTAAGCTATGAAGAATTGGAGAGAAAGGACAGGGAAAGACAATTAGTGGAAAGATGGAGAATGATTGAGGAATCAAAATATAGTAAATCGTATAAGATGATGTAAAAGGATGGAGTACCAAAGTATTTAGAAAAGGGATGGGAAAAAAGAAGATGGACCAGAATAGCAAGATTCAGATTGGGAAACGAGGTAAGGGAGGGGATGTATTGGGAAAAGGAAGAGAACGGATAGTGCATAAAATGTGAATGGGAGGAGGAAAGATGGGAGCATGTATGAGAAGGATGTAGGAGAGGTATGGAAGATAAAGGAAGCTGGCAAGAGAATGGGGTAAAGATTCTAGGGGAGGATGGAATGGGTGATGTGTGGATGCAGGATTTGGAGGGGGCTAGAGGGGCGAATGAGAGAGAATGAAAGAATGGATGTGGAAAAATGACAAAATGAGAATGAGATATTAAAATAGCAAATAAAGGATATTCCGAAGCATAAATTTTGAATTATGCAAGATCACAAAAGACTTCGAACGAACAGCTGAAAAGCCTTTCAAGAATTTTGAAATGTTTCAAGAGAATAAAAAAATTGTCTCAAGATTGCTCGGAAAATTTTCAATAATTTTTATTCCACAACATTCATTCTAAGTAAAATATTTTTGAAAATTCTGGATGATTTTTAGGCAATTTTCATAATTCTATAGAATTTTTTCAAAATTTTAGGAAAAATTTGAATCATTTTAAAAGTTATTTAGAAGCTTAAACATTCTCAACAATAACAAAAATTTGGTGAAACTTGAAACAAAATGTAGTATTTTTTTGAAGATTCCAAAATCAAATCTTTAAGTTTTCCAATGATTTTGAAAGGATTGAAAGTAATAGAAATTTGCTTATGATTCCTGGGAATATTTAAAGTGATTCTTTATTTTCTTAAATACTTGGAAACTTTGAATGATTTTCGAACATTTACCAAATATTCTTCGATTTTTTCAAGCAAAAGGAAATGTTAAATATCTTTTAAGCTACTCAAGTTTTGCCTACAATTTTGTACAATCCTGTAAAATAAATTAAAAATTCTAAGTCATTTTCTAGACACTTTTTCGAAATATCTAAAATCTTTAAAAATCTTCTTGAATTCTTTGGAGAAAGCTAGGAAAATTACATTTATATAACCTCAAAGAAAATAATAGAATGAAAAGTCATTCGAAATATTTATTTTGTATTCAATGCCGTTTTTTCCTTCGAATTATTATCTGCCTGAAATTTTTTTTTTTCGTGACTGAAAATCCTTTCTGGTTGCAAATTCAAGAATGGCGTGGAAAATTCATCTTTTTGATTTGAGAATTCATCTCTCTTGATACAAATTGCACCTTTTTGATTAAAATTAGAATTTATTAACATTTTTGATTAAAATTTGGATTAAAATATCAACTATTACATTTTTGGGTGACAATTCACTTTCGTTGTATGGGAAATGCATCTTTCCGGATAAAAATATTGAACTTTTTTATAAAAAATTGGTCTTTTTCGATAATATTAAAGGTTTTTTGGTTAAAAATACAACTGTCTACCAATTATTTTTTAGCTGATAAGCAAATAAACCTAAAAAATAATTAGTTCAAAATTATGTTTCCCCTCAAATCAAGAAACAACACGTGCGTGTAGCGCTCGATTATGTAACATTTTTAACTTTATTTAAACAAGATGTGTGAACAGGTGTACCTCTGTACCATTATAATTACTATTACAATATAATAATATAATTGCTTCATAGTGATAAAAACCGAATTATGTACACACTTCATGTATTTATTTTTGCAATTAAAAAAAATGCAAGATACGATACAAATCTACAGAATAATAAAGTTTTATCTTGTTACTCTATACAAGCCTATTTTTGAAAAATATATTTTTTTTTTAATTTGAAAATTTCGATTTGTTTTTTATTAGGTCAGCCAAAAATCATACGGAACTATCACAAAATCATGAGATTTATTCATCCAATAAGAGCTGATGATTTTTCAGACAAATTTCATTAACAAATGAACAATCTGGCTCATTTCAGAGGTAAAGACTTCGTTTTTTCAGCTTAAAGGAGTGTAAATAACAAATTTCTAAAATTTTAGGCAGCTTATGTGACAATTAGTAATTCTTAAACTTTTTTCATAAAACTCTACTAAACGAATAGTTGGAGGAACCAAGTTTTAATCTTCAAAGATAGACGAAAAATGCATTTTTTGATTAATTTTGTTTCCACAACTATTAATTGTTATCGACCAATTGCAGAGAGCCAGTACTAAATAAAAGTCCGCTAATACGCTGAGGAAACGCAACTTTTTTCTTAAAGAATGCGTAAGATGAGAAAAACGTGTTTAAGGATCATTCTTAGGAGTTCAACTGAAGTGTGTGGTACTGCGGCTGTAGGAAGAATGTCTGGTGATGCATGGTGAACCAATGAAATTCAGGCAGCCGCTAAAGAAACGAAAGAAGCACATGAAAGAAGGTTGAACATCACACGCATTGGCGATAAGGAGGTGAATAGACTTAAAAATGATGACAGGCGCAAAAACAGGAAAGTTAATCTGCTAGTCGAGGAATGTAAAGATAAAATCAGAACAGAAGAAGAGAATGAAATGCAAAAGGACTTATAAGAAAGCTTAAAACTGTTTCATAAATTGACAATGATCAATGAGGAGGGTGGTAAAAGTACAGAGTTTGTGAGAATGAGAAATAGCAAGGGTGAAATTTTATAAGATACAGACAGGATACTCTTTTAAGGAATAATTGAGAGATCAAACTATGAAATGCTCAAATACAGGTAAATGAAGCTTGCGGAACTTCTAAATATTATTTTTCTAAACGCATTGAGTTTTTTGTGGATTCAAACGAGGAAAATATGCATACATATTCAAGGAGAAAAATTTCCGATGCATTTTGGACAACCCTACTTCACACTTTCTCCCTTAAACTGAAGTGACTTTTGACAAAATTAAGGGAATGACAGGGGAACAAATTCTTTCAAGCAAAATCTTGGAATTGGCAAATACCAGTCTACAACTATTGGACCACTTTTCAATTTATTTGAATATATAGATCACCAAGAAACGAATGAGCAAATCCAAATTCAATGCTTCAAAATTCAAACTAAAGATCAGAATAAAAAGAGAGGAAAGAAAATTAAGGAAACCTTCAAATACAATTTTTCTTTTGTCTGTTTTATTTTTTTATATCTGAATAAAAAAATTTTAAAAACTACCAAAGCTTCGCGTGATACGTTGTACCCTTTAAAATTTGTCAAAGTTGTAAAAAAAATCGGTTTTTTGAAAATTTCGCAATATTTGAGCTGCAATAGATTCTATGTTATCCCTTCCTGAAACAGACCAATTTTTCACAAAAATTATTTGAACGCCTAGTTTCTGGAAATATATCGCTTCCTTGCACCATAAACCCATTCTTTCACCAAAGACAGACCCACTTGATAATATTTTTTCAACATAATATATGATTGCTTGTAAAGCATATAATTTCACGGTACATGTTATCAGTTATTAATACCCTTAACAGAATTATTTGTTTTATGATTGTCCTCCAGATTTTAAAAACAGTGTTGTAAATTTGAGCTTGTTTTAAAAAAATCTAAATGATTTGCGATAATAGATATTTTTTAAAACGAGCTCACTTTTTTAGGAATTATTTTTGAAATTATTTAAATTATAATGTATGTAATTTAAACTTGTTTGAAGACTTAAAACTATGCATGTTTAAAAAAGAATTGATATTTCGGAAAATTCATTTTATATTAAAAAAAAAAGTTTTTTATTTGAACGAATACTGTTACAAGAGCAAAACTTGCAGGATATAATCCTCGTGCAACAAAATGAATCTAAAAGAAATCAAGAATTAAAATCAGACTTGGCCTTTTTAAGGAAATTCACTTTTGATCATGTTTGAAAAATGTTCGCCATTTTGGTAATTTTAAAAATTGTGTGTAGATAAGAAAATGAAATTAGGTTAGTTTCTTCTGAAGATACGTGATTGAGAAAATTTTGATTTATTTTTAGATAGTTCACCTAAATATTCAGGTAGGGCTATGGTCATGAAAGTTTTTGTTTCGGAACAAAAAAATACGTTTCTTATTTTTTTTTAAATTATTACTTTTTAATATCGATGAGCTACCACAAGCAGTGTATAACAAATAATTTTTAAAGTATTTGAAGGACGAATATTTAAGAATAAATAGTTAAGTGAACAACAAAATATTGCAAGACCCGAAATTTTTATTTCATAAAATGAACTTGTTACATTATTTGACCATGCCGTATCTTTTAGAACAGATATTCCATCTGTTTACTAAATTATTCTATCAAAATCTTACGAAAAATGAGTTTTTAAAAGATCAGAAAGGAATTAACATCTTGGAAATTTTGAAAACTTCTTAAGAGAATAAAAAAAATCTTAAGATTGTTAGCAAAATTTCAAATGATTTTTAGTTTGAAAAATTAATTTCCCGTGCATATTTAAAAAGATTTCTTAAAAATTCAAGAGTGATCAAAAAGCATCTGGAATCTTTTAAGGCAATTTTTTTAAATTTGCAATTTTGAAAAAATCGTATCATTTTAAAGGTATGTAGGAGGTGTACCATTTTTTAAACGACTTGAAAGTTACTTTAAGTTTGGAAAGATTTTTAAAAATTTGCAACAAAATGTAAATTTACGAAGATTTTGAAAAAATAGACGCTTTTTAAGAATTATGAAATGTTTCAAAACTATAAAAAAAAACTTTCTTACGAAATAAATAAATGCATTTTTAAATCAATATTAATCATTTATTGAACTTCTGTTTTATTTTCATTCATACATAAACATTTGTTTTTGCTCTGAAATATTTTTGAATATTCCCTGTAAATTATTTTTTCAAATAAGAAATAATTTTTCAAGTAATATCAAGAAAATCTTTTATTGTCTTAAAAACTTTTAAAATCCTTAAAAAAGTTCAACATTTTATTTTAAAATCCTTTAAAAATAATTACTAATTTGTAATAAATGTTTTAAACCCTTCAAAAATTTACATTTTGATTGAAATTTGAAATCTTTTCAAATAATAAATTATTCTGGACATTTTTTCAAAACATCTAAATATCCCCTAAACGGATTCGAATTTTACCTCAAATATTTTTAAAATCCTACTAAATTGTAAAATTTTTATTAAAACCTTCCAGATTCTTTTTTGACAATTTTTGGAAATCTTAGTCTTTTGAAATATTCTCTTAAAATTAATTTGTCATGATAACAAATAATTGTCAATTCCCTAGGAATCCCGAAAAACATTTTTCTTGAAACCTTTTTTTGAAACCTTTCACAATTCTTAAAAAGCTTCAAATTGCTGCGTATTGCTGCATACTGTTATGGATAAAAGACGTATTCTATAGAATGGAATTATCTATAGAATAGATCTATTATGGAAAACTGTTGAAGGTATGAGCTTTATATTTTCAGCATAAGAATAATAATAATAATATGTACACTTACTTTGTATAGAAAGAATTTATTAGAATACAAATCCAAAGTTGAAAATTTCAGACTATCTAACTCTGTTCTAAGAGAAAATTGCTAAAAACAATGATGAATTGTTTAAACAATCTATGTTAACATCTAATTAGCATTTTGAAGTAGTATTTTATGCATTGGAAACAATTTGCATTATAAAAAATCCTAATTAGCGCCAAAAATTCGAAAAACTCATTTTTTCACTTATGGGATTTTTTTGGGACCCTATTAAACAGACTTATTTGATTGATATTTGAAAAGTAATATTTTTTCGTACTCTATGGCTAATCGTGAACATAAATGTTGCCTTTACACTCACCTCATATTGACGATTCTGAAGAAAAATGTACAACATCTTTTAAAGAATGTTTTTTTCTTCTATGAATGTTTTTGTATTGTGATTTGATAATAAAAATAAAAAAGAGAAGGAAGGGGATTTTGGTTGGTTGCCTTCTCATTTTTCTTTCATCTTTTTTTATTTTCGCCCGAAGAAAAAAAAAATTAAGAAAAAGTTTGTTTTTTTTAGATTATAATAGGAGCATTTTATGGTGGTTGTCCAAAGGTCATTGAATTCTTGTTTTTGTTTTCAGAAATTCTATACAATAACGTCTTTTTTTCTTAATCAAATACGTGTCAACTTGTCAACAAATTTTAAGACAATATGCATAAAATTCAGAAAAACAGTTTTCCAATACATTTTTGGACCACTCTACTTCACATTCTGTCTCTCAATATAAAACTATTAGAGTTTCAAGTCGAAATATATTGCATTTTCAATAAAATAGTTTAATTTTCAACCGAAGAATTCAATTTTTTACAAAATAGTGGAATTCATACTTCTACCTAAAAGATATTAATTTGAATATTTTTCTAAATATATCCTAGAGAAGTGAGCTTGTTCACAGAAAAAACTGGGGTTTCTATTAGAACCAATTTTTGGTTCCAAAGGAGCTGCAACAAAAAGGAACCTCTCTTGCTGAAAAGGAACCCAAAATGATAAATGGTTTCTAAATGAACCCAAGTGTGGATTCAAATGGTTCTAATAGAGCCTTTTTCTCACTTCTGCCTGGACTCACTTCAAAGATTGCACAAGTTAAGGATACACATTATGCTTTATAATTGGAATTAAATAATATTGCACTGGAAAACATTTAATGAAGAAACTAAAATCATAGACATTAGTCATTCTTAAAAGGAAGATATCGCACATGAAATGTGACAGTTTTTAAGGTTATGTTACAAATCCGAATGTTTTCCACTGCGCATGCCCAAAAAGCGCGGGACTATTCAAAATTATATAATATACACTTGCAATATTAGGTTAATATAAAATTTTTTCAAGAAGCTAGGTATTTCTATAATTCAATTTAATTTGTTTTAAATAAGAATAAAAAAATTTTGTTAACATTTATCTGTATGACTGTTCATAGTATTTATTGATTTCAAATAGGCCCGCGCTTCTCGGCACATGCGCAGTTGAAAACGTCGGCAACCGCCGATGGCCATCTATCGGGTATGAACAAAACTAAAAAGGAACCCTAAATAAGAGTTCCTTTAGAGCCTAAGTTCTAAATGATCCCAAATTTCATTTGAGCCGCAGCATTACTGATCCCTCAGTTTTTTCTGTGTTCAAAAAACAAGTTACCTTCCGTTCTTTTCTATTATATATATAAAACATAATTGCCACATAAATGTTGACATAATGTGTCCGTAGCCTCATTATTTTCCAATACGTTTTTATAGTAAGCTTAGTTTGTAGCCAAATTATTTTTAATTTTGTAGAAATATTTGAAAAATATGCAAACATTCCCCTTGTTTTTGTTCGGATTCCTGATGAAAATTTCGAATGGATTTTTCCAAATTCATATTACTCTACGCCACAAAAAAAGCGGCATTATATAAACAATTTTTTTTTCAACATAATATGTGCCTGTTTGCGAGGTATATAATTTGACGGTACACATTATCAGTTATCAATAGCGTGAACAGAATTATTTGTTTTAAGATTGTCTTTCAGATTTTAAAAATATGCGAAAAATACTGTTGTAAAGATATATTACGTATATAACAAATAATATAATCATGTTAATTCTAAGCTTATGACATAAATGAGAGCTTGTTTTAAAAAAATCTGAAAATAATTTGCGATATTTGATATTTTTTTAAAGGAGCTCACTCTTCTAGTAAATATTTCAAAAATTATTCAAATTATACTGTTTTAGGGGCACTTATGAATTTTTCGTTGTTGAAATATTGTTTTTTTTTAGTTTTTCCAGGAAATATACACTCTCAAATTAAATCTGAATAAAAGAGCCAATTAAATTAAAGAGCCAAAATAAGAATAAGTTTGCCTTCAAATTCCTTTCTTTTTTTCTCCCGTATTGTTTTATATATTTTTTTATTAGAATCAAAGAATGTTGATCAATGTTAAATGAACACGGAAAGATTGGCAGATTTGTTTCGGAATATTTTTTTTCACTTTGATAAATAATAGAGAGCAAAAGAAGCAGGGGTTTTGGAGGCGCTCTTTTCTTATTTTATTTTTGCTTCCAAATTAAGATATTTAAGAGTGTGTTGTCCCAATTTGTTCGTTGGATCCTTAACATGAAAAGATAAAATTTTCAATCGATTTTCTTTCACTTAATGTGTAAAAGTGAAATCTAAGACTATGCTAATGAATAGTGCATAATTTTGACTCTTACTGTTTAAGAGAAGAAAGGATAACAATGTTATAACGACAATTCTATTATTTGAAAAAATCAAAACCTTAAAAACAAGGATAAAAAAAGGCAAAGCCGACAAAGCATAAAAAAGACAAAAAACAGAGAAATTGAATCATGCCTGAAACAGTACATACAATAAATTCAAATGTCCAGAAAAAATGTTAAATTTGATCAAATATAACGTGAATTCCAGATAGTACCTTAAGGTGCTTTACACGAGTTGGGCTTTAGAATGATACAAAATACGGCTACAAGGATGAATTGTTTGATGTAATATTTTTACCAAATAATCTAAAGGCACGTGCATGACTTTGAGAGAGTTCTTTTTTTACTATCTTAAAATTGCCTAGCCCTAAGCCCTGGTAAAATCAGTTTGGACCCAGAAAGGAGAAGATTAATTAAATACAAACATTTAAATTAATAAAAAAATCAGTGTTTTATTCAAAAGATATAGTCTGTTGCGAAGTTGGTACAATAATCAGTCGTTCCGGTTACAATCTATTCAGTCTGAACGTGATTTATCACGCTTGAATAAGGCTTAGTGTTATTTAGTGAAGTACAATGGCACGCACCAATAAGCACCGTTGGTTCTAAATTATAAAGCAAATTATCACGCGCGAGTAAGCTTCGTGATTGCAGTCTCAAATCTTCTAGAGAGCCTTTAATTTACATAACACTGAAACCGTACATTTCTCGTTGTATCACGGAAAGTATAAACATAAACTTAAACAATTCATACGGCAGATAACATTTAATATTTAACCGTTCTGTATCACCAAAGAAACCTATCTTCGGAGCCTGATGCAGCATACCTGAATCTATACAAAAGAAACTAAAAAAAGGCTGGAGCCTATTATGGCATGCCCAGGATAGAGTATCAAAAACCAAAAATGTCTGGAGCCTGGTTCGGCGTGCCCTGACAATAAAACAAATGAAAAAATATGTAGGGGTGTCGTGCACCTAAAGAAACAACATCTGAAAAGTAGAAAGGCTGGAGCCTGGAATGGCGTGCTCAGCGTTAGCACAAAGCAAATAATCACAGGTAAAAACAAAAAGGAAAAGCAGATGCAATCTTTGAGCCGGTAAGGCGTCCCCAAGAGATCAGAAAAAAGGTTCAGAAAAATGATTTCCAGAGCCTGGTTCAGCGTACCTGGATTCCCAAAACTACGGACTTAGATCCTTCCAGAGCAGACAACTGTTCCGTCGGATCATCCGGCAGTCGACTTCGGTTTACCCGTAGTTGACTCGAGAGTGCCAGCTCTGGATCTCTCCTCCGTTCTTATACCCTAGACGGTTGAGGTAGGTCGCGGGAGAACCGACTCGAAACTTCCTAGCGTTCTTGCATGGAACTATTGACGCCTGTTGGATGGATACCGTTGTGTCGGGTATCCTCTATGTGTACGTCTAGCCTACTCTCAGGCGTAGGCTAAAGTGATCGTTTCAACTTGAGCGTTTTCAGTAAAAATGGCCTTGTTTTTGTTAATTGAAAATAAGCTGTGTTTTCTGCACCTGGAAACGTGCAACACATTTTCTCGAGTGTACCAAGTTTCAGCCGAAACCCATAGGTAAAATATTAATGACCTGAATTTTAATGGGCTCCATCAGCTTAATTATATGAAGGACGAGAAGATTTGAAAAAGATAGTAGAAAATCGGCTAATCCGTCCAATTCCAGTTGAGAGTTTTCGTAAGTTTGCAAATTAACTGTATTATTGACAATATTTACCGTGTTTCCTAAAATTTTTCTTTATTTCTTCGTAAATTATATCAGAAAATTTATTCAGCTCAATCGATCCATTTTTTTGTAATTCCAGTGCTTGTGACAAACCTTCATCTCGTAAGTATTTTGGTCTTCCTCGAAAGACAGAAACAAATACATGGAAATTAGAAATATGCCCTTCCAAATCAGTGTCGTGATCAAAATGTTTGCGCAGCAATTTGATAAAGATACTGCTTCAAGAATTAGAATTTGCTGAATTATAAAAAGTATGGAATTGCAAATTATTCCATTTTTGAGATTTACACTTGGAATTTATGTAATCAGGAGCTTTTTCGGCAGTCACATTTTGAGGATTTACCATTGAAAATTCTGTAATTTTAAACATTCTCAATTTTCATATCTTCTTTCTTGAATTTGTATTGGTTCCAGATGAATCTTCCTGGTAGAAAATTGAGCTTCTCTTGATGAGGATTGAACTATTTTGCTTGGAAATTCGTCCTTTGCAGTTCAATTTACCTGTTATTCATTTGAAAAATGAAAATATTATTCAGTTGAAATATCTAATATTGCATTACGCTTTTAAGAATTTATCATTTTTTTATTGAAAATTCGTTCGTTTTTAATGTTGAAAAGAGGCCCCGTTCCAAAATCTAACAGACCCATACAGACAAGCCCTCCGAAGTCACCTGAGGATAGCCATAGTCATTCAGGGATTACCCGGAACCAAACTCGATGGCGTTCAGTTTGAAGCAATTGGGGAAGCGTTGGAGATAAAAATGGATGAAGAGCAGCCAGCAGAGGCCACCCGAAGATTTATAGTGGAGAAAGGTATGAGATTGGTAGAGCACTAAGATTGAAATGATTAATCGCTAAAACCTCCGAAAGCTAGTCAAGCTGATGTGATGGATTACTGGCGTTTTCGTTCGAAGCAACTGCAGTTCCTAGGAGAGCAGTGCCCAATAATGCATAAGGGAAAATTTGTCTTTAATTTTCTTACGACATCTGACTATTCTTCAACCTGTTGTAAAGCATTGCTTCACAGTATTCCACAAAAGAGTTGAAACAGCTGATGCCGCAAGAAAGGTGGGGATGAATGTTGCCAACTTCATACCATCGCGAGGGCACTCTTGGGCACTCCTGGCTTAGGAGGATAGCGGTTTAGAATCCTACGCTGGACACCAAGGATAGAACTTTGATGATATCAAGGCTGGTTATGAAGCTACCAAAGTTGTTATTACTACGGAATCAGGAGGAACCAACTGTAAAATAAGGTGAATAGAAAATTCTCCCCACCGGTCTGGATTTTATTCAGATTAACCTCTACCACACTAATGGGGCGTATGCTCTTCTAAGCAGAAGCTTATTAGTAGGACGAACAGCTTTTGATCTAATAACTTGGTGCCAAAAGGAAAAAGTAAGAGGTATAAGACAAGAGAGCGAAAGGAAAGGGAGGCGTCAGGGAAAATATTAGGTTTTTTCGTCAACCGAGGCTTTGTTCCAAAGCCTTGGTAGCAATAAACATTGATCACCACATTGGAGACCAGCGTCAGCCTATAGTGGTATGTTCGGCGTATCTACTATTTGACGTTGATACCTTCTAATCTCTGCTGTTGGTGGAACCTGTACACCGATGCAGGTGAATTGAGTCCATAATCCCTATGTTGTGTACGAGTTGAGTCCCGGGACTTCAAGCATGATGTACGAATTGAGTCCGGGTCCACTGCCCACTCCTTTGGCATGAAACCAAAGACCTCGCCCTGTATTTCATTATAGGAAGGAATAGCTAATTCTGCTCGATTCTTAATTTCTCTTTGAATTAGGTTCATGAAGCCAATAGCAACTTTTAAATACAATATTAAACACGATCACTGAAGCTGGACTCGAAAATATTTACTTTTTGACGGCATGTCAGCAATGTTTGCATTAATTTCAGAAAATATAAACGTTGTGTCGCACTAGTTCCACGTCATAGGTTATCAGTGCATGATAATGTTCGGTTCTTAATTTTGTGTTGATCAATTTTTGGGTAAATCGGTAGGTTCTTCGATTACTTTTCTTTCTAGTTTATTACTCAAAGTTTGTCGTTGTCGTACATTCTCGCTTTCAGGGTCGTGGTTATGACATAAATGGTTTTGAGTTAAATTTTCGTGCTCATTCAGTTTCAGCAATGCTTTACAATTATTCTTTGTGCAACACCAACGTCGGATATCGTCACTCAATAATTTATGAAACCTGAACTTCTATCCGTTTATGACGAAGAGAGGTTTCCCTTCTTCACTTAACATAAACGTACTTATAGAATTGATGTAAGTTACATCATTTAAAGAGGACATGACGAGCGGTAAATTTTCCCAAGCTATGAAGTGAAACTGTTTACAGGTGGGATGGGTCTCACAGAACGTGTTTAGGGGAATCAAGCAACGAAGAGAGCAATCGTCTTCATCCCTCCCGGGACTCAACTCGTACACTACCAAATGTATACCTGAGTAGCCTGGACTCAATTCGTATGCAGCCCTTGTACACTTCGAGCTCGTAGCGCTGAAAAGGGGTCTAGGTAGCGGCAGAACCGCGAAGAAAAAACTTTACTTTTTGGATCAAATACTAAATTTATTTAAAAAATCTAAATTGCAAACATTGCCGGAGGACAGAGGCAGGCTCAACTGTCCTTGATGGAGAAACACAGTCAACTGAGTGTCGAAGCGCTTTCGGCTAGGTGGGAGGATGAGGCCCGGCTTCTGATTGGCCGACTTTGCGAAAAGAGTGGAAAGAACCCATGGTGCGGAGAAACCCGCTACCATCGTCTCTCCCAACCTTGAGCGCCTGAACGTAAACTATAATACAATATGATATAAACATAATAAGAATATGCATAAGATATATACATGACCGAAAAAAATGTTAATATATAAAACGCAATCCGATAAATATTAGATAGGAACATTGTTGCATTTCTAATATATACGGCAAAAAAAATTATCCATGGGACCTCAATTATTATTTATAATAGCTAACCATTTAGGTGGAAACGAACGAAAGAATTCAAAATGATCCCGGGAATATCTTTGAACATTTTTTGTTTACCAGGGATACCATATAGTCGATAAACATTATAAGTAAAACTAGAATAGAGATATTCAGAATAGGTATCTGAAGAAATTATCGGAGCAACACCGGAGCATCATAAAAGCATCGTAACAAAATGGCGACAGTCTAATCGGGAGCAGTGACAGTTCAGATTTACTTGAGACATTTAAGAGAGGTTTACCACATAAAATACACACCAATGTTAATATAAAATAGAGTTTGTGTTGGGATAATAATAATTATTAGGTCGATTAGTATTATGTCGATGCTGGCCTGTGGGTTTTCACAAGTCCGGCAGATATTCGCCAGATTTAAACAGAAAGACTTTGCAGGAAATAACTTATAAAGGCGGAAGGGAGCGAGCTCGTCCCGAAGTACTGAGGAGCGTTGAATTCGGCCCATACATCCTCGCTAGAAAATTAGAGGATAATTTTTAAGCTGTGTTCAACGGAACCGTGTTAAAGACTAGCTCGGAGGTTCTCTTTTCCAGTCGTGGCTAACAACACTTATTTTCGGTTATCTTACTGAGATTAAGCGTCTCTGGTTGTTCGGATGACCATGTAAATTTGAATGAATGTTTGCCATGATCAACGGACGGTAGGCGGTATCCACGCGTATAAAAATATCAGGATGGTGAGGACTTACAATGCTTCCAGCCAGATCGAGAACACCATGAAGTTCATCACCCACCACCAAGGCAATACCGCGATCATCTGCGACAAATTTATCGGGTGCAGGGTATGGACCACCTGGTAATTGCGCAGTGCAGATATTGAATGGCGAAACAGAATAAATATATTCGTAGGCATCAATACACGTATCCAGGTCGACTATCTGTACTTCCGTTATCGCTCGTACATGACCAGTGCTTCCCCAAGCAATAATAACAAGAGGCCTGTCTCCCGCTGGAGGTTCGGCAGCAAGTTCTATTGGTCGACTGAGTGGATTTCCGGGACCGATCGGTGGGGCAAAGAATAGCAAGGAAAGAAATTTTACGGGCAGTATATTTTGCACATGATGATTTCGAATAGGATTCATACCTGGTGCACCAAATTCGACGGTGTACGAATGTGCTGGTTGCGAACTAATAATACATGATCTAGGAATTAAGATATATATAGGCGAGACTATAACACCTGCACAAACTTTTCTGTCGTAGTGTCGAACTTTCACAATGTGCATAACATCAGTAAACATCCATTCTCCGTATCCTATGCGAAAGTGACCAGGAACCATACGTTTCTTGCGAAAGTGAAGATTTGATGAGTTATCTGCAAATATCATGAATTATTCACTGAGTATCCACAAGGGTGGTTCAAAAAAAGTAACGTTCTAATTTTTTTAGTGGAATGGCTCCTTCTGTGACGTTTCAAACAAAAATTATTAGGTATTTTTTCTTTTTGTGATCTGTCTAAAGGAGGTGATTCAAGTGATTACAGGGAGCCAGTCATCCCCACTTTTTTCCATAAGAATGACATGGAAAAAACTCCCATTCTTACCAATATCAAACTGAAAGGCGTAATTTCCAATTAAATGAGTAAAATATGCATTTATTTCATATTTTGACCCCCCGAAACCTTCCAGCATGCCCCAAAAATCATGCTCTAAACGAGGATCATGTTGATACCTCCATGTTCAGGAAACCTCTCTCAAAGTGTACAAATTCTAGTATTTTTTTCTAATTCTTTTGAAATTCCCGGAATGCATTTGAACTCTTTGAAATTCTTTTTATCCTGAGAATTCAGGGAACCCAGAGAATTCCGGTAATTCGGCTGATTCAGAGAATTCAGGGATTTCAGAGAATTTTCAATTTATACATTGATAAGACAGATTTTGCGATATCTTTAACCGTTTTCGAAATAAATTCAAAAATTACATTTTTATGGAAAAAATTTATCCTGGCGTCAAAAATGGTTCAACCTGCATAGTGCGGATAAGACACGTTTCTTCTATCAGCAGAAATTGTACAAAATATTCGAGTAATGAAAGAAGATGGGGTTTTCCGGTAGAATTGGTTTTTTCCTAAAAATGTAATTTTTAAATTTTTCATGTAAGCAATGAAAGATATCGTGAAAAAAATAAGAGACATCTTTCATAGGACTTTTTTAGAGGTGCAAACTTCTATGTTAACATTTTTTCGTATCTACCATTGTTTCTGAGAAAAAGTAGAGAATTCGATTGTAAGAAAAAAATGTTCCTGGCCACAAAATTTATGAAGTATGCATCAAACTCACAAGATATCTTCCTTATCTTTGTACAAATAGAACAAACTTTAGGAAAAATGTATTGGTTCGTTTTTTGAGAAAACCGACTATCAATTTTTTCAGAAAAACCGCCGTACTTTAATTTTTTTAGAATGAAAGATGAAGCAATGTGACTTGCCGGGGGTTTACATGATACAAACCTGGAATTCAGAGAAATCGAGGGATTTCAACAATTTGAAGAATTCAGGGAATTCAGGTAATTCCGTTAATTAGAAGAATTTAAGGAAGTGAGGTGATTGAAAGAATTCTGAGAGAGAGAGAGCATTTAGAGAGGAGAGAGAATGGAGAGCATTTAGGGAAATGAAGAAATTTCAGGAATTTAGAATATTCCAGGAATGCGGATAATTCAAGGAATTTAGGGAATTCAGAATATTCAGAGAATTCAAAGAATGTCAGTTTACTTACTAAGCTTATCGTCCAAGAAACTCCCAAGAATCCCTTGAGAAAGAATGACACAAAGAATTAAGAGATTCAGATATATTTTCTGCAACATTTCGAGCACGAAATTGAATACTTTAGAAAATGAAATTCTCCTTTTTTCAAATGTTACACTCAAGACTGGAGCAATTTGACGACCGTTAATAGTGTTCGTCTTTTGTCTGCAACTATCTTTGCAGAGCTTGATGGTTCTTATCAACGTTCTTAACCTTGTCACCTTGATTCCACACAGAAAAATATTTGTCTTGAAATGAAGAAACTGTATATTCAACCTACTGTTTTTCGTGATCTATTTTTCCCCGATGACTTGCAATTGGAATATTAATTCTACGAGACAAATTAAAACTTTTCTTGTGGCTATAACGCTTCAATTCTTATATTTTTATTTCAATTTTTATCAGTGATGCACACTAGGCTGGTCGAAAATGTTTTTTTTTTTTAATCTTGATTTCTCATGCATATCGTCCCCAAATTCTTTCGAATCCACATAAAAAATCAATCTTATTTATCAAAAATAATTATATATAAATGTTTCACAAACCCATGAAGTTTAACACATGTTTCCCATAAGAAAGGAAGACGTTCTGTAAATTTTATTCAGAATCATTAATATTAGGTAAATCAAATTGAAATTCCAGATTTCTTTTCACGATTAGAAACAAAATATAAATAATTATTTTTTCAAATATTACCCTTATGAGTCTGTTTTATAGGGTGCCGAAAACCCCTGTGGTGAAAAAAGTTTTTGAAAGAAAGTAAAACATAATCATGTGCAAAACTACGAATCTTGCCGACCTCTCGTAAACATTGCAGTTCACTTCTTCAGGGCTGACTTGAAACTGGAGTTTCAGGTTACGTTGTTCTCATAGATAGATAAACGTCTATTTTTCGGTCTCCTGGCCCTAGAAAATTGCCTTTCTTACAACCTCCATATTTCACAGAATTTGTTCAAAAATAATTTCTTACAAACGAAAATCTATCCACACCTTTGCTTGCTTCACCTCGCACACATGTACCTATCTTAAAATAATATAATTGCCTATATTGACTTCCTCTCCTCTGTACAATCTTCCCCTATCCATTCCTCTTCCTCCTTCCTCCTCTTCTTCTTCATCTCACCCAACACCCCCTTCACCAATACAAACACCCTTATGTCCCCTCTTTCATGCAGCAATACCTCCTTGCTAATCTTACTCCTTTCCACTCCCTCGTAATCCTCCAGCCAGTGTTCCATACCTCTTCCCGCACAATTCTCATGCATCCTTCTCACTTCATCCCTCTACAGCCCATTCCTTCTGAAATACATTCCTCTTTTAATTTCCATCTTCCCTTCTACTCCTCTGTTCTCCCCCTCCCACCAACGCTCCCTAACCAGCTTACATCCTCACTCTTCCAAAAATTTTCCGTCATAATCACACGCCCTACTCCCTGAGAGAATCCCTAAGCTTGTTTTCCTCGCCTTCCTCCTAACAATATAATAAGGCTTATTCCTTGCGAAACCCAGTGTTCAATTGACATACCTCTCCTGTGTCCTATTCACCACCTCACTTTCCTTCCACCCCTATACCTCAACTCCATAAAATACCACACTCATCACTAGCGAGTCGAACAATTTCATTCTCCTTCCAAAATCATCCGCAAATAACTTCTTTCTCAACCCCATACCTGCCGCATCATCACGTTTGCTCCAATACATGAAGCCCAGGTACTTCCATTTCCATCCCCCCCCTCATCCCTCCCACCTCCTTTCCTGAACACCATAACGTTTGTCTTTTCCGCATTCAGCTCTAACCTATTGTTATCCAGGTATCTTCTCAACCTCTTCATCATTTCCTTTTAGGCCTCCTCACTTTTCGCCAGCAACACTACGTCATATGCATACGCGAGTGCATAGCTAAGTGAAAACCCTTGCCTCTCACCTCATCTTACATCTCTTCATACATCTCCCTTAATCTATCGATCAGGCCTCTCTCCACTCCTCCATCGCCTCTTACAACCTCCCCCTAACAACCGAAGGAAACGCTCCTTTAAGGTCCACAGTAAACGCGTACACGTTCGCCCCCTTCTTCGTTAACTCTCTATCCGCCACGTGCTGCAGAACGTAGATATCGTCAATTGTGCTCCTACCCGCCCTGAATCCCGCCTGCGTCTACGGTCATATTCCTTTTCCCTCGACATCTTTCCGCAGATTCTCCTCCAACACCATCGCGTAAACTTTGCACATTGTATTCATGAGCGTAATCTCTCTATAATTTCCCTCCCCAGCCCAATCTCCTTTCTTATACTGTGACACTATCAATCCATCTCACCAACTTTTTGGGAATCCCTCCATACGTTCTTCACTACCTCCTTCAGCCTCTTCCTCACCTCTTGTGCACTAAACAGCCACGTTTCATTCCTGATTCCGTCCAGCCCTGCTGCCTTTGACCTTCTCAACTTCCTAATCTGTTTCTTTATCTCCTTGTCATTCAACTTATCTTCTTACTTATCCCCACTCTACGCTCCCTAAACCTACTTATTATCTTCGACACGTCCCCCATTGTCTCAACACTTTCCAACTCCTCTTGAAAATCTTCCTCCTTTTCCTATTCTCTTTCCTTACACATCAATCTAACCCCTTCCTCATTTCTACATACTCCTTCCTTTTCGCAGTTCCCTCTTTCCTTTTCTTGTACTTGCTCCTCACCTTCCTTTTCATCTTTTTACATTCCCTATCCCACCATGGCTTCATCATCCCTTTTTTGTTGTTTCTAAATACCTCCTTTTGCACACACCCTTTCACTTTCTCTTTCAAATCCTCCCATATATCTTCCACCGACTCTCTTTCAAAGCGTACCTTCCTCAACTGCATCTCATACTTATCTATCACCTCCGTTGTCCAGCTTACCGTCTCGCCCATCGACACTTCTTCCCCATCTTGCCTTCCGTCGCTTTCCCTCCTTATCCACAACCCTAATGGCTGACGGTCTGACTCTGCCCTTTCTTCTACTACGAATCTCTCCATTTCCTCTCACCCTTGTATATTCATGACTTCATAGTCTATTACTGATACGTCTACCTTGCTCACATATGTGTGTTCTCGCTTCTCATCCTCTGTTACTATACCATTCGCCACCGCCCACCCTGTATCTTTCATCCAGTCCCTTAGAATCTCCCCCTCCTTATTTATTGTCTTATCCTTCGATTTTCTTCCGCAGCTCTCTCCTTCACTGTACATGCCCCCTTCCCTCCTCATCCTCACTTTAAAGTACCCTTCCAGTGCCACCATACCCTCCTCTCTTTCACCTAGCAGTTTTTCTAACGTTTTTGCGTATTTTCTGCCCTGACTTGCACGCCCTTTCCTTCTTCCTTCCCATAAAAAATTTCCTATAATCTATTTCTCACCCCCGTTATAACTCCCCCACTAACCCTTCCTTTCTTCCTCACTCTAACCGCCTCTTGTAGCCTCCACCTATATACCCTTGACAGCTTTGGCTCTATTCTACTCAATTATTTTCTCTCTACCCACGTATCCACCAGCTCCACAACATCGAATTCCTGGATATACCTCCAGAAATCCTCATCTTTCTTCTTTATCCCTGCTACGTTCCAGTACAGCGCCTTCACTACTCATCCACCCTGCATTACCCGCACCCCACAACTTCGTACGAAACAAATTCTCCTGCCCTTTCTTCAACACCTCTTTCTACGTATCCGATACCCACATTTTCTCATTCAATTCTATTTTACGATACTTTACTTTCGCCGCTCTCCCTTCACTCCCCTCCCTCCTATTCTTATTTCTCATTACCCTCTGCTTCTCTTTCCAGCTCTCCAATTCCACAACGGCTACTTCCTTCTCCTTTCTCCTCTCCAGCCTAACTTTCCCTACCTTACCTTGAACCCATCCCATGCTCTGTATCAGCGCCTCCACACCCTTCCTCTCCTTCCCACTCTTTAGCTTTAACCCTTTCATCACAATATTGTTTCTCCTGCCTGTCTTGTCTTTTCTCTGCGTCCCCAACTCCATTGTCCTCATCCTTTCCCTATCCGCCCTCTCTTCCTTCTCATTTCTCCCCTGTCACCTACTTCCATTTCCGGCCTGCCCTCCACCTTCTCAAGATTTTTTCCCGTCCTTTCCTTCCGCACTCTAATCTCCTCTTTCATCTGCTTTATTTTAACTTTGTTTTCTTTCCTCACCCTTTCTAATCCTTCTACTCTCTCCCCCTCTGCTCTTTCACCTTCTTTCCCCATTTCTCATCTCTAATCCTCAGGTCCTCCCTTATACCTTCCATCTGCTCCTTATTCCCACTTACATCTTCCTCAGTGCCCTGATCACTCCTGAAAGCATCCCTAATGGCCCCTCATCCGACTGCCCCTTCATTTTTTTGGGAGGTGACCTACGTGTTCTCGTGCTTTTCATGAACGGAGTCTCTACCGTGCCTTTCTCCGGACTCTCTTTTCTGTGTTTTTTTATATACATATATTCTCTACGATGCCTGTGATTGGCCGAAGTGCCTCATGGTGGGGACTGTTCCAACTTGATTGACTTAACTAAAATCTTTAACCAAACCAAGCCTAAACCAGAATTTTGGTGCCGTTACGTTGACGACACCTTTGCCATCTCAAAACATGGACTAGATGAACTACACAAGTTCTCAGATTTCCTCAATCAATTACACCCTAATATCCAGTTCACCGGGGAAATTGAACAAAACGAAAAATTGCCTTTCTTGGACGTACCAGTTTACAAAAGATCTGATAAATGCCACTCGCACACTTCTCATAGAAGAAGAGGGGATAGCAGATGACAGTGCGCATGCCCGACTGGCTAAGTGATAATTCGAAACGTCAGAGCTCGGCAATAAAAGTGCAATTACCGCAGTCAGAATGCATGTACGGAGATCGTTCTCCTCATTATCAATCAGTGGTCCTTGGGTAAACGGAATTCATGCCATCGTGGAAGGCACAAGTAAGAAGTGTTTTACGATGCAAGAATTAGAAACCCTAGTATCGACGTCTTGACAGGGTGGGAAGGTGGACGCTCCGACGTCTTCATCATGCGACCGTAGCTCTTTATCAATGGGTAACTTCGCTCATGGAGAGTCTTATGCTACAAGAAAAAGAACTTAGGCATTTGACGATCACACGATTGTCATATAAGTCCGGATACATTCTGTTATATTTGTAGTAAATATGGGGTAAGCTCTTCGCGCAAACAAATAGATGAAAAAGTGGAAAAGCTCTACAAAAAATGTCACTTCAATTGATTTGAGGTATTCTTTGAGGTTATGTTCGCCGGTTTTGAGGATATGAATGAATTCTCACCTGATTAGCTCGAAAAATTTCCTGATTAGACTCAGCGAACCCAAAAACGCATCAGTATGTGTCTGTTTCGAGTTTGTGCAAGCAAAGCAGACATTTTTAGCGATTTTAAGGTGTTTTTCAAGGTGAGGGTCAGACCAAGACCAGTTGGGCCCATCTTGATGGCGGATTCAGATTGAGCGCGTCAAAATACATAGGAATATGTTCTCTCGTTCCCAGATCAAGGTACTTTCCTTTCTTTTGTGTGGATGTGTTATTAATCCCACCTTGAAAACATATTGAGGTTATGTTTATATTTTTGTTTTTCAGTTCATCTTCTATATATTTCCAATTAAAAGTAGAAGCTTCTCTTATTAGAAGTACCTCTTTTTCTGCAATAGCTTCAAAAATCGCCCGAAATGAGTAGCCAAAGCAATTGCAATAGGGGAAGAAGTTCTAATTTGTCAACCAAATAATTTGTTTATTCATTACAAGTACTTAGAGAAATGAAAGTAATTAAAAGTAAGAAATACTTTTAAAAATTGAAACTGTATTTGCTATTGTTAAACAAAAGTTCTATTAACAAGTGAAACTTCAACGTTTAATTAAAAGTATATACAAAAATAAACCTGAAAACAAAACTATAAACATAAGCTTAAAATGTTTGCAAGGTGAGAATAATAATGATTCTCACAAAATGCGTGGTATACAACTGAATTTTTAATTCAAGTATCCTTTCAATTAGCCCTAACAGCACGGAACGTTCCCGGAACGTATAAAGTGTCCGCCGGTTGGTAACGTTCCAGGAACGTTCCACTGGAACCTGAGGGGTACCTTCCGTTATTGTGATTTTCAATAGCAATTATCTCGTAAACCATAAGAAATAGGTAAAAATGGATGTTTTTTTTTTTTTTTTTTTTTTTTTGACTACTGCATATACTACACTATAATATAATAGCCATATCATGAACTGACATCGATTTTGATCTTTCACTTCCCTCGTGAAAAAAAAGACCAACTTAAGATCACAGTATAGGCAGGTATATTCTTGTCCCGGCAGTTTGAACCCCCAATATCCCATCATTATTAGGCTCATCACGAGTCATAGATTGTAAAGGAGGCGCTCTTTCTTGTAATTTCCAACAGAAAGAGATGACGAGATGGAGGGAGTGATAGAGTTCCATAAATATAACGCAACACTTTGAGGCCTCTAGATCTCGTAAATAATAATAAATCATCCCAGGTTCATTGGGACTTTTAGGTACAGCTAGTCTGTTGATACAGACAGCTATCCTTATTTAAGAGAGAGAGTGGTGTCTATTTCAATGCCCTAAAATTGATGAAGGTATAGGTTGAAAAGTAAAAGACGAGAAAAAGACTAAACGTGGTTTGAAAATGGTCTTAATGTGATCTTAACTTGGTCTTTTTTTCACGAAGGTTACGGTCTGCGCCATATTTATTGATAATAATAACGATAACGGTAATTTATGTTCGAAACGTTCCCAAGCGACGGACAAGCAGGGCACAAATAATTGTTTTTATAAGATAAATATCATAAACACTGTGAATCCTGACAACAAATAGCGCAATCACGTTTCATGCGACAACACAACTTTACCGACGATTCCGAAATGCTGAAATATTGGCAGCCCTGCTTTACGCGTCTTTCGAGACTTAACTCACCTTACGCTTTTTACGATTTACGCTTGTTGTGCCCTCTTTAAGCGTACGGTGTTAGTACAATCTTAGATATTGCAGCATCTTCTGGAACAACTCCTCCTACTCGGTCTACGAGCAAGAGGAGGAAGGACACCAAGAGACATTCCAAATTAGTATATTAATGGCTGAGACGGCTTATTTCCCAGGCGACTCTGAGGGACCCATACCTACTAGATGGGTCGAGGATCTAATTCAGCACAGCCAGGAGTATATGATTCCTCTGTTGTTGGGCTGCGACGCAATCTTTCTCCATACAGTGTGCGGAAGCACAAAGATCAACAGCAAAGGAGGGGATTCAATTGAATACCCAGCGGGTACTGAGCTTGATATCCTGAATCGTGCTGGTACTCCCACATTCCACATTAAAAACAGGTGTGAGGTTCTCGATTTAACTCTTAAATGCTCAGAAAAAATGAGCAAGATAGTGGGCCAGAAGGTCTCAGACTAGGAGTCTCTCTCGAACTACAAATATATCTTCTTCCACTTAGCCCTAGGAAAACCGGTGGTTTCAAAGATCACAAACCACAAGAATACACTTTGGGACTCACATAAAAAGGAACTCAAAGGAAGGCTCCTGGAGTTACCCACAAGCTACGGTACCATTTATGAGTTAGAGCATGCCGCAGATTTTCTGCGAAGGAATCTGATTACATCATATAAGAACAATTGCCCTACAAGTGCAATCAAGTCTAAAAAAGAAGCCGAATGGTGGAACACTCATCTGTAGAAACTACGTAAAAAGAATAGAGCGTTGTACAACAGGGCAAACAGAACTAGACTGGGACATCTATAAGTCGGCTCAGTTTGAATGCAATAAGAACATAACACGTATCAGTAATAATACAGATAAATACACATGACTCTTAGTTTAGTAACTCAGGCTTTAGTGATTCATAGAACTGCTGGCCGACGCAGTTTCTAAGCTCAAGGTGCGAGAGACTTACTTTCACGTTCAGAATATTTTCTCGGAAAAGTTGTATGGATTTCCATGACGTCATGCTAAAATACCCAATCCAAACCAACGAGGGCTTCCCGCTTTTTGAACCTCTTCTTTTAATTGGTCAGCCAGTGACGCGGAGGGCTTCTGCGAGGAATCTCAGAACATTTTCGATACAGAGAGGCTCCACAGGATCCTATTAAAAATCCGGAGGCTCGCCTCGGGCTCATAAGGCTCGATAATGGCGAGTTTGCTGAGAACGATGAAAAAACGCTGAATCGCCTGATGGAAGTTTACTTTAATGGTGTTCAGCGAACTCAAAGCGACCAAAAGGAGGAAGCCCAGGAGAAGGAGAAGGTCGACTAAGATTTTGCCACCAAGGTCGTTGATTTCATGAAGATGAAATAGACCATTGAATCCTTCTGCCCTTTTAAATCACCGTGGGCGGGTAGCCTGTACCCGATGCTCTTACAAAACAACATGGATTTCGTCGTCGTCCCCACTGAGAAAACTATTTAGAGCAAGCATTGCTCTTAAACACATGCTATCGGCATGGAAGGACTGCAGAGTGACCTTCATTCCCAAACCTGGGAAGGAGGGCTATTATGAAGACGCTAGAGAAACTGGTCAAAAGATACATCAGGGATGAGGTGCTTTAAGCCTCCCCACCATGATCCAACCCACTCATGGTCTAGCCAAAAAAAAATTCCATTTCCGTGAAACTCGCGCATACCAGCTCCACGGACATCTTGGTTACCATTCTTCATAGCCGCCAGCTGTACATTTATTCAATATGGCAGTGCAGCTGGTATCGTTGCTGATTGGCTGCAATTCTTTTTACGTGCGCGTGGCTAGACCTGGTGTGAATCGGATCATGCTCCTCCCTGAACAGATGGGAGCACGCATTTTTTGCAGTGCGAAGCAAAACATGCTTACCTGGCGCAGAGGCTACCGTGATCAACAAGGCGGTTCTTTCAGGGCGAGGCTCTTCCATTGCTACGGTCGAGCTGATCCTTAAATACATATTTCACAAATTTTGAGGAATTTTGAACTATTACGCAATATAATGGGGAATCTTCCCCATTAAATATTGGGGAAAACTCAACACTTTTTAGTTAATATTCCAAAAAGGTTTAGGAAGAAAAGTTTAGGTTGCATAACCTCATATCAGCATATGTATTTTTTCGATTTGGTACAAAAATTTGTTGATAGAAAATAAAAGTTTCGAATAACTGCTAGCTCTATTTCAAATAGGAATCTGTATTATCATCGGAGGTTATAATTATCGATCCGTTGAGAAATCCAATCACACA
>CAKNXH010000738.1:0-27022 GCA_932178445.1 Andricus quercusramuli | reverse complement strand
TGTGTGATTGGATTTCTCAACGGATCGATAATTATAACCTCCGATGAGAATACCGATTCCTATTTAAAATATTGATTGTGTAACACCTTGCTAAATAAGCGTATATCAGAAAAACAATTTCTTTCTCTGATCTCTCTGTGGCTCAATTGGTAGAGCACCTGACCTGAAATCAGTTGATCTGGCGTTCAAATCCCAGTGGAGCGAGAGAAGTGAGATCTTTTTTTCTGAATAAATGTGAATTTAATAAATGCTAGCTCTATGTGAAAATAAGGAAAAAAATATTATCACATTGTTTTCAAAGTTATATGAATATAATTTTTGTAAGATTTTATCTGAAATCTTTTCAGGCTTTGAAATAATTTTTTTTCTTTTCCCAAATTCCTGAATATCTTTTAAACTGACTTGAGTTTTTCTTAAATTTTGGAAAATCCTGCAAAATGTCCTTGAAATCTTCCACCATTTTGTTGTTGATATTTTTGGGAATATGTTAGGATGTTTTCAAATGTTCTTAAATTTTAGTTTTCAAAATAAAAAATCATTCAAAATCTAACCTGGAATCTTAAGCATTTTATTTATTCTCTTGAAACCGTTGAAAAAAAGCTGGTATTTTTTTTTAATCTTCAAAAATCTACTTTTCTTTGAAATTTTTGTTGAATCTGAAAAAATATAAAAATTGCCCTAAAATCTTCCAGATTCCTTTCAAACAATTTTGGGAATATTTTGAAATGTTTGGAAATCTTGTGAAATTTTTCATCAGAAGTGTATTTTTCAAAATAAAAATCATTGCAAATGTTCCCAGGAATCCTACAAAAAAATTTTTTATTCTCTTGAAACCTTTCAACATTCTTAAAAAGCTACTAAATTTTGTTTTCTAAATTTTATAAAATTATATTAAATGTTTTGAAATCTTTGTTTATTTACAATTGAAATTAATTTCTCAAAATATAAAATCATTTAAAATTTTATAAATTTTTTCCATATCTTGAAACCTTTCAAAATAATTACAAAGATTAAAAATTTGTTTTAATATCTTCGAAAATCTAAATTTTCGAACATTTTTTCAAACTTTGACACGTCTTTCAAAGTTATTGAAATTTTTCCTAAGATTTTTAAGAATTCCTGAGAAATTAAACAACATTACTTAAAATCTTGCTGATTCTTTTCGGACAATTTCAGAAGTATTTTGAAATCTTTTAAAAGCTTTGTGAATATTGCCTTAAAATTAATCTTTCAAAATAAAAAATCATTTTCCGTTTCCCGCAGAATCTTCAGAAAAACCTTTCAAAATTCTTAAAAAACTTCTAAGTTTTTTCGACATTTTAGGAAATCATTTCAAATGTTTTGTAATCTTGATCTACTTTCAATTAAACTTAATTTGTCAAGATATAAAATCATTTCACATTTTCCTAGGAAATTTTAGAATTTTTTTAAGATCTTGAAGCCCTTCAAAATACTTGCAATTTCCCGAGGTATCTTAAGAAAATTTAGTCATTGTATTAAAAGCTTTCAAAATTGTAAAGAGCTCCCAAATTTTATTTCCGAAATCTTTCAAAATCCACGTTTTGTAATAATTTTTTTGAAATATTTTCAAAACTTCTTAATAGATCTGAAACTCACTCCAATTTTTTATAAAATGTTGTAATCTTGCTGTATTGTAAATTTCTTCTTCAAAATCTTTTACATTATTTTCCCAATTTTTATGAAATTATTTGAAATGCCTTAAAAGCTTTGTCAAATAAAAAAAACTAGAATTTATGTTTTTTAGTCCTGAAGATTCAAGTATGGTACCATTATTATTAATAGTTTTTTATCTCTGATTCTGAAGCAAACATACGCGTCGAGAAAAGAATACTTATTCCGGTTATTGATTAAGAAAAGGTCTACCACTATTTTTTAATATAGAAAAAAATGATTGACACATTTTTTAAGCATTCATATTTTTGAAAAAGGAAAACTCTTGAATGAAAAAGAATTTCGAATTCTGTTTATAACAAAATTATGGAACTTTATTGACTTTTTTGACCAATCATTTGACATGGTTGAAAAAATTAAATGATATTTAAAGATATGATTGCTACCTAAAAGTTAAGAAAAGAATTATTTCTCAATATTAGAAAATCATTTACAATTAAATTTTCTCTTTTATCAATCATGTTTAGAAGCATTTAGATATCAATTTTATGATTAAGTAAAATTACCTATGTGGAAATTTTGATTTACAAAACTGATGGTGCAAGAAATTCTTAAATATTTATCAACAGATTTAAAAAAATTGAAAAAAAAACTACTAAGTCATATTCAAGCAGTGTCGCAACCAATCAGGTTTCCTACCACAGCATGTCTGATGTTTTTGAGATATTTGGTAACATCATTTTTCTAGATAGAACAAGCAATTTTCATACTTATATAATATTTTGAGTCAGACTATATTCAGATAAATTAAAATTAGAATCGCAAAAACATTAGTTCAATTTCTTCCATTTTTTCTTGCTCTTCCCCGCAAAACTCAAAATTACAGTCGTGGCAGGTTTGAAAAAAAATATGTCAAATTTCAGCCTTAGAATTTGAAATAAATCACTTACAATTGTTTAATTTTTGAGATATTCAAATATAAATTGTACGATTTTTAATGATTTAGAAAAAATTCAAAACTTTTCAATTTAAAACACTAATAATGATAATAAATGTTTGATTTAAAAAGTTTCCATCACACACTATTCAGTTTGGAGCGTAACAATTTAAATTATTTAAATTTTTAAATGAAATTAAACTTCAAATGGCAAATCAATCTTGGAAGCTAGAATTTAAAAAATAACGCAATTTCCTGATGATCAAATCTTGAATGAGCAAATGTTAATATGCTGCTTAAAAGCTTATAAATAAAATTGTCAATACAATTTTAAGTGAAATTTAAAATGATTGTAGTATTCAATATTTGCAAAAACAAATAAATTTATTATCATTCCAGGGGTTTTCTCGGATATTTATAAAATTGTATGTAGGTTTAGCGCAATGTCAACGAGTAGTCTTCGAATGTATTCTGATGGATATTTAGTGTTTGATCGTTATAGCAAGTCAACAGATGGTACATATTATATAAAACATATTCAAATTCTATTTTTTTCTGAGTAAAATTAAAACGAATTTGATTTTCTATTCAAATATCAGCAGATGAATTTTGCTACTTAAGTGGACACGTGAAATACCAAGTGCTAGCAAAATTAGCATCTGACGGAGAAGTGCTAAAAGCTCGATGTGAATGTGTGCCTGGCAATTTTTTAGAAGCAAATTGTAAGCATGTTGTAGTCCTGCTCTTGGCAGCAGAATCAGCTGCTGATCAGCAAGTAGTAATTTTAGAAGCAGCTTGCACAGAAAAGCTACAAACATTCCATCATCCTAAAAGGAAACATTCAGGCTCTCCTATAAAAGCTGAAAATATGGGCAGAAAGCATTCAACAAATAATGTTCAAGGAATGGAAAAGTCTGATTGTGGCGATGATGATCAGTACCAAGCGAACAAACGTTTTAGAAATCTCATTCTAAATTGTGCACATAATTCTAGAATGGCATTCAAACAATTGTTCCCACTTGCTAATCCTTATGCGATTGAATGGGATCACGAATACGGAAAGGAATGTTATCAAGACAGACTATTAAATTCCTTGAAACTTAAAAATAGAAGTGAAGCAGAAATTTAAAAAGATGAGAATCAAACGATCGGTCAGCATAAGTCTTCAATTTGGAAAGAAGAGAGAAAAATTTAGAATTTCATCTAGTAGATTTCATTCTTGCTGCAATTTCCAGAGTGAAAATGCTGCTCGAATTTTAGTTCAAAGTATGAATCATCCCTTGAAATTCTCTTCTAGATCATGGAATTGTACATGAAGCTACAGGAGTGAGGAAATTTATGGAACCGTTCTGTGGAGAACTAGAAGCAAAAGAGACTGGTTTAATAATTATGATGTCTCATCCTTTTCTGGCAGCAAGCCCCGATCGATTACTGGCAGAAGAAAGTGTTATAGAAGTAAAATGCCCCTATACAGAAAGATTCAAGAAAATCTCTCCTACCACTGTGTCTCATTAATGGAGGGAGATGATGGAAATCTAAAACTGAAAAATAATAGTCCATACTGTTCGCAGGTTCAAGGGCAGATGATGGTTTCTGGACGAGGGTTCTGCGACTTTGGTATACACCTACAAAGGTTTGGAGAACATTTGGGTACTACAAGATGAAGAATTTATAAGCGGCATGTCACAAAATTATGTTATTTTTATGAAAATTATTTTAAGCCAGCTCTTTTTGAAGAATTCTTCTACAGGGGATACGATCAATACAATTTTGGTCCAGGTGAATGATTTTAAGACTTCAAACCCTGGTAAAAATTTCGAAAAGTTTTGTGTATGATTTTTTCAGAATCTTTCCGGGATTAGCAATTGAAGTTTTCCGTTTGTACAAAAAATGTTGACTAATTTGAAACGAAAAATTCAAGTTAGTGCAGATTTCACGTAAATCGATTATAAATAGAACGAGTCGGAAGAAAATGGAAACGATTGCATAGCTTAGGAATTAACTTTCTACCAGGGAAGCAATTAAAACTTTTCCATTCCGAGAGACTTAAATTGCTTCAAAAATACAAACAAAGCGGAGTGAACATTTGTTGAGAAATTTGTACACTACCGGCCAGAATTGTCAGGTCCCTAAAAAAATCGTAGTAAAAAAAAACATTTTTTTTTCGTGGTTATTTCAACATTCCATTAGGTAAGGAAGATTGAACAAAAACCGATAGAAAGCTTATTAAATACCGCATCGATTGAACGCTAGTTGAAGTATTTTAGATAAACAGGGACCATAATAGAATGTGAAAAAGACCGAACTATTTGCCGTTTTTTACCCATGTTCTCAAATTGTGACCGCAGTATTTCGTTTGTTGTTTCTCATGCATTAACAAAAGATGAAAGTTTAACTGCCGCTCCATTAAACGATTTTCGTCTCGGGCACACTTCCACAGTTTTTATGAAAATTTGAGAACCAGTTACTATTCCATTATGTTTTTGATCACATTTTAAAACGGAGATTTTAAGTTCTAATTTAGCGAAGTTTCTATTTTTACCATTTACTTCCCTGAAGCATGCAGAACGTTCAAGAAATTTCTAAACATATCAAGAGATTTCGGATATTCCGGCTTTAGAAAAGGAAATTTTGGAAAAGAATCATAATTCTCAGTTGGAACTTCTTCTCAATCAAAATTAAAATAATTTTCCAAAATTTCCGTTCCATGGCAAAAATTCTCTGTTCCCAGTAAAATAATAATTCTTAACAAAAAAGCACCAGTCCTATAGTCTCAATTATAATTCTTTACGGAAATTCCCTGTTCAAAGTCACGTTACATTTATTTACAAAAATTCTCTGTTCCAAATGAGAATTATATTTATTTACAATATCTTCTATTATAATTCAGAATTATAATAGGAGATATTGTAAATAAATATAATTCTCATTAATTTCCGCCATGGCGGAAATTACCCACACGTTTATTTCTTGAGCTGTTGCTAAAGTTTCCTAATTTTTATAATATTATCATGGAATTTTATTCGCTCATAATCGTCAGAAAGATAATGAAAGTCGGCTTCCAATTAGCTCAAGTTGAAGGCAAAATGTCAATTTAACAAAACAAAAAAACATTGAAAAAAACGTTAAACTTCGATTTTCAGAAAATGGGAACACCTCTGGAAATAATTCACATTTTCTCAAGTTCTTTGGCTCATTCTAAAGATAAGTCTGAATAGTACTTCGCTAAATTGTTAAGTTATTTTTAGAATTTTTTCCCTAGATTCTACCTCAGGTCAAACTTGGTGGAAAATCTAGCAAAATTTCAAATGATGATTGTACTTACAAATTGATTTTGAAAAATTGAAAAAAATAATATTATTATTAATACTACCCAAATTTAGTAAGTTTTTGAAATTTTTCTACTTTTTTCACCAAGTTTGGCCCTGAGACACAATTTTCGGAGAAAATTCTAAAAGTATCTTAACAATTGAGCAAAACTCGATTAAGACTTACCGTAAAAATGAGCAGCCCCAGAATGAGAACATGAGAGAAAAAATTTAATGTTAATATTGCAAAAATTAAGTCACTTTAGCTACAACAAAAAAAAAGGTGTATGGATAATTTGCGATTGCAATGTGATAACTACCTTTTTCTAAACTTTGGAAGATGAAAGTTTCAAATTCTGGAAAATTTTTATTTTCAAGAGAAGGAATATTTAATTTCAAATAAATTTTTTTTCACATTTTTAATTTTTTTCACATTTATCTTCATGATTTTCTGCAATATTATAGAAACATTGCTTTAAAATGAGCCCAAGAACATAAAAAAATCTTACTTACTTCGGGTGTAACTCAGGGATCCGAACGAAACGAAACAAAATAAAACGTTCCTTTTGGTTATGTTACGTTACCATGTAACGAAACTTTCGTTATTTACGTTACCGTTATTCACATTAGCAATAAAATCCGAAATACTTTTAATTCGTTCTGTTAGTTAGAGATGGATACTAAGTGAAATAAATCTATTAATGTTATTCAAATGTAACATAACGAAACAGAAACCGCAATTAACGTTTCTTCGGAATGAATTTTAATAGTCGCATAAATTAAATAAGAAAGAAAAAGTATACAGCAGAGGATTTGTAAAATTTATCAAGCTCACTAGGTCGAGTTAGCTTACTAGGTCCTGAGGTATCTAAAGGTTATAATTATGAGACCTACGACAACCTGGTGAATTCACCAGGTCACTCGACGTATTCTTCAGGGAATTTTGAGACCCTGCATCTATGCGAAGGCTAAAATAAGTTTTTGAAAGAGCAAGAATAGTCCGGGTTCCCCGAGTGGCTTACCAAGACGACTTTTAACATTCTTCGGAGGCATTTAGACATTGACCCTCTGGATGTATCTAAAAATCATAATTATGAGAACTACGACAACCCTAGTACTCCAGAACATTCACCAGGTCGCTCAAACATATTCTTGGAGGAATGTTGAGACCTTGCGTCTATGCGAAGGTTAAAATGAGTTTCTGAGAAAGCAAGAATAGTCCAGGTTCCTCAGGTGGTTTGCCAGGTCGAGTTTTAACATTCTTCGGAGGCATTTAGGCGTTAACACTTCAAATGGGTATGAAAGTCTTAAATATGTGTATTAGATCAATTTGGATGAATCAGAGGATTCGCTAGAAGTTACCAGGTCCCAGAAAAAAGCTTTGTGGAGTCAAAATTACGATTTCTTTGCATTAGAAAATTCTCTATTTAGTTTCCAATAATTATTGACGGAAAACAAAAATTCTAAGAAGACAGTGACGATCCAGATGCAATCTAAATTATTTAAAATTTTTATCGAAATAGAGAAGTGAATTGTAGGTTATAATAACTTAAAAGGTAAGTTTTATTATTCTTTATAAAAAACGTTTGATTTCCTTTAATCGATTTCGTATTTTCATGTCCATAATTCCTACATTTTTAGCCTTCCGACAATTGTTAATTAATTTTTCATTCTTTTGTAAATTTATTTTGCACTCTATTATGAAATAATATTATTTTCTAAAAATGAAAATAATTGAAATTTTCAAAATTATTTTTTAAAATGTTGTTGGCTTATATTCTATGAATGATAATTTTTATTTTATTTATCCAATTCCACTGGAAAAATATTTATATGAACGATAACGGCTTAGAAACTAAGGTTAAAAATTGTGAAGAGGCTATGTGGAAAGGAAAAGAAGAAACAAAACAATATTAAAAACATTAGTTCTTAGCATTTTGTTTTCTTGTTCGCTGTCACGGTTTAAGCGAATTAATTAGTTTTAAAAAATTCTTTCTAATATAATTAAAAATTTCAAAACATGAAAAAATGCGGAAGACCTATTTTAAGCTACAAAAATTCATTATGCGACTTTTAATTACAATAAGCAAAGTGTGTATTTGGCGACATTATTTATGAGCAGACTCAATTTGAATCTGGTCAAATTTTTATCGAATTTTAATCACCGCTACTTTTTTGGAAATGAGTTTTCGCTTCACGAGGATAAGGGGTTTAAAAATTTCCCAAAAAATATGTACCAGTGACCTGGTGAATTCTCTGCAACAGCCAAATTTAGATACCCCCAGAGTGTTAACGTTCAAATACCTCCGAAGAATGTTAAAACTCAATCTGGTAAGCCACCTGGGTACCCCAGACCATACTTGTTTTTCCAGAAACACGCTTGAACCTTTACAAAAATGCAGGGTTCAAAAACTCCTCGAAGAATATGTTTGAGCGACCTGGTGAATGCTCTGGAGTACCCGGGTTGTCGTAGGTGTTATAATTATGATTTTTAGATATACCCAGAGTGTTAACGTTCTCTAATGCCTCCAAAGAATGTTAAAACTCAACATGGTGAGAAACCTGGGTACCCCAGACCATCCTCTCTTTTTCAGAAACTTCTTTTAGCCTTGAATTCTCTTCATCACCTAGATAGTAGTAATCCTCATAATTACGACTTTAAGATACCTTCAAATGTCGAAATGCCTTTGAAGAATGTTAAAACTCGACCTGGTAAGCCACCTGGTGAACCCAGACCATTCTCGCTCTCTCAGTCATGCGTTTTAGGCTTCGCAGGAACGTCAGGTCTCGTTAGGTCTCCAAATTCCTCGAAGAATATGTTTCAGTATTCTAGTTAATTCTCTGGAGCACCAGACTTGTCATAGTTCTTATAATTACGACCTATAGATACCTCCAGAGGGTTCACACCTAAATGCCTTTGAAGAATGTTAAAACTAAACCTAGCAAGCCCCCTAGGGATCCTGGGCTATTCTCGATTTTTCAGAAACCCGTCTTATCTCAGCAGCAACGCAGGGTCTCAAAATTTCACGAAGAATATGTTTGAGTATCCTGGTGAATGCTCGGGCGCACCTGGATTGTCGTAATTCTTAGCACCTGGGTTGTTTTGTATGTTTTAAAATTCCTTGAAGAATATGCTTGAGGGACCTGGTAAATTCTCTGGAGCACCAGAGTGGCCCCAGACCTTGTAAGAAGGACTTCCGATCCTTAAGGGACGGTTAAGAGTCAAGTACATCCGAAGAAACTTTAATCATAATATGGTTAAGTCTTATTGAGTTACTGGTATAATTTAGGTTTTCAAGTATTGTTTAGTTATTCAAATAACATTAACTGATCAATATTCTTTATGTTCCAACTGTTTCAGAACGTAACGAAACAAAAGTAATGCTGACATTCGTTTCCCTTCGCGATAACGATAACTGAAATAACGAAACTTTTGTTGTGTTCAAATATAACATAACGTAACGTAACGAAAGTTTCGTTCGGATCCCTGGTGTAACTGTAAACTTAAGAAAACGTTGAAATTTATACTATTTTTATAATATCTACTTTAGAAACGGACGAATTAGCTTCCTTCTGGGATCATTTTATACAGAATATAAACACCATTCGAATCTTTGAAGGGAAAAAATTCCAGTCACATTTACGTCGTGTGAGCATCCCAAAACACACTTTTTGACCATTCTTGCTATTATTCTATATAACTTATAAGCATAGCATCCAAACAGTTAATAAATCCTATATATTTTGAGGGCGATTCTAGCTGACAATTACATAAGTTAGGTTTACATAAACATCATTCTATGTTGATAAGCACCGCTTTTAAAAATGTGCAGTTCGTACTTGGTAGATACGACATACACTACTTTTCAGAAAATAACAAATTTTCAGTTAGAAAAATGATTAAAGTTCTGTTAAACTCTATAATCTATTCAATACTCTTTACGCTCAAATCAATTCGCGCTTAGTACGGCCATATTGTTTTTGTCCCCCATTTACAGCCCATGATTCACAGCCGATCTAGTCCTCGACTAAAGTATAAAAAATAGATTCACTTTTGACCCTTTTTGAAGATGAAATTCTGATATTTCTTAGTCTTCAAGGTTGGAAATTTTGTGAATGGAAATAAAAAAATAAACATTTTCAATGGGACTATTTAAAATTTTAGAAGTTTCACAAATTTAATTATTAATTGTAATTTATCATGAAATTGCTTGAAATAAAAGTTTTACTGATATAATAAAATTTGAGTTTTTAATTAATTTAATTATTAAATTCGTTAAAAACTTAAATTTTATTCTGAGAAATGTACCAAAAAAAATTATAGAATGAAATTACCCCTATAAATAATCGACAATAAAGTATATTAAAAAATTTGATAAAAACCATTTAAACTTATTACAAAAATATATGAATTTAAATCACGCGCCAAAATCCTAAACATAAATTGCCAAAATAGACCTCTCCAACTAAAATGGCCGATTCCAAAATGGCGGTGACACTGGAGGCCACACAAAGCGTGCAAATCGTGGAGAATCAGTGTGGAATCATTGTTTTTACATAATTGTTCACGGGAGTTTTTTCGGTAAAGACCACTATGGTTCATAAATTAATTTCTAAGAAAATAGTTCAATTTTTCAAGAAATACGTACATTTTCAATTAAAAAAAAAGATCATTTTCAAATCAAAAATTAATATTTAAATTTTCAGTAAAGAAATCATTTTCAACCAAAAAAACGGAGTTTCTACAAAATATTTCAATTTTCAACCAAATAAATAACAACACTTTTAAATTTTCAACTGTATGTATGTATGTATATTTAATCTCTCCCTTTTACGGGTTTGAGGGCCTCCGCTCCCTGTACATATCTTTACATTTCATCCTTAGTCTAACTTATTCGCTGCTTATATTCTAAATCTTCGCCTTACATGATAACAGTCATATTAATACTATTATTCTTAACTTTCTACAAATCTAAGTATGAGCGACCTTCCAGGGCTTCCGTTTTCTCTTACCATCAATTGCATTTTCAACGATTTAAAATTTACCATTTTTCTAGTGACTTTCCTTCACAGAGGATTACCCGTTTGGCTCTGCCCTGTTCCCTTACTTTCTCTTATTTCTTCCAGCTTTTTCATCCACATCACTCCCTGTCCATTACCATCCAAGATCCATCTCACACACTCATCCACACTCAACTGTCCATCTTCCTCTCCTGTACACCTCTCTAACACATGTGCCCATGACTCCACCTCGTATCCACATACTCTGCACAAATTATCCTCTTCATCCATCCAATATCTACAAGATCTCACTCCTTCCCCCATTCTAAACCGTACCACCCTATTCCATTTGTCTTCCTTTTTCATCTTTTGCAAATATTCTGGTTCCGTCAACCCTTTGACCATCATATACCATCTATTGTACTTCGAATCCATAATCTTTCTCCATCTCTCTTCTCCTTGTCTTACTAATAGCTCTAATTCTATGTTCTGCCAATCCAGAACCCCTTCCTGCATATCACAAACATTCCTCATTTTTGTCCTTTCTTCCTCCCATTTCGAGTTTCCCAAATTTCCTCTCGTCTCCTTGTTCCGAACTTCGTCCAAGCATACTTGTGCTATCCTGCTCCCCTCCCCCCTTTTCAGTTTCTCTTCAAACCTCCAGGCTCTCTTAATTTGTCTAGTTACCATTTTTTCCCTTCCTAGTTCTTCCCTTATCATGTATCCTGGACAACTCCAACTGACCCCCATTACCCATCTCAGAAATCTCTCATGTATGCTTTCCACTTTCCTATGTTCCTTCCATCCCCAAACCTCCACTCCATAACACAACACCGCCCAAACCAACGCATCAAACAACCAAACCCTCATTCTCCAATCGTCCTTGAACCTTCTCTTTCCTATACCCCATACTTGGCCCATTACTTTACTCGCACTTTCGATTCTTTTCCTCACCTGCAAATCGTTTCCCCCTCCTGAGTCAAACCAAAAACCTAGGTAACAGAACTCCTCCACAATTTCCACTGTTTGTCCGTTCATCTTCCAAACGTAACCTATTTTGGTCTTTTTATTTCTGAAGCACATCACCTTGGTCTTCCCTACGTTCACCGTCAGTTCTTTTGTTCCCACGTATTCTTCGAAAATTCTTATCATTAGGTTCATCCCCTTCTCATCGTGTGCTATTAGAACTACGTCGTCCGCGTATGCTAGGGAGTATAGTTTGCTATTACCCAGGATCGTCCCCCCTTTCCCTTTCTCCTTTAGCTTCTCCTCTAGGTCTGCCAGCAGCAAATTAAAAAGTAGTGGACTCAACGGGCACCCTTGCCTTAGACCTCTTCCTGTCCAGAAAACCTCCCCTTTTTCCCCGCGTATCTTCACCCTAATCCTGGTTTCAGTAAAAATTTCCTTTATCCTCTCCACCAGCCCTTCTTCTATTCCCCTCTCTTTCATTGCCTGCCATAGCACTTTTCTATTCACTGAGTCAAAAGCTGCTTTGAAATCTACAAACAAAGCGACTAATTTCCCTCTTTTTCTCCCTAAGTTTCTGTTAACCAAGTAGTTGAGTACGTAAATGTTGTCTATTGTCCCCATCCCTTTTCTAAATCCCGTCTGGTTGTGTGGGATACTTTGCTTCTCTTCTATCTGATTCTCTAACCTTTTTCTTAGAATTTCTGTGTATATTTTATAGCCCCCTTGCATGAGAGTGATCCCTCTGTACTCTTCTACCTTCTTACCCTCCCCTTTCTTAACAAGCGGTACTACCAGCCCTGTCATCCACTCCTCCGGCCACCCTTCTCCTTTCCAGACCTTGTTGCATATCCTCCACATCACTTCCCTAATCCCTTCTCCTCCATACTTTATCGCTTCGTTCTCCATACCATCCTCTCCTGTGGCCTTGTTTCTTTTCAGTCTATCTATCGCCTCATTTACTTCTTCTCTTGTTATTTCGTTCGCTTCCTCCGTTTCTCCCTGGACTGTCTTTCTATTTTCCCCTTTGATCTTATTTTGTTCTCCCCCTAACAGACCCTTAAAATAATCCGTCCATTCCTCCATTTCTATTTCTTCATTCACGCCCTTCCTTCCTCCTCTTTCCCTGTTTATCACATCCCAGACCCTACCTTCTTTGATTGCTTTTTCTACTTCTTCCTTGTATTTCTCCTTTCCCCTTTGCTTTTTCCCTTCCAGCATCTTCTCATGTTCTCTTTTTCTCCTGTTGTACTCCGCCTTCTCTATTTCTCCTTTCCTCCACTTTTTTACAGACTCTTTCATTCTCTCCTTACTCTCCCTGCATTCCTCGTCCCACCATCCTCTCTTTCCCTCTTCTCTTCCTTCTTTTGTACCTATCTCATTTTTCACCTTCTCAATCGACCCTTTCAACCTTTTAATTAACGAGTCTACCCCCTCCTCCTTTTCATATCTAATATTCTCCTTTTCCATCTTCTGTTCAAACACTTTTAATTTATCTACCCCCCAGACTCCCATTTTCGTGTCCCTTTCCCCCCCTCTTTCCTTTCTCCCTCTGCCACGCTTATGGACGCCACCTTTCAGTGTAGCTATTACTGGGAAGTGTTCTGACCCTATCTCATTCCCTACATTCATACTGCATATCATATTACTCATTCTTTCTTCTGCCAAGATGTAGTCTATGATTGTTTCTCCCTTACCTATAAATGTAATCTCTCCTTTCTCATCTCCTTTCATGTTGCCATTACATATAAACCATCCGGTTTCTCCTATTATGTCTAGTAACTTTCTCCCCTCCCGGTCTATCTCCCTATGTTTGGAGCTCCTCATATATGCCTCCTTTTCTTCATCCCAAATCCCTCCCCCTTGCTCGCCAGTCCAGGCATTTAAGTCACCTCCTATCAAAACCAATTCTTCCTTCTTTTCCTCCATCCACCTCCTTATTACTCTCCAACCTTCCTCTTCCCCTCTTCTTCTATATACACAAACCACCGCTATTTTGACTTTCCCTATTATAATCCTTCTTACCATTGTTCCCTCCTTTTCTTCTCTGTCCTGCTCTATTTTACCTTTTACTGCCCATTCTTTTCTCACCCCTGATACCATGCCGCCCATTCCTCTACCTTTAACGTGTTCCTTCCTTGCCTCTTGCATTGTCCACACATACCCTTTAGGTAACAACCTTTTCATCCCCTTCCAATCCTTCTCATCCGCCCAGGTTTCACTCATCATAATCACGTCCCACTTTTCTAACTCCCGCCAGAAACCTTCATTCTTGTTCTTCAAGCCTGACACATTCCAGAAAGCTATTTTCACTTTTTTCTCCTCCCTTCCCTCCTCTATCCTCCTTACTTTTCTTCCGCCTTGCTTTTTGGAAACCCCCCTGTTTGCTCTCTAGCCTCTTTTGAATCTTCCTTTCTTCTATCTTTCTCAATCCTTTTTCCCTTTTTCCTTATTTCTTCTACTTCCTCGTCCCAGACCCACTCCTCCCCATTTATCCATAGTCTGTCTCGCCCTATCCATACCATGCATCCCTTTTTCCTCTCTATCCATGCTCTCTGTTCTATTTGCCATCTCCTTTTCCTCTCCCTCCAAGTCAAATCCTCTTCAATTCTCTCCCTTCTTCCTTTCAATAATTTTTTGTTCTCCATAATTTTCTTTTTCTCCTCCTCACTCCCTACTTTTACTACAAACATTCCTTCTTTTCCTTCCTTCGTCATTCCTAATCTCTTAACTCCTTCTACCCTTACCCGAATTCCAATATCTCTCAGCAGATTTTTGATTTCAATTTCCCCTGTTTCACTCTCTATTTTCAATCCCTTGACTACTATGTTATTTTTTCTCTTCGCCCTTTCTTCCCCTTCCAATCTTCTTTCGATCTCACTCAGTCTCTTCTTCATTCTTTCATTGTCATTTTGCACGTTATCACTCCCTTCTACTTTTTCCGCACTTTCTGTTCCCTTCCCCATATGCTCATTCCTAACTTCTAATTTGCTTACCCGTTCTTCCAGTTGTTTTATCTCCCTATTTGTCTGTTCGTCAATCTCTCTCTGTCTATTCTCTATGGCCTCTAGTTTACCCCATACCTTGTCTTTCTCCTCTTTCCAGAGTTTATCCCACTCTTCCCACTTTTCTCTTACTTTTCTCACTTCCCCCCTAACTTCTTTCCCCTGCCTATTCATATCTTCCAGACTCTTCCTTGTTTCCTCTCTAAACCCTTTTATGAGGGCCGCTAGCTTCTCAAACATCCCCCCATCCCCCCAATCTCTGTCTGGTGTTTTTCGTTTACTTTTCATTTTCTTGTTATCCTTGTCCCTTTCCGGATCATCTTCCCCTTCCTCTCTCTTCCTTTTATCTTCCCCTTCACTGCTAGTCACGTTCCCCTTTTTGTGCCATTCATCCAGACTCCTATTCGAGCCCGCTCTACCTAGCCTGTTGAGGCGCTGTAGGTTTGATGGTCTCCCGCGTTTCTGGCTCGTGCCTGAACCCCTTCTCTCCCTGGTCGGTGTCTCGAACGTCTCGTCATCGCTACTGTCAAATTCTCCCTTCTCCCCACTAACCACGCTCAAAACCTCGTCCGCTCTTGCTTCTTCCTCTCCCTGCCCTCTGGCGCCCGTTTGCGGGCTTCTTACCGTCGGCATCCCAGTATCCAACCTTACCCACTGTTCCACGACGCTACCCTCTCTTCACCTGCCTACCTCTTGCCCCCCTTCCCGACAACCACCTTCTATACCTAACCTCAAAACAAAATTTGCACGTTTCAACTTTCCTTTCTCACAACTTATTTCCACCCTTTGCACACTTGCCTTCACTCACCCTTCTTCCTTTACCCCTGCTCTCCGCACTCACTGCCCTTTCTGCACCCACACACGCTGATTCCCTTCACCAAAGCCAAAAAACGCAACACTTGACAAAAATAAATTTTTTCAACAAAAGAAATCATTTTTAGCTAAAAAAGATAGATTTACAAAAAAATGGAACGGATAAATATTCAGTTAAAAAAAAATTAAAAAAAAAAGGGAATTTTCAATAAAATCGGTAAATTTTCAGTAGTTCTCCAACGAGAATAACAATATTCTAACAAAAGCGGTGAATTTTAACAAAATACAACAATTTTCAACCATATTTGGATTTTCAGCCGAAAAAGATAAATTTTTAACAACAAATGGAATTATTTAATTTCCAGTTAGAAAAATAATTTTGAAAAAAGGAGTTTGAGACAAATCGTTGAATTTTAAACAACAACAAAATAAATTTTCTACCGAAAACATCAATTTTAGAAGAAGAATAATTATCTACCAAAAAGAGGAATTTTCAGCTAAACACAAAGACATTTTTTAATTGAAAATTTTATTATATACTTAAGTGTACAGTTAGAAGAATAGATTTTTTTTCGAAGAAAATGTCAGCAGAACAGTTCCATTTTCAACCAAAGAAATTAATTTTCAACCAAAAATTAAATGAATTTGCAAGCACATAGATGAATTTTCAACCAAAAAATTATTTTCCAACCAAAAAGATTAATGTTCAATGAAAAGAGACGAATTTTCATTAAAAATACATGAATTTTAAACCAAATGGTTCATTTTTCAAATAAAAAACATGAATTTTCAACCCAAGTGGAATACTTATATTTTCATCAAAATAATATTTAACATGAGAAACGAATTTTCCACTGAATATTCACATGTTCACCCGAAGAAATTAGTTTTTAACAAAAATTGAGGAATTTTCAACCAACAAGAATAATTTTATACCGAAAAGACCAATTTTCAACCACAAAAAAATAAAGTTTTTAACTGAAAAGTGTAGTATATACCTAAGCTTCCAGTTAAAAAATATTATTTAACAAGTAAACAAAATTAAACAAAATAGATTTAATTTTCAAGCATATAAATTGATTTGTAACCAAAATAGATAAATTCTCAAGCAAGAAGAATAATTTTCTAAAAAAAAAGTGAATTTACATAGATGAATTTTCAGCCAGAAAAAATTTTTCAACCAAAAAGATTTGTTTTAACCAAATAGATTAATTTTCAATGAAAAGAGACGAATTTTCAAAAAAAAAAAAAATGAATTTTCAACGAAATGGTTTATTTTTCGACTAAAAACCATTAATTTTCAACCCAAAGTGGAATAGTTGAATTTTCAATAGAGGAGATAAATAATCGGTAAATTTTCAACTGTTTTCCAACGAGAAGTATAATAATTTACCAAAAAAGACGAATTTTCAACTACGAAAGAAAAATTGATAAAAAAGATTCCCACACAATAGTTACATTTTTAAATAGAGAAATCAATTTTTGAAGAAAATAGATGAATTTTCAAACAGGAACAATAATTTTCTACTGAAAAATGATGAATATTCAACCATCCCAGATAACAATACGTGCCGGCACGCGATCGGCCCGACGGGCTGGAGACCAGCGTGCCTGCTAAATGCACGCGACAGGCCGGCAGAGTCGGAATGCGACCGAAAGGCGGACAACGGCAGGCAACGGTCCGGCACATTAGATGCCCGTCGGGCTTGCGAGCGGCGAGGAACGACGGGCCTGCGATTTACACGACCGCTGCAGGCTGATAGTGCGAGTAGTTTGGGATCAAAAACGCGCATGCGCGTTTTGGATCAGCTGTTCTTGTCGTGTTCCATCTCGTGTGGCGTTCACACCCGTGAATTTTCGCTCGGATGTGTGCGATTTGCAAACAATAATTGTTATTCGTTCCAGATAAAATAGAAGAATAAGTAATCCACTTGTAAATGGAGTAATCCACTTGAAAAACGGAGTAATCCACTTGTATAACGGAGTTATACCTTTCATCGTTTGCGGTTTTTGGTATTGTTTTGGCTGTGTGTGGAACAAAAAATTTGTTAGCAATTTTTTGCTGTCGGTGTCCTTCAAATCAACAAAATTAGCAAATAGCACGAAAGGTAATGAAATTCTGCGTTATAATATAAAGTTCAAGCTGAAAGAAAAATGTCAATATTATAAAAAGATATTTTTATAATATTGACATTTTTCTTTCAACTTGGACTTATTATACGCAGAATCTCGTCATTACCTTTCGTGATATTTGGAAATTTTTATTTTATTCACATAAGAAAAGATTTTTTTAATTTTAATCTACTCGCACACTCAGCCTGCATTTTACCGGACCGTCAGGCATGCAGTTCGCCGGACAGCGTCGCTCCCGCTTGTCGGGCGGGCATATAGACATCAATGGTGTGCACATTAAGGTGCATATCTGCCGGCAAGTCGGTCCGATCGATCGGACCGCGGGCCGGCAGATCGCTTGCAATCGGCGGGCATTTTGCTATCTGGGATATAATCGAATTTTCAACCAAAGAAATTATTTTTGAACCAAAAAGATAAATTTTCAATCAAAGAGATTAATTGTCAACAAAAAATAAACTACACTGTTAAAAATAATATTAAATTTAATATCGCCATGTGTATTAAAATTATTACATCAATCATATTATGACATCACCATTAAGAGCGTGTATATTAAATTTCATATACATTCATGTTAATCACTTACAAGAAAAATCAGATAATTCCATTTTACACAAATTCAAAATAAGTTCAACATGAATTTTCGACTCTAAATAATGACTGGAATTTAAGTCGAAAAGATCAATTGAACAAACAATAACAGACCTAACCTATATACAATCAACTGTACTAGCATTAAATTTCTACTTTCCACGGTTTTCTATGGTTCCACCCGTACATCGTACTTTCATTATAAATAACAATTCAGTCGACGAATTCTAGATTATTAATTTAATTGCGAATATTTGATAAGATTTAAAGAAATGAAAGCACTTTGAGTTCTCATGCACACTGCTATACCAAACTGTATATTAAGTTTAATACACATGTATATTGTATTCTCTACACCAATTTATGTTACATTTGAGTAGCGGTACTGCATATTAGCTTCATGCACATGTATATTAATCTCATAAAGATTTTTCTAACAGTGTAATTTTCACCAAAATAGTTAAATTTTCAACCAAAGAGCAAAAATTACGAGATAAAACAAAATAATTCCCAATGCCCACTAACGCCACTTTGAACAACGCATCTCTGATGTTGATGGTAAAATCCGTAATAATAATAACGTATAATAATTAACAAAAACACGGAATCCTCGGCAAAACCAACGTATTAGCCGGCTTTGTGTGGCCTCCAGTGTCACCGCCATTTTGTCTGACGTCACAACTTGGGGAGGTCTATAAGTACAAATTCTCATTAGAAAAAAATATATAACCAAAAATAAATTAATTTAATATTTTATATCAAATATACGGTAAAACTATTATACGTATAATTAGTAAAAGAAATCCATACGCTCAGATAAATAAAATAACATGTTTCGTTGATATTGGAAAATTCCAGTACCCTTGCAAATATTCGATAGGGGTGGGGATGACTGAACAAAGGGCCACTACTATCGAAAAGGGCCCAGAAGTATCTATGACTCGGAAAGAGCGACATCGAAATACAGAAGCTGTATAAAATGACAACCGCAACGAAAATAGACGCAAGTATATTCTTTTCACCACAAGATGCAGATAAGGAGGATGAAAAAAAGGTAATTTATTGTATATTTAATCTCTCCCTCTTACGGGCTTGAGGGCCTCCTATCGTAACTCAAGATATATTTCTTAAAATAACAATATTATTATTACTAATAATTCTTGCATGTCTAAAAATGAGCGATCTTCCAGGGCTTCCGTTTCCTCTTACCATAAAGTACATTTTCAACGATTTTAAAATTCAACTTTTCGCTATAGTTATTTTCGTTTTTAGGATTAAATGTTTATTGGCTCTGCCCTCCCGATAAGAAGGCTTGAATAGAAAGAGATTGAAAATTTCTGATTCTAACGTAAAAGCAGAGGCAATTCCATTGTTTTTAATACGGAGAAAATTTGTGTGTTAAATTTTGCATAACTTAGTTCGATAAACGGAGGACATTACGGCATTATATTAAAATTTCACTTCCAGTCATGTAAAGTGAAATAAGGTAATATTTGATGTGAAAATATGAATTATTAATATAAATTCATTAAAATTTAATTCGCGATTCAGTAGGAAATAATGCAACAAGATATTAGAGATTACCTGACAGTTGGGTAAAATGAGTCGAACTGTTAGGTACAGTTTCAATCATAGAAAACAAAGTCTACCTCTCTAAATATGTGAATTCTACATCCCAGTCATGTAAAATTTCATGCGCTAGCAAAAAAAAAAAAAACATTTTTGCTACAAACTTATTCTGTGGAAGGTCATCCACTACTAACAAACAGATGTTTACACATATCATACAATTCATAAGTATATTGTTGGTACATACACACAATTTAATTTTAACAATTACATTAAATTACGATACATTACATACGACATAGTCGCACGCTTTTAGCGATCTTAACGCTATTAAAAATCGAAAACGCTGCGACGGGTTTCGAACCACCTATAAGCTAGGTTTAACGCGTTCTATCGCTAAAAACTAAACCTCACGGCTAACCTAACACTTAGAATATCGGGAAAAAAATCTCGGCTATAAAATTGAAGTACAAGTACGTCAGGGCTGTACAAAAAAATATCTGGTCCCCATTTCATTTTAATTTGTTATTGTAACATTTTAATAATTAGCGGGCTCATAAATTTGTAGGAAGTAAATAAAAACATTCGATAATTTTTTATTTGAAATTTTCTAACCTTGAAACTTTGAATTATTTAATTTTCAATACTTTAAACTTTTGCATGGTCTACTTTTTGAAAATAATAGAACATTATGCGTGCCATGCGCGCACTGATTACCCTTTCTTTAGAAAAAGAACTCGGTTCATTTTCCAACAATTTTGTATAGATTTTACAGAACATCTTATATTATTTAAGAACGTTGTACATGATTTACAGAAGTTTCCTAATTATAGCGTGGAAATTCCTTCAGTGAATTCAATATGATTGACAACTTTTTCCACTTATTTACAATTATTTCTTTTGGTGGAAAATTAGTTTTTTTTATTGATAATAATTTTTTTTTCAACTAAAAAGTCAACTCGATTTTGTTTTGAAATTTTTCTATAGACACTCGATCTTTTTGGTAGAGAATTTATTTATTTCATTGAAAATTTATTTACTTTTACGAAAATTAAAGTTATTTGCTCAAAAACATATTTCTCTATCTGAAAATTTAACTAATATATTTTTTGTTGAAACTTTGTGTTTTTTTTTTGTAGAGAATTAACCTTTTTATTGAAAATTAATTTTTTAAACTAAAAATTTAACTCAATTTCTTATCAAGATTTTTTTACATTCAAATTCCATCTGCTTGATAAAAAATTCAGTTTTTCAGATGAAAATTCATTTTATTTGCTTAAATTCTTATTTCTCCAACTAAAAATTAAACTATTCTATACTTTGTTAAAAATGCATGTTTTTTACTTGAAAATTCATCCATTTAGTTGAAAATTTATTTATTATTTTGGTAATTTTCGACCGTTTTGGTTGAAGAGCCAACTATTGGGTTGAAAATTCCATTAAAAATGAAATATGTTGTTGGAAAATTCATGTATTTTCTTACAAATTATTCTTTTTTGGTAGAAAATTAATCTTCTTGGTTGAAATTTTCATTTCTACAGTTGAAAATTATTTTTATATTGAAAATTAACTTTTTTAAATAAAAATTAAAAAATTAATTTTTCCTATTCTATTCTTTGTTTTAAATTTATTTGTTAGTTGAAAATTTGTCTTTTTTTCATCGAAAATTCATCTTTTTGGTTGGAAATTCACCTAATTGGTGAAATGTTGTTTTTTGTTTGTTTTTGTTTGAAGCTGCATTATTTTAGTTGAAAGTTTATTTCTTCTGTTGAAAATTGAACGAATTTCGTTGAAAATATGTTGTTTTTTTAAAATAATTTTTACAACGAAAAAGGTAGCTACTTCATTTTTACTAGAAAATTGATCTTTTCAAGTTTAAAATTCACTTATTTTGTTAGAAACATTTTCTCTTTTATAGGACAATAATGGGTTTTATAGGACTTAATGAGTATTATCTACTGAAAGAAAAGGATAGTCCATATATTTGAATATTTTCTCAAATTCTATAATATAAACCAAAACTTCCTCTCCAAGAGGATAATCTTGTATCTGAAAATGCGTTTGAACTGCACAGGCCTCTTCATTAAGTTGAAACTTACAGTTAGGTAAATTATATAGCATAATAATCTTTTTTTTTTTTTTTTTGAATTTAAGGCGAGTAGAAGACCAGCCGAGAACCGTGATCGTCGATTATAATTGATCTCAGATACGATCGAAAATTTTTAATCATATCTCGGGCACCCACGAAGATTTTTTAAAGTTTTCTTGGCTTAAATTAAAGATAAGATTTCAGGCTCCATATCGTATAATTTTCAGATTTCTGAAAAAATTTTCCTAGGTCGTGCAAAAAGTTGAATTTGAGGTAGAAAATTTGAGAAAATCTTGAATTTTTTTTTTGAACTTCTCAAGTGCTGTACTATTTTCAGAAGGGCAAAAAAATATTTGTTGGTTACCAATAGACGTGGAATTTCATGAGCTTTCCAACTGTTAACCCTCTTGACATCTTTGGCATTCTTGAATTCTTTTCAAATCTTTATGAAAATTTTATGAAATCTTTGAAATATTTGTGAAATCTTTCGTATTCGTTTGCAATCTTTTAAATATGTGTAATCGTTTGATATCTTCGCAATGTTTTGAAATCTTTCGAAATGTGGTGTGTACTGACCCTTTTTGACATCTTTGGAATTTTTGTATGTGCTTACAATCATTATGAAATGTTTATGGAATTAAAAAGCTTCAAATTAAAAATTTTAATTCATCATAATGAATCATCGTGAAAGCATTAAATCTACTATTTTTAATCTGTGCGAAATTTTTTTAAATCTGTGTCAAATCTCTTGAAATATTTGTAAAAAAATTTTTATATCTTGCTGTAATATTTTTTATTCCTAGAAATCATAGAATTATTGGAAATATCAGTGAAATGTTTTGAAATCTTCTGAAATGCTTTGAAACCTTTGTAAATAGTTTCAAAGCTTCGAAATGTTGAAAAATCTTTCAAATCTCCTGCACTGTACCCTTTTTCAAATCTTCGCGAATTTCTTGAAACCTTTTAAAGTGGTTAAACATTTTAAAAATAGTTTTAAATCTTCGACAATTTTTTTTCTTTCAAATTTTAATTCTTCCGAACATATATTTAAATATGAAATTCAATTGCGCTATTTTTGAGACCATTTTGTAGAAAAAAGTTGCAGAATGCAAAGTTTGTGTCTAATGCGAACCAATCTGGTATTTTCGAAGGAAATTGAGCGACACATGTCAACGATATTTTGCATGTTTGTATAATCTGCCCGTTTATACAGAGAGCTTGGATATTGTCATTCAATGTACAAAAGTTACTACACTGAGCGAAGAATTCCCGTGTGGTTCGGGTTTACACCCCAATAGTTCGGGTGATTTCTCTTTTTCACACGAAGGATTGGTGCGCTCGCACGACTGAGTCGTGCGAGGAGCTTGCACGTGTTGAGGAGCTTGCACGTATGATTCGGGTGATTCGAGCCATCAACCGCGTTGGATGTTGCGCGTTCGACGTTTGCGCATGTTCGCTAATGGCGGCAACTGATAAACATCAGGCTATTCCTGATTGTCACTGTTTCTAGTTTATGTCGATTTTACTGTTCATGTGCAAGATGTGAGTCAACGACAGTGGAATAAAGTGTAACTAGTTATCTGGTTCTTCTTTGGATAATCATTAACGAAGGTAACAGCAGCGTCCATTAGCGATCATGGGCAAACGTCGAACGCGCAACATCCAACGCGGTTGACGACTCGAATCTCCCGAATCATTCATGCAAGCTCCCCAACCATTCGGGCGGGCGCCCCACAGTGGGGTGAAATCGGAAATCGAGGTTCAAAATGACATTTAGAACGCAATTTTGCACCGATTTCGGTTTTCTTTTTTTTTTTGAATAACTCAGAACTAAATTCTTAAAAAAAATGGTGAGAGTAGATTTTTCATTTTTTCGTTTATTTAATTTTTATGTTAATGCAAACAACGGAAAAAATGTCGTTTTTTCAAATTTTATTTTTTATCTTCTAGATAAAATTTTTCTTATACGTCTCGTCCCTTGAGTTTAATGCACAAGGGTATGGGCAAGATAAAAAAATTGTTAACTTGCATAGTTAATTGTTATAAACAAATTGTGTTAACAAATAATCAACATCACAGGTTATTCTCCTTTAAAGTATATTTCTGCCCAGCAATCGCTAGCGCTTATCGTGAGAATGATGCGTGGACATGAAAATTTAAGATTACTTGTTATTTGTTTATTTTATAAACAAATTATATAAACAAATGCACATTTTGGGCGATTTTGACCGGAAAGAAATCATTCTTTCCCCTCACCTTGCTGAAATTACATTGCCAATGATTTTTTCTAAAAGAAATTTACTAACCCATCAATATTTGTTTATTTTATGAACAAATTATATAAACAAATGCACATTTTAGGGTATTTTAGGTGAAATAAAACCGTTTTTTCTTCTGTCTTTGCTGAAATTATATTGGAAATAACGTTTTCTGAAAACTTTTTTCCCACTCGTCAATATTTGTTTATTTTATAAACAAATGCATATTTTAGGGTATTTCAGGTGGAAATAAACTGTTTTTTCTCCTGTATTTGCTAAAATTATATTGGCAATAACGTTTTCTGGAAACTTTCTTCCCACCTATTAATATTGGCTCATTTTATAAACAATTTATATAAAAATATGTACTATGTGATTTGAATGATTTCTCTTCGTTTCCAAATTACTAAAATTTGTATACACTTATATCATTTGTTACAAATTTAATAGATTTCATTTTGTAATCCAACTTCATCACATTATTGGCATTGGCAATATAATTTTAGCTAGGTCAGAGGAAAAAACGGTTTATTATCACCTAAAATAGGCTAAAATGTGCATTTGTTTATAAAATATACAAATATTGATGGGTTAAAAACTTTTTTTCAGGAAAAATCATTGGCAATGTAATTTCAGCAAGGTCAGAAGAAAAAATTATTTCTTTTCGCTTAAAAACACAAAAAATTTACATTTGTTTACATAAATTGTTTATAAAATAAACCAATATTGATGAGTGGGAAAAAAGTTTTCAGAAAACGTTATTGCCAACATAATTTTAGCAAACACAGAAGAAAAAACGGTTTATTTTCACCTAAACTACCCTAAAATGTGCATTTGTTTATATAATTTGTTTATAAAATAAATAAATATTGATGGGTTAGAAAGTTTTCTTTAGAAAAAGTCATTGGCAATGTAATTTTAGCAAGGTGATGAGAAAAAATGATTTCTTTCTGGTCAAAATCGCCTAAAATGTGCGTTTGTTTATATAATTTGTCTATAAAATAAACAAATAACAAGTAATCTTAAATTTTCATGTCCACGCATCATTCTAACGATAAAAGCTAGCGACTGTAGGGCAGGAATATACTTTAAAGGCAAATAAGCTCTAATGTTGATTATTTGTTAACAAAATTTGTTTACAACAATTAACTATGCAAGTTAACAATTTTGTTATCTTTCCCATACCCTTGTGCATTAAACTCAAGGGACGAGACGTATAAGAAAAATTGTATCTAGAAGATAAAAAATAAAATGTTAAAAATCGACATTTTTTCTGTTGTTTGCATTACCATAAAAATTGAATAAACAAAAAAATCGAAAATCTACTCTCACCATTTTCTTAAGAATTTAGTTCTGAGTTATTCAAGAAAAAGAAAACTAAAATCGGTGTAAAATTGCGTTCTAAATGTCATTTTGAACCTCGATTTCCGATTTCACCCCACAGTGCGCCCCACCAGTTCGGCCGCTGCTGTTTCGGGTGAGCACCGACTAAAAAAGATCAATTTTCAAACACAAATGGAATAGTTCAATTGTGAGTTTGAAAAAAAATAATTTTTAACGAAAATAAATGTTTCGAGAATAGTTAAATGTTTAAGTAAAGATTTAAAAAAATTAGAAAATCAGGTAGGCGTTTCAAGTACTGACCATTAAAAATAAATAGATAAAATATTTTAAAGCAAGTTTAAAATGTGAAAACTGGATACAGAAGGGGAATTTCAAGAAAAAAGGGGAAACTAGGAAAAAAAGGGAAGACTGTGCACCCTGTAATAAGATAAGAACGTCCACATTTATAATGACCTCCCCTTGATAATTATTTAAAATCTAATATGAGTTAAAAAAATATGAAATAAAATAAAGATGTATTACTTTTTGCAGAAATCACATAAAATAAAAAAGCCCATGAACCATGCTTCCATGACCATTGGGTATAAAGAAGGCGATGTGGAAGACAATTGGATGTGCAGCGGATGCTTAATTATGTTAGGAGAGGAGGACACCCGCGGGTACCAATTGCTGCACCTTCACTACCTCCTAGTCTCTGAATGCCTAGGATCCAAGCCTTGCCCCCGATGTGACAAATTGATGATTCTATTCAAAACATCGAGTCAGTGTGCCGATTGTGCGGTCCTGGTGAAGGAAGTCACGAAATTGCCAGAATTTGACAATAAGATTGTCCAATTAAGGGAAATCTTCCCTGAAGGTATGCCACCTACAATCCTGTGGACCCTGGTCACACCTTATACAGTTCCATCCCCGGAAATGTTTTTCAATTTCGTCTTTTTAGACGGGTTCGGAGATGGATACACATCAGTACCAGTGGTAGACCTGCAATAGAATCCAAAGTATTATTAGAGTATTTTTATAAAGGGCAGAAAACCAAAAAACATGATTTCATTCTTCTATATTAATTAGGTTGATTTTTTAAAAAGTATTATTAAAGTATTTCATGGAATGGCGAACAAAAGAAACCCAAAAGAAGTTTCTGAATTATGTAATTTTATATTTTAAATTAATTTCATTTTTATACTTATTAGGTTGACTTTTACTTTTGTTTATTTAATTAATTGATTGAAGAGTGTTAATTATATGTTAAAACGTGATTATATACCAAATGCAGTATTTATTAAAATAAAAATCCATTTCAAAATATAATAACGAAAATATTCCAATAAATTTACCACAAAGTTATTAGTAATATTTAGTAACTCATGCTGTTACTT
>CAKNXH010000737.1:0-16707 GCA_932178445.1 Andricus quercusramuli | reverse complement strand
CATATCTCTAATGATGATGGTTTGAAGTTCAATAGGACTACACAGTCTCCAAGGCATTATATCATAAGTTCTATCGTCGTGAACACTCGAGTACTCTGGCTTTAACTTTAAAAAAGTAAGTGCAGAAGAAATCTGTTAAAAAGTAGGAAAATTTGACAGCTTTTAAAGACAGTGAACTTTAAAACATAGTTTTTTATTGAAGAAACAATAGGAAAAATCTGAAAAAAAATCATGGTGGTACCTTAATTATTTCTAAACAAATTACCGTTGAAAATTTTGCATAATATAACAAAGTTTTCCTTTTTTTATATATAAATATACATCTGTACTATCTTCAGTTCTAATGAAGATAATGAAGTGATTTAAATAAGACGTAGTTATTTGAACTACTTGTAATTATTTAGAATTCGAAAGAAGTATGTGCTTCTTTTTCTCTTCGTGCAAATTGCGATATTTGGAGACAGTTTTTTATACTGGAAATCAAGTGTAAGAAACCAGCGGGGTGCCTTTTTTCATGGGATCGTCCTCGTCTTTCCTCAGCATGTGCGTCCATGTACCGAAATTTAGGTACAAATAGTGCCGTTTGCAGTTTCCCCTATTCTCAGCTAAAAAATCCGGCTATTTTTACAGAAATTTCGGTACACGTAGCCACGGCCTTTAGAATTCTCAAATATATTTCGAAATTGTATTAGTTTATCCTAACATTTGTATAAGTTCTATAAAAATTGCCTTAAAATCTTCCAGATTCTTTCTTGACAATTTTGGAAATGTGTAAACATTTTTATAAATTACTCTTAATATTCTCTCTAAATTCATTTCTCGAATTGAAAAAGCATTTACAATTTTCCTAGGATCTGTACAAGTCTTAACTTATTTTTAATGCTTTAAAAACTTATAAATATCTCTTAAACTTAATCCAATTTTTTTCTTAAATTTTTACTTCAAATTTTTGGATAATCATTTGAAATGTTTGATGTTTTGAAATCTTTTTTAGTTTTCGGTTGGAATTCATTTTTCAACATACAAAATAATTCAACAAGAGTTCAACTTTCAACCAAAAAAGATGAATTCTCAATGAAAATTTTAATAGGCAAATGCTCTACTAAAAACGGTCACTTTTCAACTAAAAAAAAATAGAATAGATAAATTTATAGTTAAAATAGGGCTTCGAAGTACTGTGGACGTATTCACTATGGGTGTATCTATTTTCGCTTATTTTATGAGCATTTTGCTTCCCCATAAGTATCGAATAAATTTGCTTCCTTATAGAGGGAGTTTTTCCCTAACATAAGAAAAAAATGTATGCTTTCAATATTTTTCAAGGTTATGTTTCTGTCTTCACGAAAATTTTATTTTCAGAAAATCAGAGGGCCCTTCAAAATGTCAATTGATGTATTCTGTTATACAATGAACTTTTTAACCTACGGTCGTTTTATATTTCAAATTAAAACATCATTGAAATCATGTAACTTTTCTCAAAGTTTTCTGAGTAGCTATTGATTAATCAATAATTGGCTTCGAAAGTTAGCCAATAGCTCATGAGGTCATAGCAGGTTCATCAATAGGTCATTCGATGTGTCTCGAAGATGCAAACAAACACGTCAGACACAGTACTGTAATACTCCTAATATGAACGAAGTTTTTCTCATATAAACAGAATGCACCCATTTTTTTTAAACTTCATAAATCGGTACTGGTGGGTCATGAAAGGTTCATCAATAGGTCAATCGATGCGTCTCAAGGACGCGAACAAAAACTCTACATGTAATATTGTCATGTTTTGAATATTGGAAAAGTTTTTTCCATATAAACAGAATAAACCATTTTTTTAAAGTTTATTATTCGTTACTGGTGGGTCATGAAAAGTTCATCAATAGGTCAATCGATAACTCAAGGACGCGAACAAATACTTCATTTGTAATATATGGCGTATTTTGAATATCAAAAAATATTTTCTCATATAAAGAGAATAAACCGTTTTTTTTCATTTCGCAAATAGGTAATGGTGGTTCATAAAAGGTTTATAAATAGGTCATGTAATGCGTCTCAAGGGCGCGAACAAATAAACTAAATATAATATTGTCGTATTTCGAATATCAAAAAAGTTTTTCTCATATATAAACAGAATAAACCATTTTTTGTAACTTCATAAATCGGTACTGGTATGTCAAAAAAGTTTCAACAATAGGTCGATCGATGTGTTTCAGAGACGGGAACAAATACGCGAGATATCGTATTGCCGTATTTTGGACATCAACAAAGTTTTTCTTATATAAACTCGTTGAAATGTTTCTTTTTGAATCTTTGAACGCAATACGCTACACTTCATCAAAATTTGATGATCATAGCTCTTTTATTTTTCGAGATGTGTTTGAAATAAAAAAAATCTTGAATTGGACTTAAAAATGGTGAAAATTTTCAAACGCTTGTTGTGCTCTTTAACAGAAAAGAGAGAAAATTTACATCGGAAATGCTTTATTTAAACAAATGAAGGTTTCTTAAATCATAAACCTTACTTCGTGAAGAATTGACATTTTTGGTCATATGATTCATATATATACAATTTTTGTTGAAAAATCCTTTACAACTTCCGAACTTTCCAGTCACCTTTTCCAATTATTACTGATGTTTCTCCAAAAACTTTTCTCCATATTCGCCTCCTTCTGGGAACCTGTCAAATTGGACCATTGAAAAAGGAGGACGAAAAACCCGTTTTTTTGGGACGTTTTGCACTCTAAATATTGACAACCTTTGTTTAGGATAAAAGTGATCATACCACTGAATTAGGAAGACCGTAAGCTTTAAGATGCTCTCTATTAGACACTTCACAGAATTTTTTTGTACAAGTTGCGATAAAAAAAAGTGAGGGACCTCAACTTTTGGTCCCGACTACTATCTGTTCCAAAAATCCTGGCACCTCTACAAATCATTGAATAACTCAATCAAGAAAAAATCGCTTAAAAAAGGAAAAACACTTTGTCAATTCTCACTTTATTACGGATAAGTGCAATGTCATTTCATCGCGATGCGTCCATAACTTTTCATCCAAATTTGCAGTGAAGGTAAAAAAACGTGCTTAAAAGCACCTTTTGTAACTTGGTCATCTTTTGACCGCTGTATTTCGTCGAAAAATGCATGAATTCTTTTGCAAAGAATCGAGTATATTGAAGTATATTGAAGCCTTGAAGTTTTATTTCTGAGTACGTTTTCGAAAAATTCGAAAATATTTATAACTTTGGTGTCGGTATATACGTGGAAAACCCGGTCTACTATTGTCAAATTCGGTTCACCCACGCGGCACATTCTACCAGATGCAGATGTACGAAAGTTGAGTATCATCGACTTCTTTTGTGCCTCCAGTCCCAAAAAAAATGGAAAACCATAATGTGCGATAGCGTTTTATTGATGTAATTAACTGTTTTTGAAAACCAACCATTGAATTTGTTGATTTTGTTTGAAAATGTCTAGCCTCAGTAGAGCCTTCCAGCTTCATTAGAAGCCAAGTTAGCATCCTTCGCTTTTATTTACTGCCGACACCAAAGTTATGAATATTTTCAAATTTTTCGAAAATGTACTCATAAATAAAACTTCAAGGTAACTACTCGATTTTTTGCAAAAGAATTCATGCATTTTTCGACGAAATAGGTACAGTGGTCGAAAGTTGACCAAGTTACAAAAGGTGCTTTTAACCACGTTACCTTCACTGCAAATTTGCATGAAAAGTTATGGACGCATCGTGATGAAATGATATTGTACTTATTCGTAATAAAATGAGGATTGACAAGATTTTTTTTTTGTAGAGGAGGTGAGAATGCATTTACGCACTGAGTGTGGGACTCGACCTAAAAACGGTAATACCCACTAAAAGCACCTCCTCTTCCCGCCAACCCATGTCCTCGGAACCGCTTTCGCATTACTTCAAGGACATGGGGGTGAGGCCACTAATTCGTGCTTCGACTTCCACTTTTGAGTGCCAGCTTGGCGTACTTCCAATCATCATCCAACCAGGATGCACGCATCGTCCTCAGTAGTGTGGTGGTACCACACAACGGGCTCGTCGGCCTTCGGCATCCTGGTTGGGTACTGTTCTTCTAGGCAGCGCGTCCTTGAGGCTTCCTCGCCGAAGTTGCCTCACGGAACGCCCTGCACCTCATTGTCCCGATCCGATGGTCTGTCCGGGGCTTCTCTTCGTTTGTGGCGCAGAGGTAGCACTGCGGCGTACTTTCGCACGCCGCAGCCCTATAGCCCTCCTTGCCACATCTCCAGCAGGCCCTTGTACGGTCTGGGCCTTCGCAACCGGCTGCCATATGGCCGAAGCCTAGGCAGCGGTAGCACCGAACCTTTTCCGTTTTTTTGTGTACACGACAGGACACCCACCCCACCTTCAGGTGTCCTGTGCGTACTAACCTCGCGGCCAATTCCTCGGCCAGCTCTACGAAAGCCTTCTGATTGCCTCTGAAGGATCTTCTCTAGAGGCTGACCTTCACCTCTCCAGCACCCTCGTTACCAAAGTGGCTTCTCACAGCCGCTTCGACTTCACCGGCTTCCGTTGTTGGATCGAGGTCCAAGACCTCGACCTCGATACGAGGCACGAGCTCGCGCACGATACTCCCCATCCCAACCGCCTCCCTAACAGCAGCCGAAAATTCGGCCCTGCCCTCTGTACTATGTCCGAGCTCCACAGGGACCTCTCCGTTTCTTGTTTGCCTGAGTCCCTTAATTTTTACGCCAAGGTCATCAGGCTTCACTCTTTGCTTGAGGTCCTTGAGGATCTCCCTCAGCCGGTTTTATGAGAACCGCCTCGGGTCGAGCTCTCCTCTTCGGCTCCTTCTTCTTCTTCTTCTTCATGAGTGCGGGTGTAGAAACGATCCCTTCCACATCCTCCTCCTTTAGAGTCGAGGACGCCGCGATGGTAGTGCGGGTCCTCGGTTTCTTCGCACTCTGTTTTATAACGTTCGCCTCAACGAGACTCGTTGAAAGCTCCCTTTCACGCTTCCCAGGTTGGGTGTTGGGAGCCTCCACGGCTTCTTCTGTTTGAGTCCCACTGTGGCTCGTGTCGTTATCACCCTTCGCCTTATTCAGGTGCTTTTTGTCGACCTCCTCTTCAACATATTCAATCGCTTCTTGGTAGGAGAGTTCGGCAGAGCCTAAGGTCAATGCCATCTTCTCCATTCAAGTCTGAGCCTCCTTCAGTCCATCCCTGATAGGCATGAACATATTTCTCTTCGTGGAGCAGAAGTCCTGCATCCTGTCCAACACATCGTCCAATTCAATGTAGATCCTCCGAGCATCCTCCATCTTTTTCTCCGCATTCCTTTGGTCCTGCCTGGCAAACGACTCTTCACTGGCGTCCAGCCCTTCTACGACATCTAAATCTCCTTCCAACTCCTCACATACACTTCGGTTTATATTTACTTTATGCTCCATTTTAATTCCCACGAGTAGCTAGGGAAATAAAGGTCCACCCCCGCAGAGCCCCGCATGCGAGGGTAAGGTGTGTGTACTCTAGAAGGCGACCTGGTATCCTGGAGATACCGTTTGGAACACCACACCCCTGGTGCCGCGCAGTCTTCGGCACGGTGGATTCACGCTTTGACTTGGAGGTTTTTCTTTCGGGACCATCCCTGCACCCTTGTCTGCGACTGCTTATTGAGTAGTGTAACCGTATTCAGCAGGAACCCTCGGTACAGGGCCGCAATAGGAAGCGGTCGTGGTTTTTTCTCGGTGTGTCCTTCACCCAGTCTGTTTGGTCCGCGGGGCCTATTTTATTTCAGCCTTACCCTCTGTTTCCAGCGAGCATTCCCTTATCCGCCACCCTGGGACGCGCCACGTATGGGTTACAGACTCCCACTGTGGGAGGATTGACAAGATGTTTTTCCTTTCTTTCAAGCGATTTTTTTTACGAAGTGTCTCGCCGTCCCGAAATTCGGGATGACCAGCCCATTTTCACCATTTGGCTAGTCGTCCCGAAAATTATGTATTTTTTTTTATTTCACTCCTTTTGAGTTAGCCGAAGATTGATGTAACTGCTATCCATCCCTAATTAAAAATAAATTTAAAAAAAAAAACGATAAAACTGAAAGTTAGGTTATATTTTATAGAGTGTAGTCCTTTAAGCTTTAACGTATTCAAATTATTTTATGTATTTGCACTGTGTCACCGCAGTCTCAAGTTTTTTCTAAACTTTCCTATGATTTCCGCGCTCTGATTGAACCTTCCATTGATGTGATTTAGACTCTAGTCTAGATACACTTGTTGCCTTTATATTTAAAATCAGTCATTCATTTGTAAAGAGTAAAATCCAATAATTAATCGCTCTTGCACTCTAAAACACTATTTTGTGATCCAAAAATTAATGTCATTAATTCTACAATGATGATTTATCATTAAAAATTCATTTGAACATTTAATAATCTCAAAAAAGTGCGTTATTTACTGCCAATGAGATTGCAGATGCGACGCATGCGCAGTACAGTCAAGGAGCCGAATTGAGAGCACTGCACCTTTATTCGGTTTTTCGTTCTATTTTGCGTATTATTGCATGTTTATGTAATTACCCTTTCCAACATCTCGTGAGGGGGGAAGGAAGCCCTGTGACTGATCTGCCCCTTTTCCAACGTCTCGTGGGGGGCGGGGCGGCACCCCTGTGACTAGTCACAGGAATAATGTAAGTTTACACCCCCTACCCCTTTTCCAACGTCTTATGGGGTATTGTATATATTTAAAATATAAATTTTTATAATATATATAATTATATAAAATTATAATTATATTATTAGCATATAAATACATAAATATTATATATATTATTATAAATGTGATAATATTGTATATTGTATATAACATAAAAATACAAGGGTAAGTTCACACCCCCTTCCCCTTTCCCACCGTCTCATGGGGGGCGTGAAGGCACACATGTGACTGGTCAGAGGAATAATGTAAGGTAACACGCCCACTCCTTTTTCAATGCCTTATTGGGGGGCGGAAAGGCAACCCTGTGACTGATCACGGAAATAATGTAACGTCACACCCCCTACCCCTTTTCCAATCGTGAAAATAGTCTAGTCATATCTATAGTAATTTTTGTCTAGTTGAAAGCAGTAAAATTAATTAAGTGCATCATTTTCAGGACGACTAAACAAATGGTGAAAATAGGCTAGTCGTCCCGAATTTCGGGGTGACTAACATTTTTGGTGATTTTTGTCTAGTTAAAAGGAGGAATGTCATAAAATGCATTATTTTCGGGACGACTAGCCGAATGGTGAAAATAGGATGGTCAATTTTGGTAATTTTTGTCTAGTCAAAAACAGTAAAATTAATAAAGGGCATTATTTTCAGGATGACTTGACAAGTGGTAAAAATAGGCTAGTCGTCCCGGATTTCGGGATGACTAGCATTTATCTTGATTTCTGGCTAGTCGTCCCTAGCTCAAAATTAACAAAAATGCTATTTTCCCCGAAATTCAGGACGACTAGACTGTTGCGTTTTTGCTAACTATAAAATTCAGCACATTTTGTCTAGCATAGCTGATTTTAAAGGGGAAAAACAAGGTTTTTTCTGAGATGATTATACAGAAAATAAAAGGTTCTCATTTTGTGATAACCTCGAAAATGAAGATGAATGCAGATCTTTTTTTTAGTTGTTACTAAATTAACCCTTAGTGCCCGACATGGTTTTGGCGCTTCTGCCCGACTAAATTTCTGAAAGACACTTACTCCCTAACATTCGTATTTTTGATGTTTTCGTACTCTGCGACTTGTTTTAAATGATAAAAATTGTTTTCTGCATATAGTCTCATTAACTTGCAACAATGAAAACGATTTAAAAATTCCCGTCATGTCTGTAGTACACTTAGTCGGGCACTAAGGGTTAATTTGATGTCTTATGGTTAAAAACGTGTTACTTTTATACTAGAAATATTAACTTTATTAATATCCGGAGATATTTTACTATCCAGGAAAAAGGATTTTCAGAGAAAAATTGAAATTTCATTTTTGAATAACTGAATTTCAAACACTTACAAGGAATCATGTATGATAATTGAGTTGAAATTATGAATCCCTAAGTTATATGCTAACGAAGAGTAAACGCTTTTTTATGTTGTTTTTTATTTATGTTTATTATGATCGTGGCTACGCGTACCTAAATTACGGATCGAATAATGCTTCAAATTATACGCATATAAATAATTATATATAATCATTAACTTTTATTTACAATTACACTAATTTTTTGTAATAAATATATTAACTTATATGTAAATTCAACTCAAAGTATGTATTACAAAAGCATATGCAAAGCTTGTTCTTACATTGATGAGTGAACTATCTAATACCTGATTTTATCCATATTCGTTAAAAATCAACTTTCATGATAAATGAACTCTTTTTAAAAATTCCTTTAAAAGAATATCAAAATTACACAATAAATATCCAATTGATGAATAATGCTATTCATATATTCATTCTCATTCACACGTCATAAATCTACTATACAAAATGATATATCTGAAGAACAAAAAAAAAGAACTAATGACATAAGAAAAATATATAAACTACATGATTACCTAAAATTGATAAAAATTGAAAAATTTGTTTACAAATTTTCGTTATTGACCCAAACATCCATTTCCAGCATCGTCTGCTCTCGCTTCAAACTCAGAACTGATCCCCTATTTTACCCCATTCTTGTTCCTTCAGTTTTTTCTCAAAATCAGATAAAATGCATTACCAATTAGCCAAAACTATTAAACATCAGATCCGGAAGGCCATTTTACAAAAAAAGTTCTGAAACCCATTTTTTAAACAATTCTTAGATCAGAATACGTTGACTCGTTTAAAGTATTCTTCCAAAGCATAGACCTTTTCGAGGTCTTCGTAATTACTTCTTCCGAATATTTTTCTTTTATCTGTTAGAAAAGATATTTTATAATCGAAATATCGAAATTGCATTTTATTAATCTTATTAGAAAATTGTTAAAACGTGAGAAAAAAATTGGAATATGGTTCCTCTGGGACCGGGAATTCGAACGCACGGGGGCGCGAGAGCTGGCGGTCTTTCTTCACCATCCGCGCTCTGGCATGAATACGAAGGTTCCAACCGGTACTCAAATATTGTGAAACCAGATTTCAATTTTTTTCCTAAGTATTCAAAAGAACTTGCAAATCAAAATGGCTGACAAAGTCGAATCTCCAGCTTCACCTGCAGCAGTGGCAACACCTACCAAGAAGGCTGCATCTCCTAAAAAGGCTGCTACTCCAAAAACAAAGAAGCCTCGTGTCACTGCGAAGGCAGCTCATCCTCCTGCATCCGAGATGGTTCTTGCAGCAGTCACGGCTTTAAAAGAAAAGAAGGGCTCTTCTCTTCAAGCAATCAAAAAGTACATTGTTGCAACGTACAAAGTTGATGCTGACAAACAGGGCATTTTCATAAGAAAGTACCTTAAATCCGCTGTTGCCAGCGGAGCTTTGGTCCAGACTAAGGGATCAGGTGCTGCCGGATCCTTCAAATTACCTGTGGGAAAAGCTGAGGCCAAACCTAAATCTACCAAGGTTGCTGCAAAGGCTAAATCTGCAGCAAAGGCAAAGAAACCAGCATCCGCGAAGAAGGCTCTCAAAGCGAAAAAGGCTGGTGTTGAAAAGAAGAAGTCTACAAAGGTTGCTGCAAAGCCACCTAAGGCAAAAACTGCCACCAAACCTAAGGCTGCGAAGGCTGCCCCGAAAAAGGCGAAGGCAGCTTCTCCCAAAAAGAAGGCTGCGGCAAAGAAAGTTGCAAAGAAGTAAATTGAAGGAAGATATTATGATTGTAATATTTTCATGAACTACGAATACACAAACGGCCCTTTTTAGGGCCACCAAATTATTCTTACGAAGAATTTTTTTTTGTAATTTCAAACATGCTTTGTTTTTAATTCGAAAATTCGATAGATAAAGTATATCTATTGATGATTCTAAATGTTGCTCATGGTCCTGGAATTTTTTTATTCTCTCACAGAAATATGTTTTCAAACTTCTCTGCTGAACAGTTTTTTTGGTAGATTCATGTAAATTCTAATTTATAACACCGTCATTTTTCGTTTAATGTCTAATATAGTTCATTTTGTCAAGAGTCTACCATCGAATATATATTTCAGTTTCTCATTTATTCCCGATTTTCTGCAACTTTATCAATTTCGTTACATTTTTTCAAATCTAATAATTTGTAGCTGTTATGATATATTGCAAGTATCACTAGGTTTAAATATCTTCAAGTTAATTTAATATATAAAATAAAAAATGTATAAATAAATATTTGAATATAATTATTCGTTGGGAATTCACCTTAATAAATATTCCACTAGACACTAGACCAATATAAATAATTTTAGGTGAAAAAAGATGAGAATACAGTGCTTAAAGGATCGTTTTTATGAAGAATTGATATTTTTGGTTTTAAGGGTAGCTTTCAGGGACTCGTAGGGGTGTCAAACCCATATGTCCGATACATGACATTCTTCGTTGGATAATTCTCTACAAGCCTCCATACTTTCCCGTCACATTTTTTCGAACCCTAAAAAATTATTTCAAGAACTAGGAAATGATTTTTCCCCATGCATTTTACATGGGAAACTTCAAGTCAAAACCGGCAGCAGTTAAAATCGGAAAAACAAAAATCGGGGATTTTCTTTTTCTCGAATTTGTAACCCTAGTGTGTAATGCCTATTTATTTAAAAATTCTTATATTTTGTTAAAAATGTTACTTTTTGGTAGAAAATCAATCTTCTTAGTTGAAAATTCGTCGTTTTGTTTTGAAGTTTAATTTTCGTAGGTTGAAAATTTAACTATTCTATTGAAAATTTAATTACTTATATTTTGTTAGATTCATCCTTTTAATTGAAAATTCCTTCAGTTTTTGTTTAAAATAAATATGGGGTGGCTGAATAAGAATAAAAAAGTTTTCATTCAAAAAAATTATTCTGTTCCAGGAAAATAAAGATTTAGTGTGACGGGAAACGACAATAATTTTAAGAAATGCCGTTTCTCATCGGAAAGCAAAAAGTTATAAAAGTGCCTTTTCTTAGAAAATGAAGATTCTAGGCTGGAATTTGATTGGTACTTTGGTACTAAAAAAAGTGGCAAATAGTTTCATTTAAGGGCTTTTTCTTTGAAAAAAGAAATGTTTTATTATTTTACTACATTTAAAATAATTTCAGCACTGAAATTAGAAAAAAAAAAGAATATGGGAGACAAGTACAGAGAGCCAGTTACCTGTTTTTGAATTACCAATCTTTTTATTACTATACTCGAACATTTTGACAAGCGTCTGTCGATATGCCTGCTATTTTCCTTCGTGATTGCGCAGTGAATGCGTTATGTCAGTGCTCACTTTCTGCTTCTAGCGTTCATATAAATTTTCATTTAAAAAAAAGTGAAGTTTAAAAAAAGCTGTTCACTTGTCAAATAACAAGGAGAGGACGCGATATGGACATCGCCGATTCGATTGGGGCTTTGCAGGATGAAAGTACATCAAAAATCAAAATCCATTAGGGGCCTATTTTTTCTTTCGATCTATTTGGCCTTAGCTTCCGCTAGAGAATTCATGGCGGATTTATGATATGATTCATGGCCATTTATGATTTTGTTCTGAAAAGTATCGTTCCTGACTCCTGTTGACTGACGGCTTTTCTTTTTGAAACTCGCGCTATGTTTTTGTAACTCGGATTCTGATTCTAGGCGTCATCCATCCACGCATATATGATCTCTTTTTGTTATTGCTATATTTGTTATATTAGTTTTAAGATCAACTGATAATTTATAAGTTTTTTGTACAAATTTTTAACTTTAAATCTAGGACGATAAAATGATATTGCGATCAATTAACAATAAAACTTGAACAATAGACAAATCACATAATTAATAAGAGGAAAAGTTCCAGCTGGTAACTAGGTATCTAAATTAAAACTGTATAATAGATAAGACAACTCTGTATTTCTCTTCTGTAAAATTATGAACAATAAATATCTTTTTAAAATGATTAGTGATAAATGTACTATTTTTAATCTCTGTGTTTCAGAGAAGAAAAACCAAAAGGTCCTTTTCCAGTGGCTTAGCAAGTTTTTATTCTCATAATTTCAAAATTCATTTTTTCGAGTGAAATGTGGAATGATTAATTACATATTCCTAATATGTATTGATAAATAGTATCCTAAATTATTTGAAATCATTAACAACTGAATTTCGACCACATCTGGTAAAAATATATAATAATTTTTGTATATTTAATATAAAGACATCTTGAAAAAATGTATGTGATTGAATTAATGTAAAAACCATGATGTTAGCTTTATCTTCATAAGACGAATCTTCGGTATCTTTTTAGACGTAATAGCTCGATTTCCAGTGTCACATTATATACGAAAAAATTTTCGAGGATCGGTATTCCGAGAAAATGATAATGCAGAATGATTTGCAAAAGAAAAATATATCAACTTGAGTTTTTACTTTTATTGAATATAATTTGTGAACATATTATATTATTCCGTCTTTGCGAGTGAACATTCATCTTCTTTAGTTAAAAATTCAACTATTTGGTTGCAAATTTCTGTATTTTTGCGAAACTTTGTATCTTGTGTTGAAAATTAATCTTCTTGTTGACTAATCACCTTTTTGGTTGAAAATTCGTGTATTTTGTTGAAAATTAAACTTTTCTTGTAGACAATTGATATTTTGTGTTCGAAATCAATTTCTTTGGCTTTCTTATGCCGTACATGATCGCCAAAGGTCAATTACTTCAAATACTTCAATTTTAGATAAACAGTCAGACCTGGATTTAGCGAGCCGCTATTTAGCGTTTCCGAGCATTGACACCGCGCCGTGGGGATGGATGAGAGGAGGTGCGAGGTGATTGCGGTGCTCACTCATGCGTGACAAAATAGAAGCGTTGCGCTAAGGCGCTGTGTCCGAACGGCCTACCTGTCTATGCGTCATGACGTTGCGACAGTGCACCCGAAGCACGATGGCGAGCTCGCGTCCACCAACAGTGGATCGAAGTGGGTCTCCAATAGTCTCCAATGCCATAAGCCAACTGAAGCCGATGCCCGATGGGACTGATCGGATTTTTTCGTGCGATCGAATGAGCCTGTATTTGATCTTGACAACAGCGCCATCGGACACGCGAAGAAGTATCTCGAAGTTGATGGACCAAAGTTCATGGAAAAGAGCAGTGAATGTCAATTCATTTTGATCAAAAATGTTATACTGCAGTTTAAAATGAATTATTTACTATAAGATTTCTTGTTGATATTTAATTAAAATTCAAATTTCTTCTGAATTGATGGCGCTGTCGCAGCTACCAATAGGCTCTGCGATTCGACAAAGAAAACAAAAGAGAAGTATTGGATAGACAGAGATAGAGAGAGTATGGTCATTTAAAAACGAAAAGACCTGCCATTGGAATAGAATCGGATCGTCTCTGTCTATCTCACATGGTAGCATGAGAGGTCCGATCGACTTCAAGCATCGTAGTCTCAGCCTCTAGCTGTAAAGTGTTGACGTGAGAATTGTGAAAACTGTTGTTTTTTTTCGTGGACAGTTAATGTAATATTTATTAAAGAGAGAGATTTTCTGTTGAATAACTTCTTCGTATGTCTGGCTATTTACTGCGTTATCATTATGCGCTATATACGCAATAGAGCGTATTTCCCATTTGTAGTGTAGACGTGTGGTATTTTTTAGTGAAAATAGTCATTTGTTTTGGCATACTGATGTCTTCAAATGGTTTAATCAAGCGAATGACAGAGTATCAACGGCCCGCAAACGTTTAAAGTACGTAAACAGGAAACGCATTTATTTTAACGTGTAACAGCAAACTTTCTTCCTCATTTCCGTTAAATATTTAGTTGACCCTTGTCTCTGTCTTAGAAAAACAAATTTCAAAATATGTTTTACCACTCAGTAAAATCCACCGGAAACGATTCATACGCCCCTGATCGTTTACGTTCGGAGAGCCTGGATTGAAGCCGACCACCAGCCCCAAAACCGACGCTAAATCCAGGTTTGACTGTATTTCTTTAACTGTGTTACAATAATGACTAGATGGGAACTATAAATAAGAGACCGGGGAGAGACTGACTAGCTGACTTTACTTACTTACATTTATAAATAATCTTTATTCATAATTTCATTGCAAGGCTACATCGATTCTTACATATATATCTGTATAATAAATTCTGCACCTATAGGGACGAACTCAACAGAATATTTCTAATGATGTGGTATTATAGGTAGGTAGGAAAAAGATTTACATTTTTATTGTCATTTTCGGTTAAAAAGGTAATTAAAAAGTCACATTAGATCATAACTGACTAATAGCTGACCGAAACGGGCGGTTGTACTACTTGTACATCTGCTGTATAAGTTACAACAGTAGGTTGATTTTCTACTTTATTTTTTATAAAAAAAGCATAATTTTCTTCGGTATGCATCTACTATCGGTGCAATAATTATAGGCATCTTCTGTCTTTGAAGTTTAACAACTTAGCAAACAAAAAGCTAAAGTAATGAGTAAATAGTCATTTGGAAGCTGAAAGTGCGCCACGTGAATGAGCTTAAAGACGGTAATATAAAATTTTTTTTGTGCTTTCCAGGCTGAAAAATGTAAAAAAAAACAGGAATTTCAGGCATACTTGAGAATAGTCAAGTTTAGAGCATTATTTCTTATACAAGAGGCAATGCGAAAATTTTGAAAACATTCATGAATATGAGAAAAACATTTGTGAACGAATTTCAGTTGACAAATTTGAGAAATAATAAAAATATTGTTTAAAATTAGAAAAATGTACAACTATACTATCTTCAGTTCTATGAAAATATTAAAGCGATTCAAACTCCAAACGGTAACGGATAGGCTCTTTAATTATTTACAATCTCCCCAAAGGATGTGATTGTTCTATTATTCTTGGAAACCGCGATATTTTCGGACATTTTTTTTTTGTTGGAAAGTAAGTGTTAGAAACCAGGGGGGTGCATTTTTATTGCTGCCGACCGCTGGTGCCTTTCTTTGAACCGTGCTTCTAAACTCTTGCCCAGACATTGACGTCTCTTCTGACGGACAACAAAAAAACTGCACCCCCGCTTATTTCTAACACTGTTTAACAAAAAAAATGTTTGAAAATATCGCGATTTCCACTAAAAAAAAAAAAAAATCCTTCTAGGAGATTGTAAATAATTAGAGAGTCTATCCGTTACAGTTTGGAGTTTGAATCGCTTTACTATCTTCATTAGAACTGGAGATAGTATAAATGTAAATTTTTGTAATTTTTAGCAACAATTTTCATTATTTCTCAAATTTGTCAACTGCAATTTGTTCACAAATGTTTTCCTCATGTTCATGAATTTTTTCAAATTTTTCCCATTACCTATCGTATAAGAAATAATGCGCTAAACTTGACTTTTCTAAATGTGCCCTAAATTCCTTAGTTTTTTTCAAATTTTTCAGTCTGCACAGCACAACTCTTTTTACATTGACGTCTTCAAGCTCATTTACGTGGAACACTTTTAGCTTTGAAATGGTTTCATATTTACTTATTATTCTAGCATTGTTTTGGCTGAGTTGTTAAGCTTCAAAGGCAGATTGCCTATAATTTTTGTGTCGATAGTAGTCGCCGGGACATATGTGACCGTCCACGAAGAAAGGGACCTAATGCGGAAAAAATCGATTTTCATTTTCTTACGCCAATCGATAGTTTCCGAGTTACTCTTTCATTTCCAGTAATGAGACATTTTTTAAGTGAATTACCTTTCTTGTTATTAAGCTACAAGCATAGACATGATGGCGTACGGGGAGAGCGAACGAGAGGCCTACGAAAGCCAGCCCCTCCACTTACCACATAGCTGTACGCGACGTGTCCGTGAGATTTTTTTGTTTGTAAGGGCTCGAGGAGGGGGAATCTTCAAAAGACACCCACTGAAATGTAGTGTCGGATTCGCAATGTGCACCTACCGACTAAAACCCCTCCTCGCTGGTTACCAACCTTGAGGTTATAAACCAAAGATGAGAAGAGTGGAGAATGGTGGTCCAAGAAACACGGAGAAAGAAAAGATGGTTAAGATTGCGACGAGACGAGAAGACACGGCCTTCTGAACCGGTCAGAAGTTTTACTCGCGTAATTTGCGAGTGAGTTGATGCTGGGGTTTGGGTGACTTTGCACTGAAAGAAGAAGGTTTCTGGCGTATGCTTGAGCAGCTAATGAGATGGAAGGAAGTTTGGATTCTGCAAGGATTTGTGTGTTGCGGATGTACCAGGGAATATTCAATGAGGAGCGAAGGAGGCGCATATAAGTCCCTTGGAGCTTAGACAGGCGGTTTGGGGATGCAGATCCCCAGATAGGAATCGCGGAAGTACAAATGCTTCTAATTATTGCGTTAAAGGCACGGGCTTTGGTGGCCTGGAATACGGTATGATTATTAAAGAAAGGTTTGAGCGCTGTAAAAGCTCCAAAGGCTTTATTGCGGGTAGCGGTTATTTGTTGGTACCAGGTGAGTCTCTTGTCGAAAATGACGCCTAGGTATTTTGCAGAATTGCTCCATTCGATCGGAAGAGAGTTGACGAGGAGTTTAGGAGGCATGCGAATGCGGCGAGAAAAGAAGACTGATTCAGATTTAGTTTTGTTAATCTCAAATCGCCATCTGGAGTACCAATCGAGAACAATAGGAGTAAATCTGTTTAAAC